>JAKWBJ010000179.1:2847500-3447500 GCA_023159175.1 Wohlfahrtia magnifica
GAGAATAAAAAGAGAAACTAAAGGAAAAGCAAGAAAAATATTTATAATTATTTCGATAACTATGGAAATAAACAACGCAAATAGAGGGAGAAAGACAGAATAGAACAAAAATTTGTAAACAATTTTAAATAAAAACTATTTTTATAAAAAACTAAAATTATAAATTTCTCTTTTTTATTATTTACGGCTTTTTATACCATAAAAGAGAAAGTCTCGTAATTGTGCTCTTTTATGACTAAAACTTTCTCTTACAAATATCCCAGTGTTGCCATAATCGAAATTCTGTTTTACACAGACAGGCAAAAGACATTTTTTGTTTATTTGTAACGATTTGTATCAGTTTTTGTTAAATTAACCCGAAATAACCCACGATTACCATGTGGTAACGCAAAATACGCAGCTGTATTTACACGTTTAAACCCAAAACAACAACAAAATTGCAAGTAAACCTTTATTTGTTTGAAAACATTTGTAGCTTCCCAAAAATATAAAGTTATTTGCTATTCTGAGTTCAATTAACAAAGTAATCGCATGCCAAAAATAAGAAAAAAACATATCCAAAAAAAAATTTAATTTTCATAAAAAGCATATCCGCTAGGCGACCAATAATTTTCACGTTTTCTGGAAAAGTGTAACAATGTTGCAAAAAATGTTCGTGCTTAGGAGGCCGAAATATATAGGTATACGTCTTTTCAGCAAAATTTAGAGCATAAAAGTTCTTAATTTACTTGTAGCTGGCAAAATAAGGAGAGTAGCATGCACCATATAACCTGAACCTTGCCTCTACATATAATCACTTGTTTCCATCTGTACAGCACTCTATTAATGGTGTAAATTTAAATTCCGTATAGGCAGTGGGTTAAATTTTTCGCTCAGAAAACCCAGAAGTTCTAAACTATTTAAATAAGTGGCAAATGTTTATCGTTCAAAACGGCACATATTTGGTTTAGTAAAGTTCACTTCCAACATAAAAAACGGTATTTAGTTCAATCTCCGTCAATGTTGCTACAATTGACTCTGTCAATTTGGAGGGATTTTCGAAAACTCCCACCTAAAGATAGATCTCAATACATCGTATGGTTTCTAAACTCGACTAATGCAAGGTTTTAAAGATGCAAGTTGCATTATGTGCACCTCCACTTAAAAATATAGCTGAAATTTCTGAAACTTACTCTGTCGTAAGTAACTACGATTAAAATACTTAAGTACCGATATTTCGCAATAAATCTTTAAAGTAACTTGGAATTTTTGAAGTAGATTAGGCTGCTAAATGTGCTAAGTGACAGAAGCATTTAAACGTTTAAATCCGCGACAGGCAAACTGATATTAATCCAATTTACTATTGCGTTAATAATTTGAGAGCTTGTCACTCAGGCCGCTTTGCACTGTCTTTTTCTACTTGTTTTCTATTTACGTACGTGTGAGACTAAAAGAGAAGAACTGCTCTTTGCCTGTCCATTGATGATTGAAATAAGCTGAATTATTTACGTTATATACTTGGCGAACATATAGTTTGGGGTACTTGATCCGAATCTAACAAGATTTTTAATTGTCATTATACCTTCCTCAGTTATAGAATTTTTCCATAGATTATACATTTCCTTTCCTGTCGCAACTTAATATTCTTTAAATCCATTAACGTAAAAGATGGCAGCAAACATTATATTAAAATAAAATTCTCGATTTATTATTTATTACAATAAAATATTGTAGAAACAAAATTCCACAAAAATTACACAAAATTTTTTGTGCCATCTTTGGATAATTACACATGAACTGGCAACACTGAAATGTCCTGTTTTCTATTAAAGTTAAAAAAAAACAATTCTTTTGTAAATTTTCTCTTTTTTATTAAATGCTTGTTTTCTTTCTCTCTCTCTGTCTCTCTCTCTCTCTTATTGAATTATTATTATTTTTGTTTAAAGGCAATGGTTGCTATTAATCATATTCTTCTTAACGATTCATAACATCAACAACACTAACAGCAGGGATTGCAATTTTTTATTTACTTGTGAGAGTTGCTTTACTACATGTACATATGTGTGTGTGTGTATGTGTGTATGTGTGTACGAGTATTTGTCAAATGTGTGTTGTTAAACTTTACAACCAATTGTGTGCTGAGTAGTCAGTATAGAATTTGACGTTGAACGTAAAACACATACAATTGATGCTCTTGTGCTGTAATTTTTTTTTTTTTTTTTTTTTTGTTGCATTATATGGTGTTTTTACGTATAAAAACAAAGCAGAAAAAGAAACTATTGTTTATTATTAAAACAACACCAACTAACGTTATAAAGTATCGTGCGTGTTTAGGCGTGTTTGTAAATATTTTCTTAAAAGAAAATGTTTTTAATGAAGAAAATTACGCGCTAAATTGTTAGAAAATTACGTTTTTTTTTCTTTTAAAGAAAATAACAATACTGTTCTTTGTTTTTTCAATAAATTATGCCTGTTTTTGGCATAAATCGTAACGTAAAATAAAAACAAATTTCCATTCATATTTTTTTTGATTATTAATTTAATTGTTTATACATACATGTTAAATTTAGAAAGTGCGTGTTTCCCTGTTAGTTAAAAAAAAGCTGTCTGTCTGTCTCTCTATATTAAAATAAAAAAATTAAAACAAAAATAGTCATTTTTGCAATATAAAATTTTAATTAAAATGTTATTGAAACAATCCCAAAGCAGCTAATCAATGAAAGTGTCATACAAAATAATGATCAATGTTTTCTGATATTATTAATGAAACAAACAAAAAATAAAAAAATTAAAAAAAAACAAACAAATTATATACAAATTTTTACACAAAGTAATTAAAAAGATTAAAATCATAATTATTAGTTTCCAAAAAGAGCTGTGACATTTGAAAATAAGTTTAAAAAAATGTTGCAAAATTTTTTTGCATATTATCTCTCAAGTGCTTTTTAATACAAATTCCAAGATCGTAAAGTTATCGGAAAGTGTTTCACTTGAATTATTATAAATATTTAAAACATATTTGTCTACTAATATATGTTTATTCCAAAAATGGTTAAAATTTCAGGGTTAAAATAATTTTGTTTTGTTATTTTCATTAAAATGACAGATTTTTTGAACTCGAGAAATTTTATATAAAATTTCACTTGGCCGTGAGTAATATTGTATAAAAAAAATTATTTATGTGTGAATGTATGTTTTAATCAAACCTTAAATTGTTATTTTGAAACTGTGCGGCATATATTTGGGCGTAAATTCCAATAGTCAATTAAACGTTTTAATACAGTAGGACTTCATTTAAATAATTACACCTTGTCTTTACCAGCATATTAACACTGTACTGACTTACTAGCTGATAAACCATTTGTCTCTTTGGGTACCTTCAATAAAACATTACAATTTTATTTACACTAACAGGTGATTTCTTAAGCGTTTTGAAAAAAAACACAGAAAATTTGCAAAAGTGATTGAAATATTCATGTATTTGGGGCGATGCATGAATGTGCGCCATATATTTTTCAGAGTCCATCCGTGAGATCCTATTTTGGCATATTTTTTCTAACATTTCGGCCGGTATCCCAAAAGTGGCAGCTCTTATGTTGCCTTCCCGTGGCTGGAATTGTGACTAACATGCCCCTGTAAACTAGATATGTCACATATTCAAACAAAAACTAGTCTTTTGGGCCTAAATTGCATGATCTTGGTGACCAATGAACTGCTTCTAAACATGAAATTAATTAGTTCATGGTTTTACGTGCCGTGTGGTACCGTCTTGTTGAAACCATGTCATTTTGAGCGGAAAAAAGTCTGCAAACTTGAGTAACACAAGTCTAATTGTTGACAACGGCGACGAATTGGCATATTGCGATTTTCATTGACGCCAGCATACGGGTTGACGAATTAATGCCTAATAAAGTGAAACAGGTCACCGCTGTGGTATGGTAAGTAAGACACCCGCCTACCAACCAAAAGGTCCTCGTTTTAATACCAGGCCATATCATCTGATACTTTTCAGCAGCGGTATCACTTCATAACACTGCTAGCGACTGGTTATGAGTATTTACGCTATGAAAAATTTCTCTAACTAATACATATGCCCTTCGAGGCCGGTGTTAAATTGTAGATCCCTTTCAATGAGTCTAAAAATAGAATCGGTTGCAGCTCATTGTTTGAGAGAAGTGCCCCTTATTCCACTTGGGATGTCGTGGGAATTTTGTATGTCTGTATGGTCACAACAACTTGCATAACCTGTTCGGTGGGTCAATCGTCACCACCTCACCTCTTTAAATTTAACACAAGGTTTTTTTTAAAGCATATTTTTGAGCGTTTTGTTCTTAATATAAAAGCCGTTTTTAAAGCATATTTTTGTCAGTCTTAAAAGTAACCAATTATGTGTAAACTTTAAGGCGTCAAACAAAATCAAATCAAAATTAGATAATCTATATACAGTGGTGGAGGAAATAATAGGGACTCTTTAATTTTTTTCCAATAACTAAAACAACGTGAAATGATGTGAAGAAACGAAGTTTAATTTATTTTGGTCAGATGGAAAATCGTATGTACGAACTTCTTTCAATTACAATGCATTCTTTATTTGATTTTTGTAATGATAAGTACAAACTTAAGACAATTTTGATGCGTCCCTATTATTTCTTTCACTACTGTATATAAAAATGAATGTGTGTCTGTCTGTACGATACATCCAATCGCCGAGAAAACTTGGGAAATTATTAGGTATATCACCGGGAAGGTTTTTAAAAAAAAAAAAAAATTTTTTTTTTAAGTCAGTGTTTGGGTTCTAGGTGCTCCAGAACAAATATCCCAAAAATATCATAATAACATTTAATGCTATGTTCGTAATTTTATAACTCGAGAACCACCAAATCGATTTAAAAACCAATACATGCGTTGGAAAGGTATATTTTTACTGATGGTTTCTTTTCAACTGGGCGGTGCCACGCTCATGTAAAATTTTTTTGTATGTCTATATCTTCAAAACAGTAAAAGTAAGCGTTTTTCTTAAATTTGGTCCAAATAACTTTGCGGTCAATACAAATCATCAGTCAAAGAGTGAGAGGAATTGTATGTGTTAGTGGCACCTCCAATATAAAGTAAATATTGATTTTTGTATGTCTAGAGATCGTTAGTGGGGAAAGTTTCCAAACTTAGTTAAAATAACTTCGCGGTCACTGTAAACCATCACTCAAAAAATGAGCGGAATTGGACAAGTGGGAGTGGCACCTCCCACACAAAGTAAATCTTGATTTTAGTGTATTTTTGGAACGGTAATAGTGGAAGGTTTTGAATTTAGTCTAAATTATTTCGTAGTAAATACACATCATCAGTCGAAATATGAGCGAAATCGACTAAGTGAGTGTGGCAATACAGAGTAAACATTGATTTTTTTATATCTTGAGAACAGTTAGAATGGCAAATATACAATATCAATGGCAAATATATCAATACAAATCATTAATTTTAATGCATTCCTCTAAAATTTTCTTATAAGGAATACATCTTATAGGTATATAACGCTAAGGTTCTAAGCAATGCAGGAGTAGGGGTTACTCTAGTGCAAAATAAAGTTTTGATTACGTTACATCTCGAACATAATAAAGATAACTAATAAAAGAAAATTTTAACATATTTTTCTATTATTTTTTTCTTTCTTCCATTTAATCAATTTTTTAGTTGTAAAAAAGAAAACAACAGACATAAATTATTAGTAAAAAAATATATATATGCAGTCTTATATTCTACTTTAGAATCTGTATTCTTCTTTACAAATATTTTAAAGCTTTGAAAGTGTTTTCTTTCAATATAGTAAAAGAAACTATTAGAGCAACTGTCAGCTCACTGTCATTTCCTCGTAAGGATTTGTCATGTTTTTTTGTTTCTATATATTTATCTCTGCTTTTTTTTAAAACCATATTTGTACGTGAAGAAGAAAAAACACAATTTAAATGTATTTTATTTTGTACTATTATGTTAAAAAAAGAATTTAAGTAAAAATTTGCTGTGCAAGAAGAAAAATTTTAATAAATAAACCTTAGTTGGCGTAGCATAGCTTGGCACATATTGCTTATTTAGTGGACTATAAAATTTCCCATATACATAAATGTTATTGGAATAAAATTTCCCATACACATTCAATGTTTCTATAAACATTTTGTTTTATTTGGGATTGAAAAATATCATGTGTTTTTATGGTATATTTACAGAAGTTTTAAAGTTTTTATTAAGCAGATCTGAGCCTTCTATGCTCTATAAAAGTCTTTAATTTTCCAAATCTCCTTTCGATTTTACAATTTCCAATGAACATTTGAATTTTTTATGTAGGGTCCGTCAAATAAAAATTTTTTTTTTTTTTGAAAATGCTATAAAAAAAACTACTGAATATTTTCGCAAATTTCTTTTTTTATTTGAAAGTACAATCCTTCCGGTTAATAATGGAAAATAATTTCATTCAAATGGCTGCCACGGCTGGCCATGCAGTAGCCCACACGATCGGACCAATTTTTAAGCACATTATCGATTGTGTGCAGCTGTATTTCACCAATGGCTTCACGAATATTGTCCTTTAAAGCGTCAATTGTCTCTGGCTTGTTGGCATAACACTTATCTTTGACGGCACCCCACAAATAATAGTCCAACGGTGTCAAATTGCCGCTCCGAGGTGGCCAAATGACATCAGCTGTACGGCTGATAATGCGATCTTCAAAAACAGGGCGCAAAACATCGAGTGTAGCTTCGGCTGTGTGGCTCTACGTCTTGTTGAAAACATATGTTGCTAATATCCTCCTCTTCAATTTTTGTGAACAAAAATTCGTTCAACATGGCCCGATAACGATCGCCATTGACTGTAACGGCCACTCCTTGCTCATTATCGCAGAAAAATGGCCCAATTATGCCTCTGGACGAAAATCCGCACCAAACAGTGACTCGTCTTGGGTGTATCGGCTTTTCAATGTATGCGTGTGGGTTTTCTGTGCCCCGAATGCGACAATTTTGCTTGTTTACATACCCGCCAATATCGAAAAGAGCTTCATATGCAACATTACCATGATTTTCAAAGTAATGTCGCACTATTTCCCAGCGTTGTTCAAGCCTATACACAACCATATGCGTTCAGCGGAAGGATAAAACTAATTATCTGTCAAATCAGACATGAGCTAAGTGTTACCATTCACGAAATAAGCACTAGTTGACAAAAAAAAACGTTAGATGGCGTAGCCAATATTTCCTCACATAAATATGTTATAATTTTTACAAAAATTAAATATTCAAAAATTTTCTTAGGAAATACTTTGCCTTAAATATTACACACTTCAAAGAGAATGTAAGAAGAATGTGCAACTAAAAAAAATTTTTATTGCATAAGCACGTAATAAGTTTGTAAAAAAAAATTAACTAAAAAATGTAAATTTTATTTTGTGCAAAAAATATATTGCATACTTTTAAGGATATAACGACTGCATGTTAAAATGTTCACCTTCCTTGTTGCTATAACAATGTCTAGGTTTGCAAAGCAACCAAATACATTTAAATTTCCTGATTTATTTTCTCGTAATCTATGATTAATGACTTTTCTTTTATTTAATAAAGCATGCTTTAAGGAAAAGTTGAAAAATTGTTGCCTTTTAGTCGCAAAGTACGCGATAAAAAGATTACATACTTTAAGGATTAAAAGAAATTTAAATAAAAATTATCGCTAAAATGACTTTTAAAGTAAATTTTTATTTATTAAAGAAAAAACAAAAGGTTGCTCATTTGTCTACTTAACTTACTCTTTATGAATAAACTTTTAGATACTAATAGAAAAATTTAAATAAAACGAATTCTGTATAAAATAATTTCACTACCAAACTATACCAGGTGTACCGGTATTAAATGCGCGTTTTTTTATTTTATTTTTGTGAAAATAAAACAGTCATTTTTAATGGCAATTTGTGGATTCCACGCTAATTAAACTGTTTATCTTATAAAGCAAATGATGTAGTCACCTAGTCGACTTCCTCGTAGGAATCGAAGTGCGTGCTGCTCAGCCAATGCGTGTCAAAAGTAGCCAGTGGTGGGGTAGCAGCTCCCTGCCTAATGCTTTGATTGTATTCTGAACCGGTTTTGCTTTGTGTGCAGGTTCATTGTCATGCTGCAGAATTACATTGCCGTGTCTTGTGGCCTATACTGGTCGTTTTCCCATCAATGCATGGTTCAAATTGATCATTTGTTGTCGCTAGCGATCTGTATTAACGGTTTCACCACATTTAGCAGCTTGTGATACACCACACCTATCTGGTCACACCAGACAAACAGCATTGTCTTCCTGCCGAATCTATCTGCTTTTGTTGATGGTTGTCCCGGATTAACGCATGACTTTTCCGTTTAGAATTCTGAAAGTAAACCAATTTTTCATCGCCAGTCATAATTCAATGCAACACTGATTTTCTATCCGCAGAGCATCATTTTCTGATACAAAATTCGCCATTTTTAACACGATGAAAAAATATGATGTTGTTTGTTCACTGATTTGATGGAAACTGAATATGTTTGACAGAGGCCAACATAAATAAATGTTCCCTATGGAGACATTTGTATCTTGACGCTCACTTCGTAACCGGTACACCTGGTATATGGGTTATTAATTTTCCGGTTTAAAAAATGGTTATGCTATACTTTCGATAAAACTTTTACTTCATTTTACTTATTGGACTTTTATATTATGTATGAAATACAATGCCATTTAAATAGTCGCTTCTGGCCATAGCGCTCCGAAGTTAACGATTTTTTCAGTATCATTGTTGAAAAATTATGACTCAATTCAGACCATAATGCATACCAAACAATCACATTTTTCGGATGCAATGGTTTTTCCATAATTACTTCTGAGTTCTCGGTGCCCCATATGGCATAATTTTGCTTGTTAAAGTAACTACTAAGTGAGAACTGTGCTGCATCGCTCAATCATCACTTTTGTAGTAAGTTTTAACCATTTTACGTGTTCTTTGGTTCTTATTTTCGTGTGAATTTTCGTAAATGGCAAACCTTTCACGAATAAATGACAAAAATTTGTATATCTTTCGAGCATAATGTGAGAGGAATTTGTTGCTTAGAAAGGCAGTTCTTGTTTATCTTAAAAGTATGCAACACTTGTTTGTACATGCAAATGATAGACAATTTTAATGTTTTTAATTTGTTTTAATGTTTTTCATGTTTTTAATTTCTTAAATTGTTAATTGTAAACAATTTTTCAGTGTAAATTCAGGTTTCCAAAAAACTATTTTTTGCCCCTATAAGTATGCAATGATTTTTACAAAAGCTCAAAATGATAAACAATTTTATTTTTATTGTTTAAAAAAAATTATCAGCATAATTTCAGGTTTCTACGAAATCTAAACTTCTTTTGGGCCTATAAGTATGCAGTGATTTTTTGCAAAAATCTCAAAATTATTAAAAAATAATAATTGTAATTGTATACAAAAATTTCTCAGCGTAATTTCATGTTCATAAGAAACTTAAGCTTCTTTTGCAATAATTTTTTATACAAAAATCTTTAAATGATAAACAACTTTAGTGTTTTTAATTTCTCAGCATAATTTCAGTTTGATAGGTAACTTATAACTTCTCATTTCTCCTATAAGTATGCTATGATTTTGTACAAAAATCTCAAAATGATAAAAAACTTTAATGTTTTTAAATTGCATACAACAATTTTTCAGCATAATTTCAATTTTATAGGAAATTGATAATTTTTGCTTGTCCCTATAAGTATGCAATGATTTAAAAAATCGTAAAATGATAAACAACTTTAATGTTTTTAAATTTTATACAAAAAAATTGTTCAGCATACTTTCAGGTTTATGAAAAACTTATATCTTTGTCTTGCCCCTATAAGTATGCAATAATTTTTTTACTTGAATCTTCCCTTCCTTGTATGTCATGACTAATGTCCCTATTATTTATTATGCTCGTACTTTTAGAACGTAATTACCATCCCCCTACAACAACAATTTTAACTACGTGTATAATGCCGGCTACATGACAGCAGCAACAACAAAGCAAAAAGAAATTTATTAAAGTACAAAAATGAAAGAAAAAAACTAAAGAGAAGTTGCAACAAGATTGATGCAAACAATATGTAAAATATTATACACGTATATGCAGCATAATTGTGGTTTTATTTTTTTGCTGCTTTGCTTTTTTTTGTATAACTGAGCAATGTGGATGCAGCATGTTGCTGACTCTCTAGTAGTTTAGAGAGTTTAGGCGTGTGTGTGTGCTCATAAAAGCCAGAAATAATTTTTTTTATTTTTTTATTACTTTACTTGGAGAAAGAAGTTCATAGCACAGCTCTCGAACATCATCGACAAACAATGGAATGCAAAATTATCATTATTGTCGTTATTGCTTTTTTTTGTATGAAATTTACCACAACAATAACAACAACAATAATATACCAAAGAACAAAAACAACAACAAAATTAATTGTTACAACAATATGCAGATATTTCGTCTCATTTTACTCAGTGTCTCATCACTTGTTACAGTTTATTGTTTGAGAATAAGTGAGTGTCTCATTGTGCAGACGATTGTCGGCTGTTGTTGAAAGGCATGTGGATGGAATTCAATGCCTTGATTTTAGTTTTAAGTTTTCTTTTTATGCCTCTACTTGTTTGGTCTGCTCTATTTAATCTCCGTGTTCATACAATATGTGGTAATATGTGTGACAAAAAACACACACAAATGCTACAAAACTCCAAATGAAACTAAATAAGCAAATAAAAAAATATTAAGATTCATAAGAGTATCTTGTCGATACCAGCACCAGCATTAACAGCAGAACAATATCTCCGTAAATGATGATGAAAATCCAAAAAAAAAAAAAAAAATCAAAAAGAAAATCTTTAGTGGCCTGGCCAAAGATAGAGAAAGTTCATGGCTGCCTTAAGTGTTTGCTTGCGGTGATAGTTGTAGTGGTTATAGACACACCACTCATACATATACTCTCACTTATATTACATTTACTTATTAAAGTACTCGTAAGTACTGGTGGTGTCTTACTACAAGTAAAACCGCCAAAGTCTTTGTATTAAATGGGTGAATATGTAAGAAAACAACAAAGAGGAATGTCATTAAACGTCTGAGTTATCTGCTGCTGTTGCTACTGTTTTATTACGTATTATTCTTGTGAGAGTAGCGAGAGAGGGAATAGTTATTGCTGTTGTTCTCAATATAAATGGTTGTATATTTTTATTGTTATGGTTCTATTTTTATTGTTTGTACAAGAGTAGTATTGTTATGTATTTAAATATAAACAGTTAGTCTGGCTAAAAATACAACACATAACAGCGGTATAAATTTCATAAAGGGAATATCCTTATTACCGGGAATAGCAGTTATACGAGAGAGGCAGCGAGGGAGAGCAAAACAAAAATTTGTAGTTCAAATGGTAATAAGAAAACAAAAGTAAAGTTATTAATAACTTTTATAACTTTTTATAAAAAGCAAACAGACTTTTAAGATTTGTTTTTTCTTCGTCCTTACACAGTTGAGGTTAGGTAGGGTGGTGGAGTCCCACTTAGGTCAGAGATTTGGCTCATTGTGATGCCACAAGCATAAAAGCTAACTCGGGAACAAAACAGTCTCCAAAAGTAACCATTTGGACTACAAAATAAATCTCGCAATTGCGGACGACAAAAAATAGGAGGCCAAAAAATTCCGTCGTCTAAAAGCCAGTGAAAGAAAGTCTCATTCTTCTCTTTAGAACCACAACTCCTGCAAAATTCATGCAAGGGCCTGCCGAGTCTATCGACACGCCTTTCATTTAGGCAGTCACCCCAGAGGACCACAATAGTGCAAAGGATGGCCAGGCGACTTAGGAAAAAATGGCATTTAGTCCTGTTTTTATAGAGGTCGGACTAGCAGAGCCTAGCATTACAGCACGTGCTCTCATGCCGCCAACGTGATGGACCCTCGCCTTACATTGGCCAGAGAATAATCGGCCTATCCGCGGCAATCGGGATACCATGTTAGGCTCTCGTTTGAAAATATTGAGCTCAGTACCCGCCCTAGTCAGTTCATTAGCAACGCAATTCACGACGATATTCCCGTGTCTTAGAACCCATATGAAATTACCATCAAATGAACCGATCTTTCCATGAGAAACCTGTGGCATTCATGGATGATAGATAGATAGACGTCGAACTAATGCTTGCAAAGGACTTGATCACAGATGGGCTGTCCTAGTAAATTATAAGGTTTTCAGATAAAATTCCGCCACTTAACAAGCATTGCATAATCCCTAGTATAGCCATGACTTCTGCCTGCAATACACTACAGTGGTCAGAAAACCTACAAAAGTATGTTGTGTTGTGTTGGGCATGTCCAGAACGCATTGCACCCCCATAAGCTCACCACATTACGTTTAAGCTGCGAATAAAGCCAGTAGTTCGAAATAAGTTAGCACTCACGTAGTACGTGGACAAATATTCTCAGGAAAAGTCGTGCTTATCCTCAATTTTCATCTTACTACCATCATTCAAGATCACAATGTCCATGGCTGGCTTTTATCGAGCAGCAATAGACCTTAAGTTTTACCTGGAGAAAGTGAAAATTTCCTCGCTTGTCTCATGCCAGAGGCACTTACTCAAAACCGAGCAAATTTTTTCTCAATCCAGTAGTCAATCTTGTGTATCCCACGGAGTAATATCGAATAATGGTTTCGGCCTAAGAAAATTCGGCTTCCTTGTTCGCAAGACTGTTAGCCCTTTCGTTAACAGAATGGCTAGGAACCCTACAAAGAATAATTCAGTTAATAACGCCATTTCTCTTGCTCTCAAGGCTTAAATATTCTCCTCAGACATTCTCTAACGTAAGAATAGAAAATCGAAAAGTGTTTGACCATAGATAGTGAGCCACGTCGGCTCTCTAGTGTATTGGTGAACCAATCCTAATCAGCGATATTACACAATTTGTTTATTCATAAATTCCTTTCGGTTATAACTCAGTTCCTAACCAGCAGTAAAACGAGCTGTGTATGTATAATCACTTATCTCAAGGGGTCACCATCATAATATCTTTATGAGACTTCAATGCCAGCTTTCAAACAGCAAACACCAGGCAGTTTAAAAGTACTTTGACAAGCCTCCTCCATCGCAAAAATCTGCAATAGAGGTATATACAGCATAACCTCGTACCTTTGACTAAGACACAAATAAGGCGTAGACCTTACTCAGTAGAGACCTCGCATTGTCGTTTCCCTTTATAGGCCACCAGACTAAGGAAGTATAGATCAGTATTGGTCGAAATATCTGACAAGCATTATGGTCCTTGATTGCTTTGTTGGTAACATAGAACAAGTGTTTATCTAATATAAGATTCCTATCCAGAATGACCACAGGTACTTCACCTCATCTGAGAATTCTATAGTTGAGTCACTTATTGTTGTCTCAGTGAGTCAGATTTTTATGTCTAGTGAAGGGTTTATAGTTAGGTCAGGTTGTCACACCGTGTGCCGCTGTGCATCCCAGACCATCTGTGTTCAGCGACGAAGCTCTTTTCTGGTTGAATGGATACGTGAACAAGCAAAATATTCGTATTTCGTTGCAAGAACTGTCAATGCAATGCATCCCGAAAAATTCACTGTTTGGTGTGGATTATGAGCCGGTGGCATCATTGGACCGTATTTTTTCAAAGACGGCCAAGACAGGAATAGCGAGTGCTACGGCGCGATGATTACAATTTTTTTTTTGACATGTGGTTTCAACAAGACGGTGTCACATGGCCCACGGCACGCGAAGCAATGGTCCGGTTGAAAGGCGCGTTCGGTCAACAGCTTATTTTACGTTTGAGGCCGGTCAATTGGCTGCCTAGATCGTGGGGTTTAACGCCTTTAGACTAGTTTTTGTAGGGACAAATCCGCAAATCACCCGATACTATGGAGAACTTCCCTAATACATTTGACGTTCAAAGCCATCGTTAAACGATAGCTCCCTTGCAATAAGTCTAAAAATAGAATCGGGTGCAGCTCGTTGACTTAGAGAAGTTCTGTTGTTCCTTCATGTAAGGTATTGTGGGAATTATTGTTATTATTTATTGAAACCAAAAGATGAATCTGGTCTAGTAAAAGTCTCCCTAGCCCCTCTTATGCCGTAGATGTCCGCCATATTATTTCTTTTGTCTAATTATGCCTAATATATGATTTAATTTGTGTTTTATATAAAAAAACTATTTCATAAATTTATTTCTTAATAGATAAAATTTTGAAAATTTCTTAGCATAGTATTAAGGGAATATTATTGTTTAAATCGTGACATACTTTTAGGATATTATCTTTGTAATACAAAAAATTATATTAGAATTCATTACAATCCATTCCTATAATTGAAAACGTCTTCAATATAAACTTTCATCTTTAATATCATTTAATCCCTATATAAATGAATGGTTTAAACCAAAACCTGTATTCTTAAAGTTATTTTTGAAATTATTGTTTTAACATTTTAACTTTCAGACATTTTTCTTTCCTTTTGTATTTAACAGCCCTCTCAAACCATTTTTTCTTTATTTTTAAATAAAAGCGTTACAGTGTCCTCTTATTTCTTTATTTTTACTCCTGTTTTTATTTCTATTTTCATTCGTTTTTCTTCAAACGAAAAAATATTTTATTAAGTTCTGTGTTTATTGAATTACTTACAGTTGAATGCATTAAATGTTCTAAAGTGTTTCAGAAATGTTCTGTGATAAATACTTTTTGAAATTATGGAAAAATAAAAATAATAATAAAATAAAGCAACCCAAAAGTATGCTATAATAATTAAAGACTTATAAATTTATAAGCTCTTATTAGGTTATAATTATTGAAAGTAAATTTTTAAAGCATAATTAAGGGCCATTTTTTATAACAGAAATAAGGGTAACAAATTAAATATACCTTTTTCTTACATACTTATAGGGTCAATATGCAGTCAAGGTTATTTTTTGTTGTCGTAGAAAAAAATTTTTCTTTTAAATGTATTTTTCTTCTTACTTAAGTGCTCTTTTTAATAAAAATGTTTTGACATTCTTTCATTCTTCCCTTTTTTACATGCCATTGAATATTCAACGCATTTTAAAAGAAATTAAAGTGAAGCACTACATAGGATATGCTCTCTTAACGCTTAAGTAAATTTAAGGTGTTATTTAAATTGTGCCTTAAGGTATGCTATGCTTTTTGTTAGAAACAAAAAAAAAACAAATAAGTGAAACATGATACTCTCAGTGGCGTTAAATAAATCAAAGAATTTTTTTTTTTTATTATACAATATACTATAGTGGGAGTCTTTACTCTTGTGTGTATGTTGTATGACCCCTCAGGTAGGCAATAAAAATAAGTAAAAATAATCATGACTTAAGGCTGTGACTGTGTTCATAAAAGTAAGAGTAGAAATAAATTCAATTGATTTATATAAAAAATTTAACAATTTGGCATAAAAAAATAGATAAATTATAAATATTAACAACAACACAATCTCTAAGATTAAGCCTTATTGTATAATAGGCTTATAAAACATAGGCCCATATTTATAGTCAAAAAGAAAGTATACTTTAAGACAAAAGTCTGCTTTTTCTAAAAATCAACTCCAGCTCATTCCCAGATAACTTATAGTATACTTTTGGCGTTGGAGTCGACTCTGAATGTAAAGCCAGCTGCAGTGTAATAAAATAAAATTTAAATGAAAAATTTGTGAAAAATGTTTCGATTATAAGATATTTTGCTATTATTGATTAATGAGAAAGGGATTTCGATGAAAGGAAATCTAAAGTATAGTATATAAAAGAAGGCTCAATCTTTTTGAACTGGTGTGGCGTGGTGTAGGGGTTAGAGCGCAGGCATACAACACAATCGGCTCAGATCCAAATCCCATCAAAGGACATGGCAAAAAAAATAAATAAATTGTGGTTTCGAGTGTTTAATAAAAAAGACTGCAACCTCTTTCCAGACAAATCTATCTAAAGAAACCATCTTAAGATGCCAGCTTACCTCTGGCGATGATAACAAACATCAGACAAATGAACAGGAGAAAACACCACCTACGTGGAAAAAAATTACAGTGCTAAGTAATGATGACTACCACTTAGCAAGGATCTTCACCATTACACACTATTATGAAGGCCAGCCACAGTAGATTAATCATTTACTTAGCTTTCAAATCAACTTGGTTACTGAAGCTGAAATAAAGTAATGGATGTTTTATGCAAATCCAATATGCTGCTCCCTAGAGGAATGACGAAAAAAAAGGTTTAGGCTCCATTTGAGACCGAGAAATCCATGTGAGTTCAACTTTAAAACGCTATTCAATTGTTTTTGGATCACTTTAAAGACATAAGAATGCTTTTAAATTAAATTTGATACAGAAATCCTTGACCAAAAAAATAAATACTTACACTAGCAAGAGTCGACTTTAGTGTGGGACTATGAATGTGGGTCAGAGTTGGTACGAAAATTTCTTCTATAAACCCTTTATAAATCGAAAATAATTTTTATGGTTATGGAAGTAATAATAAGAAAAGAAAAAATATTAAAACCAATTGTAAAAAAAAAACATTTTTTTTAATTAAAGCATTAAACACATAAACTACAGCAAGCAGCAAGTTGTTGTTTGCAGCATTTGTTGCTATGATATCGATTTCATAAATATTTTTAAAGCAGCAACAGCAATAAAATTAGATTGTTTTATATGTCATAAAAATATTTGTCATAGAAAAATATTTTTCAGTGGTGACACTCAAGCTTTTCACTTCCACAAAAAAGACAAGCTTTTTTGAAATTTTACTCAAAAATATAAAAATTAATGAAATTATGTGTTCAAAACTTTGTAATAAATATTGTTTGATACAATATTATAATTTTATACTGTTTTTTTTTGTTTAGCGGTCTCCTGTCTAGCCTTTTCTAGCTCGGCGTCCTGCTGGTGTGTTGACGGTTGGTGTGTTATGCTGCTTGCTGTGATTGTCTGCAGTTTGCTGTTTGCGGCTTGATTTGTGGCTGCAGTTTTTGGGTGTTGTGTTTTTGTACTGGTCTACTATTGACTGGTTGTGTTCTTGTTTTTGTGTATTGTGTCCGTGGCGCACGATGTCACTTTGAGCTCTCCCGTGAGGCTGGCTCCGTTTATTGTTGTGTTGTTTGAGTGTTTCTTGTTTGTTATGTACACCATCATGGTCACCAGTCCAAAGTCGTTTGGGACTTACACTGGTAGTAGCATTTATGCTACGAGGCCTGACCGGAGGCTTATTTCTGGTGCCACGGGTGTCTGAAGCCCCAGGAATTTCGGTTCCTGCCCGACTATGGTGAGGCCTCCTTTGTGGGAGCTACGTGGTGGCTGTGGTTTAAACCCAAATTGCGGGGAGAGCTATGCTGGCTCGGTGTGGAGTTACATTTTTAACCGGGTGCCGTGACCCACAGATCGGTAGAAGTTTAGATAGTCTCCGGCACCTCACCAAGGTGTGAGGTCATGTCCAAATAACATGGCTTTAAATTGCTACTCACTGCTGATTCTAATCATAGGTGGGGGCGTTGGTGGACGCATTATATTCACTCGTGCTTTGGCACCGTGAGGTAACGTCCTATGGCAGGTACTCACGTTAAACCACTGACTTAATGTCTACTGCTTGCTGTCCGTCATGTGTTTAATGCTTAAAACTAAACCCTTTAATTTCATATTTTCTTCTTCTTGCTTATTCTTAGAATTTGTTATAATATTTTAATAAAATTTAGATTTTGTTTGTATGATATATTTACTAAGTCTTAAATTTTCCATAATAACAAGATAAACTTTTATGTGAATAATATTAAAATGTTTTTAAATAAAAACCAAAGTTATATATCAACTTTCTAACTAAAAACCAAAAAACCATAAAAAAAACAATTTCTTTGTAAATACAAATACAGTATGTAGCACGAGTACATTCAAGGCTATTATTAATATAAATTCAGCAGTTGTATTATGATAACCAACAAAAAGAATTTCTAAATTCGTATATCAAAGAATCATGTGTGCTCTGGCCTGTGTTTAACCTAAAGGCTTTATTTTATAATATTTTATTCAACAACATTTCTATAAATTTATAATACGTTTATACAATATTTGAAATTTTTTTAAAAAAGTATTTTACAGTGAAATAATGAAAAAGAAGGGAAAAAATGTTATTTTATTATTTTGCAAAAAAAAAGGTCAAAAATTCATGGATATTCAGTTGCTAAGCAGCAATTACAATATAACTCGAGGGAAGAGATGTAATCACTCTTTTGTTTACAGCGTTATATTCCTCGAGAGTAAGGAATTTCATTTACTTTCGCAAATTTGTTTCGTTCTTATAATAAATTGCCAACTTTAAACTTTTGACATCATTTAGCTGAATTATTCGCAAAATAAATCTTTTTATTATCATCGAAAGTTGAATAATCTGCAGTCGAAAATAGTATTTTATTACTAAGAGTAAAAAAATTCGCATCCTTATTCGAAAACTGTCCATTGTCACTAAGAGCGATATAGCCCCCATTCACAAATATCCTATTATCAAGGAGAGTGGAATCTGCTTTTAAAAACTGTCTAGGAGGGCGGATTGACATTGAAGCTACCTAGCGCTAGATGGCAGCACAAACACAAAAGCTTTTTCTTTCTTAGAAATTACGATCTGTCAAACGTCAGCTGTTAAAATTTTAGCCAAATTCATCGATTAGTTTATTTGTTGTAGTCGTTTGAAGTAAGAAACTTTTCTGTTTCTTGGAAAATGGAAAAAAGTGAATTTCGTGTAGTGATTAAACACTATTATTTGAAAGGCAAAACGGCGAAAGAGACAAAAGAAAAGCTTGGAAAGCCTTACGGCGAATCTGCTTCGTCAGATTATATGGTAAAATATTGGATTGTTGAATTTAAATGGGGCCGAACAAGCACTGCAACAATATCATCAACAGGAAGGCCAAAAGAGGTGGTTACTGAAGAAAATATCAAGAAAATCCTCGATATCGTTATGAATGATCGCCGGGTCAAAATACGTGAGATTGCTGAAATGGTAAACATATCATATGAAAGTGTGTTCAACATTTTGCATGAACATTTGCAAATGAATGAAAAAACTATGTTGAACAAAAACGAGTTCGACAGATCACTTCACACTTCACAGCGGTGTTTGGTGTTTGGACATGCTAACTGTTGATGAAACGTGGGTCCACCACTACACACCTGAAACCAAAAATCAATCAAAGCAGTGGCTAGAAGCTGGTGGAAGTGCTCCGAAGAAGGCGAAGACAGCGAAATCGGCTAGCAAGGTTATGACCACTGTATTTTGGGATGCACACGGAATAGTGCTCATCGATTATCTTAAAAAGGGATCCACAATCTCATTGTATCAATTGGTTGATGCAATCAAGGAAAAACGACCACATTTAAACAAGAAAAAAGTGCTCTTTCTTCGAGACAACGCACCGGTTCACACAGCATTAGATACGATGCTACAACTACGAGAAATCCACTTCGAATTGGTTGATCATCCACCTTATAGTCCAGATTTAGCCCCTAGTGACTTTCCTGTTTCCAAACTTGAAAAAAGGCTCGCAGGAAGAAAATTCATCTCAAACGAAGAAGTGATTACCGAAACTAATGCGTATTTTGAGGAGTTCCCAAAATCGTATTATTCAGATGGTATAAAAAAGGAAAATCGTCTTATTAAGTGTATTGAGCTAAAAGGAGACTATGTTGAGAAACGAATGGTTTTTGAAAAACAAAAATGTTTTTTTCCTACTTAGGTAGCTTCAATATCAATCCGCCCTCGTATTATCATCAGAAACGGTGTATACTGCTCACAATAGTTTTTTTTATTTTCCAGTTTATCAACCAGCTTTAAAAAGTCGATATGATAAAAAAAAATGTTAACTCACTTTGGGTAATCATGGCATACAGCTGCGGCAACGTTAAGCGACACCTGCCAGAATTTTTAAAGAGATTGCGAGATAGGCTAAAAGACTTAACTATCAGGTTATAGTAACTCAAACGCACTGCAACTCCAATAATCTTTTGTGCAGCGCCATACGTGCACCACATCAGAATGAGGCAGCAAATGAGTGAGAGAAGAAATCTTATCATCTGGACTGAAATATCTGGGCACTTACAAAATGTGTGCCAGAACACTCAGTATATGTTGTGCGAAACTTATGAAAGCAGTTCAAAATGTTTTTAACCTATCAATGAAAAACAAGGGCTAGATTATGAAAATTATTTTATTTTTCAATAAAATCTCCTAAAACTTGGATGCACTTAGTCCCTTAATATAATTTTCCTAAAGCTCCTCAAAATAATCGTTTATACCTGCCATTACGTCTTCATTCGAGGTAAAAAGTTCGCCAGTAGGGATTTTTTTTTTGGATTTGGGAACAGGTGGAAGTCAGAGGGCACTAACTGAGGATAATAGGGTGGGCGGTCAAGCAATTCGTACTTCAATTCGTTGAATTTTGCCATCGTTAAAACATTCTTGTGGGATGGTGCGTTGTTTTGATGAAAAATTATTTTTTTTGCTGTAAACCACCGGATCGTTTTTCTTGAATTTTCAAATTATATTGATCCAAAGGGTTACAATAAAACTCTGACTTTTATAATGCCAGAAAACCGTTGCCTTAAACCGTTGCCTTCTTTGGTGCACTTCCACCAACTTCAGTCCATTATGTGAATTGTTCTTTTGTCTCTGGTTTATAGTGATGGGTCCATGTTTCATCAACAGTGTTTTAACGACGCTTAAAACCCATTTTATTTTGCTTAAATCGATCCAAAAAAGCTTGAGAAATTGTTGCTCGAATGCGTTTTTGTTTAACAGCTTTTTCACATCTGTAATTCTTGCATTAATCATTTGAGATGCCTATGGCATTACTTTTTTCACGCACTTTCACTCGTCGATTGGCTAATACCACATCATGCACTTTAGCGATGATTTCAAGCGTTGTTGCAGTTTTTGGACATCCACTTTGTGGTTCATCATCGATGCATGTACAACAACCCGATTTTTCACTGTTGCATCAGAAAGAACACTTTCAACTCCTAACACATTTACCATATCATTATGAATTTGTTGTCTCGATAAAGCTTTCTTATGTAAATATATAATCAGACCAGAAATATCTAATTTGTCGATTATAAAAAACTGAAGCGTCTTTTTTGAACACCTGCTACTACTACAGTGCGAATGAGTTGACAGATCTGAATGATGGATGGAAGTTTCCATTATACAAAGTTTTTTGCTGTTTAAATCGCCATTACTATGTCTTGCTAAGAACATTTCTTACTGCCCTCCTAAGTAATGCTAAGCATATAGAGCGACGATACAAAAAAACACTAATTTGAGTAATTGGTCAGTTATTTTGTTATGCAAAAATTGTCACATTTAAAACTTAAGTTATTATTGACCGCACTTTGTTGGTTTCTTGTTTTGTCCTGCTACTCTTTCCACTAATCGTCTATCTCCTCTTCGTTCTATAGGAAGATTAGAATGAACCTAACCTATTAAAATTTTAATTTAAGTCAGAAGTTTTCTTCACTTAGACTTATATTATTACTCTTGTATACTCTAAACTCTTTTTGAGACAATTGTTACAATCCGGGCTACCCTGGAAACAAGAGAGCTGGCTGTTTAGCGAACAGAAGAATTCGGCAAGTTTTTGTTGGGTCATTTATCGGTATTCCTTTGGTATACCCAAAGGCTAAAGGGAGAATTCGATCAGCTTTAGGGGAGTGCTTCTGGTGTAAGAAAGACGTAGCAGCGTGTCTTTCTTCCTCCCAGTAGACCCAGAAATAAAGCGTGTTTTTTATAGAGGTATAGAACTTTAAGTAGGCATTACTTTTCAAGATTGCGACCGATTTAACAGCTGTCAAATGATTTATTCTCAGTTTGGTTTGGCAATTCATCATGAATAGACTCACGCCTGAACAACGCTTGCAAATAGTGCAATTTTATTTCGATTTTTTCCCGATTTTCATAAGCGAATTTTGTTTAGCGATGAAGCGCACTTCTGCTTGAATGGCTACGTTAACAAACAAAACTGCCGCATTTGGAGTGAAGATAATCCTCAAGTGTATGTGGAAACACCGCTACATCCAGAAAAACTGAGTGTTTGGTGCGCTTTATGGGCTGGAGGAATCATTGGTCCGTACTTTTTCAGAAACGATGGTGGCCAGAACGTTACAGTCAATGGTGATCGGTATAGAGCCATGATTGCTAACTTTTTCATTCCTGAATTGAATAACCATGATGTCCAGGAGATGTGGTTTCAACAAGACGGCGCAACATGTCACACAGCTCGTACTACAATAGATTTATTGAAAGACACGTGTGGTGACCGCCTAATTTCACATTTTGGACCTGTGAATTGGCCTCCAAGATCTTGTGCATTGGTCTATGCGGTAAAGCCACAAACGCTTGATCATTTGGAAGACAACATTCGCCGTGTTATTGCCGATATACGGCCACAAATGTTGGAAAAAGTCATCGAAAATTGGATTTCCAGATTGGACTACATCCACGCCAGCCGTGGCGGTCACATGCCAGAAATCATATTTAAAATGTAAAATTCATGTCAATCGAATAATCCATCGTTGTTTTATTGCAACTTAAAGTTCTTTACCTCTATAAAAAACACCCCTTATGATACTGCTCGACAACAGCGTACTTGAAGTAATAACGGATATATATACCGGGCATTGTGGTCTTAGATAGCATTACCATATTCTAGAGAATATTGTGGCTGATCACTGTAGATTCTGCTTGATATATATCAGAACATATGATTGCGTAATTTGCAAATGCCCTGCTATTTGAGCCCAGACGATGAAGTTCTTAGGATGTCTGCTTGCTATTGCTAATTTTAAATAGAGCATTTCTTCTCTCACCAAATAGGATAACTGGCTTTAAAATATCCTTGAGGTAGGAGCGTATATTTCACTCTTCTCGTTTTAGGGTAAACTGATTTGAAAAAATAACGGTTAACTTGCCAACATTTCGACCATTTCTCAAGTAAACGAAAGTAACACTTTTTAGTAGTTCTTCGCTTCAAGCTTTATCATGGCTTTTTTGTACTCTTGCCTTCTTTTGTAGATGCTAAAATATTTACCAGGTTAGAGAACCGCTTAATTTTATTAAAACTGTAAATGTTTGATTTTAATGATCAAAATAAGTCTGATGTTAATGAATATTTTCTTTTCGCATTCATACGACATAGAGCCCATGCGTTACAGCAATCATTTTTGTCTTTTCTGTAAAGAACATCTCAGTTGCTCTTTAAGAGAAGAGTTATACAGTTCATTAATGAACTAGTAACAGCTTAAATTTGTGAACTAATTCTAGTTCATTGGTTTAATTTGAAATGCAAAATAAATATTACTGATGTTAA
Organism: Wohlfahrtia magnifica; assembly: GCA_023159175.1. Taxonomy (NCBI): domain Eukaryota; kingdom Metazoa; phylum Arthropoda; class Insecta; order Diptera; family Sarcophagidae; genus Wohlfahrtia; species Wohlfahrtia magnifica. The sequence goes on from JAKWBJ010000179.1 coordinate 2,870,887, forward strand.
GGAAAATTAAAATAGTGCAGCTTTCCGAATAATGAAATTCAATTTTCCGAATGACGAAATGAACTACTGAACTATAATCGCATTTTATTTAAGTGAACTATCAAACTCCTTTCTGTTTTAAAACCACTAAATTGTTTACCATTATTATTTTCATAGTTTTAAATTGCACAGAAAAAAAAATACTCTATATTTCTGAACTAGTTATAGCTCATTAGTATTAGCTCATTAGTTTAACTTAAAACGCATACGAAAATTAAAATAATTCAGCTTCTAATTTGAAATGTAAGAACAATTAACTACTGAACTACTATAATCGCTTTTTATTTTAGTGAACTATGAAGCTCAACTCTCTGTACAAAAAATGCTTATCGTCTTATGGTTTCCAAACTTTTTAAAATTCCATTTCCGAATTATCATTTATCACTTGAACCTTTGTTCTATAAACCGAAAAAGGAATAGCAAAAGCGCATTCGTTACTTATTAATTGCGTAATATTTTTAAGCTTAGTGTTCATATGAGGTGCTGTATACTTTTTCGCATTCTAGACATCTGTGTAAAAAGGGGGACCAGTGCAGTTTTAAATTGGAAATTATACAGAACAAGGCATATAATGTATTTTATTCAAAAATTAAATTAAATTTTTGCTAAATGCAATAAAAAAGTTTTGTAAAATATTATTATTGATCAAATTATCTTTCACTTTTCAAAAATTAATTTAATATTACAAATAAATTAAAAAAAAAAAAAAACTAAAACTAAATAACCATTAATCCCAACTATAAAGGGTATGAATATATGCATATTGCAACACAAATAATTGAAAATATTTCAAGCAGAACAAATATTTGAAATTGATATTCGATATACAAAAACAAAAAAAATGGAATTTGATATACGAATTTACAACCATTCACAATCTCCTTTTGCACTTTTGTATTAATTTTTATGCAAAAAAAGACGCCGTAACTAATTATAGAGACTGTAGAGACTATCTATTTGTATTTGCAAAAAAATAAAAAAATAAAAGTGAAAACAATAAAATAAAAGAAACAAACAGAAACAAAAACAAAAAAAATCTTGTTAACAACACCATTAGCAAAAGGTTTAAACCTTTCAACACCAACAAAACCGTTAAAAAGAGAAAAATATTTTAAAATGTACTCTTTCAAGCGCATGCTTAAGAATTGAATTACAAAACAAAAAAGAGAAAGAGACGTTAATGCAACATTAACATTTATTACCCACCATTTACCTTTTCTTTGCGAAAGGCAATTCGCTCTCTATCTGTCTCTCCCATGATACTTCTTAGTCTGTTACAGTATTACACTTTGCAAAAAAATAAAAATAAAAAAAATAAAAAAACGCACTAATATAGGATAATATTGTATTACACACACACGTTTATACACAAGCATTAGTGTATTCTTCGTTTACCATTTGCGAAAAAAAAATTAACACTTACGTACTGTTGTAAATGATTGTTTTTGCGGGTGTGAGTGAAAATGTTAAAAACTTGTGTGGTTATACTCGGAGAGTTTCAAATACAGTTTGTTTGCACTACTTAAATACACTTAAAGAATATTTTAGTTAAATTGACGCCTTAAAAGTTTATTTACCTACAAAAATTAAATGAAATTCAGAATAATGTAATTAACATGGTACCAAGAAAAAAAATACCAGGGAACTAATACCATTCTGCTGATAGGCGTTGTCGAATAAAACAAGAATACTTTTTTAAAAGTACCTGCGAAATCTTAAGTTAAAGTAAAAAACCCGTTTTTCCTAACTTTTTGCACTTATTAGCTAATAATTTAGCTGAATATGAACCGACTTGAAGTTCCTCAATGGATTTGGAAAAAAGAGATATGCGCCTTTTAAATTATATATATTTTCATATTTTTAATCAAACTTTTACCAAATTCTTCAAGTTTGGACATATTTTTCCACTACTTTATATAGGAACAGCACCATTCATGAATTAATTAAGGGAAAATAACTGGTCATGAATAAAATGAGGCTTAGGTTTTAGAAATTCGTTAGAGATTGACAGAGTTATTAAGCTTTTAAGTAAAGCAACTAATGAAAAAATCAATTTCTATGAATCTAGTCCATACAAAGGGTGTCCCAAAATTAACACAAGATTTGAATCAAATAGAAAACAGAGTTTTTAGTCTTTTGATTGTTATTATTAAATCACAAAGTACATAGCATTGGGTTATTTATGCAATAACACATCGAACAAATGGCCTCAAATGGCAGCTTTGCATGCACATACACGCTCGTTGGTCGAAATTTTCCATTACAATTTTACATAAATGTGACTAAATTTCGTTGATAAAGCGTTTAATCTCTTTCTTTAATGTGTGGAGTTGTGGAGTTCTTGATATAAACCTCTGATTTCAAATATTTCAAACGATCAATGAAACGACCGAGTACAGGACCTGGAAATGTCTAATGCATAATTGAATAGTTTCGCGGGTTGTATGTCATGTAGCACCGTTTTGTTGAAACCACATATTGGTCACATTAATGTCATGTAATTTTGGCAGAAAGAACTGTGTTATCACGGCGCGATATCGAGCACCAGTAATAGTCACTGCTTGACCAGCCTCATTTTCAATTATGCTTCCATTTCAAAATCCATACCAAACAATGACACATTGTGGATGCATTTGTTTTTCGACAATTACCCACAGCCACAAAAGTGAAAATGTGCTTCATCGCTTGGGATGATTTTGTTCGAAAAATCAGCTTCCATTTGTTGTTGTTGATGTTCAATAATCCAGTCAATAAACTCTCTCGCTTAGCATGGTCATTAGGCTTCAGTTGCTGTGTTAAATGAATTTTGTAAGCATGGAGACACTGATTTTTAGTGAGTATATGCTGTAGAGAGCTACTTGAAATTTTGAAGTCTTGTCCACGACGCCGAAATGAGGTTCCTGGATTGGTCACCGGCACCCACACGTACTGATTTGATATTGACATTTGAACGGCTTGTTTTTGGACGATCAGTGTGTTTGGCGTCTCTACTGGATCCAGTCTTCCTAAATTTTAAAATTAATCTCTTCACAGTAGACACTCTTCCGACCATATTTTGTATAAAATTTTCAAACAGCAGCAGCGATTTAAGGAAACTTCCTGAATATTGCCTTTACCAGAGATAATAATGTCCCCTTAATGGATCGTGCAGGATATTCAATGTATGGCAAGTAACTCCGTGCTGTTGTAACCACATAAGGTAGGTGTCTATTTCGTCCAATTTAGGCCAAAAAAAGTTGTTAACAATCGATCTATAGTGCTCGGTATTGATTGTGATGTCTTGGCAAACTTTGCTTGGCTTTATATTACGTTAGGGTAACCAATGTCAACCAATTATTTTTAATATCTTTTAATGACTTTTATGGGATACCTTGACACACGTGCAACTCAATCCTCAATCGTTGCTCTACGTCGATTCGCTTGTGTTTTCTAGGTCATCGCTGTGTGTGAGATGTCATCATAAGGCTTAGGTAGTGTGGGGCCCATCCACCCGTATTTTGTTGCCTATATTTCCAAATTTATAGAAGATTGCCCAGTTATTATCCTTATTATTTCATTCGTGATCGTTCTCGGCCACCATCTTTGCATTATGTATTGTAAACAGCGGTTAACGAACGCTTCCAGCTTTACTTTTTTTTAGCACTTACAAGCTAAGTTTGAGAAGAATACAACACTACTCATTTCACGCAGATGTTTAAAATTTAAATTAAGGTGCTCCTGTGGATGTTGTTAACGCGCCTTTATACATATTTCGTAGTCTTGGAAATGGTGTGCGTGCTTCTCAATCCATGAGCTAAAGCCGATTCTACTTTTCTATTTCATTTAAAGAACCCAAAGTTTAATGCCCGCTCTGAATGATAAATGCATTAGTAAGAGAACTTTTTCATAGCATATGTACTATTAACCAGGCAATAGCAATGTTATGGGGCGATACCACTGTTGAAAATTGTCAATTGTCTCGGTTGGTGGGCGGTTACCCACCATACCACAGCGCACACAATGCGAAAGATAGAAATCCTAAAAAAGATAATCTCTACTATCAGCAAAAACTACGATGCCTTCGAATACGCGGTTTAGCATGATGGTGTAGCATCTGAGTCTTTCAAAACTTTCTCGGGGTACATTAAAGACGTTAGTCATCACCGCTGCTCTTCTTAATAGTGACTGATACTGTTGCGATTCGCACTTCAGAGGAAAACCCATATTACAGCGACACACACAATCGAATTGACTCAGTTTTGCATATTTTAATTTTTGATTCGTCTTTGGTTATTTAATTTTCTTTCAGTGTTGCAAGCAAATATAAAACAGATTGATTTTGTAGATACTTTTATACCAGAATTTCCTTAACATTTCCAAATGATTTGCTTTAAAGAGTAACGAATTTAAATAATTTTTCTCTTTTTTTTTAAATACTTTTATTATTCCACTATTTTTTTTCAGTGTACAAACCCAACGTATCACATAATGCACTTAGAGCTGTCAATGTGTATTTGTATGCATTTGTTTACACATATACATTAAGAACGAATACTCGTTCATTATTTATAATGATAAATTCCCTTTAATGTTATTTATTCCAATTGAGTTTTCTGTAGTTGTTGTTGGTTTTGGTCGCTCTTTTTTTCAGTTTGTGTTGTGATTTTCTGTTTTTAACAGTTAATTAAAAAAACGAACTTTGCAAATACAAAATTTTATACTGTTAGAAGGCAAAAGAGCAAAAGAGAGAGAGAGGACATTGAGGCGAAATAAATGGGAGATCCGTTAAAACATTCTCAAACATAAATGTAAATATAAAATAACAACAACAAGAACATAACAAGCTTAATTGAATATTTAAATAAAAGCCCCTAAGGTATGCAGTAACATTATTTATATTTTTTATTTTTTACAATTTGTTCATACACACTGACATTTTGTTGCTGTTGTTTTTAATTCCATACCATTTTAAACATGAGGGAAGTGATTTATCATGACGTTTAAAAAGGACGAACTTAATGTGAAAAAAATATTGTAGCCAACGGTATACAATACCCTTCTTGGTTTTATGCATGGGAATATAAATTCGATTTACCTTTGGTAAATGTGTAAGAGTTATTTAAATTTAAAATAAGGGAAGCTTTTGTGTACATCTTTACTGGTTTGGTAAATATGGATGTTGTTTTTTTTTTGTTTTTACGTTTGTACAGTGCAATTCGAAAAGGTATGTTTTATTTTTACTTTAAATAATTAAGAAAAAACCTTTTTTTTTCGTTGTATTTATTATTTACAAAACTCTATTGCATACTTTTTGTACAACTTTTTCTTTTCATATTGCATACTTAAATGCGTAGTATTTTTGTCGTTTAGACTACTTGTAAAACTATTCAAACTCAATTTCTTAATTTGTTTGGTATCTCTTAACTTTTTAATAGCAAATATTATTGTAAAGTTTGTTTTTTATTATACTTTCCCTTATACTTTTACCTCAAGTTTATTAAATATGCATAGTTTGCCATAATTTGTTTATAAATACTAAGTTTTTTTCTAAAAGTATGATATTTAAAAATTATAGCAAATGCTTTTAGATTTTTTTGTTAACATTTACATTTTGCCTTGCAAACAAACAAAAAAGGAAAAAATTGTTTTTCAAGAAATTGAAAATTCAATTTCAATTTTTTCTTTTTTCGTCCTTCCGGTTCTTGCACCTGAGCAAAACGTAAAAAATACACACATAAAAAGTTTAAACATTTTTTTCTGAAAAAACTTTTCTCTCTATAGTGAATTGAAATCACATATTTTTTGTCGGCTTGTTGTATATGCTTGCTACTCTTTGAGTTTTTTGCTTTTAAGCCTAAAGGTGTAGTTCTCGTTTTAAATGGAAATTGAAAAACGATTAAAAAAAACTAAGAGAAAGTGGAAAACAATAGTGAATGATTTTTATTTATCAAAGTTGAAACAGTAGTTCAATTAAAGGAGTAAAAAAAAATGGCAAAGTTTTGTTTGTTTTGTTGTTTACAAAAAATCCCTTTTAATATGCTACAGAAAAAAGCAACGAGCCATCTAAAAATATTAATTGAGAAATTAATTTAAAGAAATAAATAAAAAAATGTTTCTCTGTATTTTCTTTTTAATGATGAAATTTCTCATTAATATATATTTCTATACAAATACATTTTTAGGCATAATTTTTTTATTGCTTTAAATATGTTACAAAAAGCCAATTTATTTAAGAGTTGTTAAGAAATACTTTTCTTCTTTAATAAGAAAGTATTTCAACTTAAAACTAATTTTAACAAGAACATTGAAAGCTTTTAAATAAACTTTAATATTGTAAAGCAAAAATTAAAATCCTTCAAATATGTCATAATAAGTAACAAAGCAACTTAAAGGAAATAAAAAAGTGAAATCCTTAAAATATGCCATAATATGCAATAAGGTAACTTAAAGCAAATAACATCCAAGAAAAATACTTTCAATTTGTTTTTTGCTTAAATAAAGGGTCCGCCAAATATTTTTTATTTTTTTTTTAAAATGCTATAAAAAGAACTACTGAATATTTTCTCAAATTTCTTTTTTATTTGAAAGTACAATCCTTCCGGTTAATAATGGAAAATAGTTTCATTCAAATGGCTGCCTCGGCTGGCCATGCAGTAGTCTACACGATCGGTCCAATTTTTAAGCACATTATCGATTGTGTGCAGCTGTATTTCACCAATTGTTTCACGAATATTGTTTTTTAAAGCGTCAATTGTCTCTGGCTTGTTGGCGTAACACTTATCTTTGGCGGCACTCCACAAATAATAGTCCAACGGTGTCAAGTCGCAACTGCGAGGTGGCCAAACGACATCAGCTCTGCGGCTGATAATGTGATCTTCAAAAACAGGGCGCAAAACATCGAGTGTAGCTTCGGCTGTGTGGCACGTAGCGTCGTCCTGTTGAAACCAAATGTTGCTAATATCCTCCTCTTCAATTTTTGTGAACAAAAATTCGTTCAACATGGCCCGATCACAATCGCTATTGACTGTAACGGCCACTCCTTACACATTTTCGAAGAAAAATGGCCCAATTATGCCTCTGGACCAAAATCCGCACCAAACAGTGACTCGCCTTGGGTGTATCGGCTTTTCAATGTATGCGCTCGGGTTTCTGGGCCCCAAATGCGACAATTATGCCTGTTTACATACCCGCCAAGATCAAAATGAGCTTCATCTGAAAAGATGATTTTTTTTTTTTTTGGCAAAATCGGCATCTTCTGTAAGTTGATCGCAGGCCCACTTAGCGAAGGCAAATTCAAGCGTATACACAACCATATTCGTTCAGCGGAAGGATAAAACTAATTATCCATCAAATCAGACATGAGCTAAGTGTTACCATTCACGAAATAAGCACTAGTTGAAAAAAAAACGTTAGATGGCGGACCCTTTATATACTGATGCAATGGACATTGTGGTTCTCAGCAAGAAATTCATATCTTTGTTCAATCTACCAGTAGATCAAAACTTCTACTTGAATCAGTCGTACTCTTGTGGATTATATTCGTTAATTTTCGATGCGTTGCCTTAGTTGCAAGGCTATTAAATCTACAGTAATGATAGAGTTCAGCCTAAACTTGTTAGAATATTGTTATCTTACTTGCTGTTATATTGTTAAGAAAATGAAAGTGCCTAAAAAAATACACCATCATTTGTACATTTAGAGCAATTAACTTTATTATGGAATTTATTCTATTGGCTTATTTCAAAGCTACGATAACTCTGTCCATTCTTAACGGCAATAGAATAGAAGGTTTTGGAATTTACTAGAACATTCAAATTTAATGTTAATTTACTATAAAAGGCGGCGCATTGTGCTTAGTCAATCAGTCAGTCATAACTTAACAGTCAAAGAGTAAATTTGTACTAAGGCATTAGTAAAAGTGTTGTGGAAATAAAAAGACTGTATAAAGTAAAATAATAAATTCGTTTCATTTATTTTATTTAACGAAATTTAAGAGAAATCGAACGTTAAAAGGTTAAAATGTAACAATATATTACCTTTATATTCAGCACGGTAATAACTGAATGCATTTTTCCTAAAAAATGGAAACAGGCCTGGATAATTTTTGTTCCCAACGCCATGGTGATTATTGGCAAATTGCAGTTTTGTCATACTTATCGAAAGTATTTAAAAAAATTAATTAACCAATAGATTATCAAATTACAGAAAGACAATCTGGCTTTCGACTTAAACACGGCTGTAAAACTGCCCTGTTAGAAGTATCACAGAATATTTGAAGACGCATCGATCAAAGATATATCACACTTTGGGTGGTGTATGCAGTATATGGATATGAAAACGTCTGTGTAAAGTTGAGGCATTTATTTAACTTTTTGCAACCGTACTTCCATTTCTTTAATCGTATTTGACCGACCACCATCAATCAGTTATTAAAAGGAATTAATTTTCAAGTCCTTTACATGTTTCTAGGGAAGGCCCATAGGGCTTTATTCTCGGTCCATTTCTTTTCTCAATCTATATTAATGATTATTTAGACAGTTTTCGTTTAGTAGAGTAGATTTATATACTAAGAACGTACAAATTTACATTAGTGCAGACTTAATGAGGATCTTGAGAGCATCTTAGTCACGTGCAAATGGTATTTGCATCAATTCTAGTAAGTGTTTATTTTTGGAACTATAAAATTTTTCTATTTAGACTGAGGTAATTTTGAATAATCAACTAATTGTAATTATTAGATCGGGTAAAAATCTTGGGATTATGTTCAATAATAATCTGACATGGAAAGATTATGTAGAAGATGTAAAGAAATTTGTGGAGTACTCAATGCATTACTCCGCTAAAGGGTGTGCATATTATTCGCTAAGACTTATTTAATTCCGGTGTTGTTATATGTTTGAATGTGGCTTATAACATTATAATGGACCAAATTTTATGTTAGGAAGTAAACTGGCTTAAAAACACTTTTTTTTTTTTTGTTTTTGACAAATTCAGTTGTATTCATACCAATATGATGTCGGGCAAATGTCCACCTCTAGCACGTCGGCAGACGTTCGCTTTTTTCAAAAAATTTTTAATTTTGAAATTTAGAACTTTTTGAGAAATCCATTCTCAGACATCAAATAATCTTATTCAGTTGAGACATCAATCTCTAATTTCCAATTTCATCCTTTTCAAATATATTAAGGGCTTCTATGTTTTTTTCCGTTACTCCTCTAGAGAGCATATTGGCTTTCCACAAAAGCATCCATTGCTTTGTTTCAGCTTAATTAATCAAGTTATTTTTCAAGCTAAGTAGAGGATTAATCCACTGTAGCCTCTTCCCTTTCTAATTGGTGGTGATCTTTACTTTAGCATTGTAATTATTTTCCAGTAGATGGCGTTTTATCCTGATCATTCATCTTGTTTTTGTCATCATCCCCAGAGCTAAGCTGGAAGGTTAGGGGAGCTTCTTCTTTATTTTTTGGATGGATTGTGTCTGGAGTGAAGTTGAAGCCTCTTTAATAAATTCTCCAAACGACAATTAATTTTTAAATTTTTTTTTTCGTCAGGAGCCCCTCATTCGGCTGTAATTTAATAAGTTTAAGCTATTATCCTATAGATTATATAAAATCAGCTACATTTAGACACTTATAAAGCAATTAAGACCTTGACCTTTATTTAAATGGCCTTATAAAATTTGAAAATATGAACTTTAAATTTTATTTGAATTTTATAAAATTGCTTAGAAGCTTTTTTTGTATCACAAAGTGTAATCTCCCAAACGTTTTATATCGTTTATTTTTTATAGCTCATTTATATTTCATCGTTATTTAATAATCCGCTTAAATCAAGCGCATAAAAGTTAATTCAGTTTTAAATTTATGTACGAAAGTGTTATGAAGCAATAAAGTATACTAGAAAATAAGTTTAATTAATTTTTGAAACGTTAAAAATAGTAAAAAAAAACAGCATATAATAAAGATTTTTTATAGTGGCTTTACGCAACCAATTTCAGTATTTAAGCTTTTAATAATAAATAAAAATTTTTGTTATAAATTTCTAATTCAATGTTTTTAAATTAATCAATTTCCTACTTATTTGTATACATGTGTATACGTTAGGAAAGCATTTTCATACCTTTGACGTTTATTAATGTTTTTTATTTGGTTTAAAAATAAATTTATTACAATAAAATACACCTAAAAGTATACCTTAAGTATTTGAAGCTATAATCCCAAAAGTATGCCTTATTTCTTAAGCTTATCAGAATAAAGCTTTTATCAAATCTAAGACATTTTCAAAACATTACACTTCTTGTTATTTATTTACCCCTAAAATATGCAAACCTTGCTTTGAATATTTAAAATATTTAATTGCTTGTTTACTAAAACTTTAAATTCTTATGAAAAACTCTACAGTTTTAATTTAAAGACTTAACTTTATAAACTTTCCATAATTGCTTAGTATTTATCTACTTATAGCCATTTAGCTCTTGAATTATAAGAATATCACGTAATTTTAAGCTTTAATTAAATATCAATTTTCCTAGCATACTTTTTAAACTCTAATTAAATAACAATATTCTTGGCATACTTTTTGGCATAATTTTCGTGCGTCATTAAAAATCATTTTATTAAATAAGTAAAACTAAGATATCTTTGTGTACAATTACTGCTTCAACAATCTCTTTTGTAATCTTTTTAAGCTTATAACAGTCTTCTTTACTTCTTACACTTTACTTCAATTTTTTTTTTTTCTTATAGCCTTAAAGTATGTAATACTTTCTTGTATCTATGTAGACATTATTATGGCTTATGTATAGTGTTTTTTATTGTATTTACTCTTATATAAATTTATCAAGATAGTTTTGATTAGATAAGCACCAGATACTCATAAAAACTAAACTGCTATAATGCCATAGAATTTTATTGTCCATTTTTCTACTATTATGTCCTTTAATATCATGTGGTGTGTCTGTATATGTCGTCTTTTTACTATGAATCGGTTTTGCATTACACGAGTACTTTTCTTTATTTTTTCAGTTATTGTTTGAAGTTTTTATGGATTACATATGGGAATCCTGTTAGGTTATGAATTGAATAGCTTGAATACAGAAAATATCAAGATTTGATATATCTTATCAGTTTTATTATGAGAAAAGTGGCTTTAAATCGTTAGGAGAAAAGCTTACAAAAAATCGGAAGAAGCCAGTGTGTGTTTAATTTAATATTTAAATTTAAAAAACACTTGGCAAGTCTTAAGTTTTATTTCATGGAAATAAAATATTGTTACGTTTTAACGTTTTTCAAACGTTTGAGTTCTTTTAAGTTGCTTTAAATCAAATAAATGACATTAAATTATTGGTTTGCTTGATACAGTCTTTTTATTTCCACAATTAACTTTATACAGTTTCCAACTTATTTAACTTTCGCTCAATACACAAAATTTATTTAATATTCAACTCTTAGTACGGTATTATGACTGTAAAATTATAATTGACTGACTAAACAGAATGTTTGGCGCCTTTTATAGTAAATTAACATTAGTTTTTAATATTCTAGTATATTCTACAGCCTACTATTCAGTTTCTGTTAAGATTTAACTGACATATCCGATTTGGCAGCACTGCTTAAATAAATACCGCCTTAGCAGGATTATCGTAACCTAGACACAAACCAATAGAATAACTTACTTAATAAAGTTTATAGCTTTAAATATACAAATGTTGGTATATATTTTTAGGCGTATTAATTTTCGTATAAATATGTGATGTTAAGTAATACCTTCTCTAGAAAGAAAACTTTTTTCTGAAGACTTAGTAAAATAAAACGTTAACTGCTCGATATCTGAATTTTGTAAATTTTGTAGTTTCTTCAGTAATTTTTTTCAGTAATCTTTGTTTGTAATGAGAACAAAACTTTCAAATTTTGAAAAATATTAGACTTTGTTCGAAAAAGTCGTCAATTATTGTTCAAAGCAATTTTAAAACAAGGATAAGTTGACATGTAAGACACATTTGCGAAAGTTCAAAGCAATAATTGACGAATATTCGAACAAAGGGCACTGAATTAAGGCGACATTATCATACATACTGTCATTGAAGATTATACGCAAGACAACTTCATTCAAATTATCATCGACTAGTATAAACACAATCGCCTATTTTGACCTTAAGAAACATTTATTAGTTAGTTGCACATTCGTAAGAGCTGCCCCAAAGATTGGGCTGGCTGATTATGTCCTGTGTCATATGACGTATCTCTGACCAGTATAGATCCGGCATTTAGCCTTCTGAGCCAGGTGGTTTTCTGGCCATTTTCTATTACCAATTTTCTCGCAACTGATTTCCAGTTGCTAGTTTTTAGCAAGCCGATAATGGATATGCGATTGAGTCAGATTATTCTTTCTCAGACATTTGTTCATAAACACCAGCAATTTCGTTGTACCCCAGTTAGTTACCTTCCATGTTTCGCAATCATATAGAAGAACATATTCTACGCAAGAGTTAAATATTCTCATTTTGATTAATTTCTATATTTGTGATTACTTCCATACTCTGCCATGTGAGTGAGTAATATGCACATTGTGTCTTATTAATTATATTTGTTACATTCGCATCCGTACAATCGGCCATGCCAGTAATGATGCCGTTATCAGAGATCAGCAATGAGTACTGAAAACATGATTCATAAACTCTCATCATGATTCATAAACTCTTATACTTATTCATAATCATTGTAATGGCTACTCACATGATACCTATACTTATCAACATTTATGACGCTATTGATTCATTCTCATCTATACTTATTGTGCGTAGACGATGCAAAACAGGTATGATTCGAATATGAGCATTAGAGTACTCATTATAAGGTTGTGTGTTTGTGTTTTATTTTTTTTTTCGAATCATTTATTTATGAATGATTCATTCATGAGTATTCGATTCATTTGTGAATGATTCATTCATTCATGAGGATTAGGAGTATTTTCTGATAAATTAATGAATGCTATGGGTAAGAGTACCTATGAGCAATTGCATGTATGAGTACGACATTTGGTTCATACTCATTGCTACTTATACTCATGAATCAACGTTATTGTTAGTATGAGTGAGTATGAGTAGTCTAATTTGAATGATGTGTTCTCACTTAAACTTATACATTCATGAGTTAGTATGAGTAGCAAATATCGATTAATTACTGATCTCTGGCAGGAATACATGAATCGAACGACAATTTCAATTACCAAGCCATTTATCCTCATCCCGACACTTTGCCCATTTCTATAATGCCTTATTTTGTTGGTCTTCGTGCAAATCCAAATCATGCAGACGGTATTTCAAGTGTCAACGTATGCCGCTGGTGGCTCTGTGTTCATTTGATGCAATACAGTGTCAAGTAAAATCAGGAATAGTAACGGAGAGAGTGTGAAACTCTGTCTAATAAAAAGTTTGCTATCTTGCCCTGTGAAGCGTGCTTTACAGCGAGGTGATTTTTTCCAGTATACCGATATTCCCCTGTAGATTTGTATCAAAGGCCCTTTCTAAATTGATTTAAATTGCCGCTTATTGTGTTAAATAGATCATGAAACACGAAAATTTTCATAGAGATGCTCTGCATCATGCCCTCATTAAAGCCTTATTGATAACATTTTTATACGTCAAATTACACTACTATGTTAGCAATGTTGCGCCAAACTACAGATTTTTCTGCAGTCGATGATAAGGCCGTCTATAACAATTGGGCCAACTGAGATTATTAAAGCAACTCTTTAACGAAAATGTTGACTCGGCTTAAAAACGAAGACAAAAGAAGTTGTAATAAAAAATATCTCTGACGTAGCCTATCTTTAGGTCATACAAATGTTTGCGATTATTTTGCATATTTTAAGGCATTATCCAAAAATATTTTTTTTTTATTTATTTACAATAAAATGGCTTAATTTGTTTACTAATTTTGTATTAATTTAAACAAATTACTTTCATGTAAACACTTTGAAAACATGGTAATTTATTAAATCTCAAATAATGTCAACACAAGCACACTTTGTTGGCCAACAAACGAGTAATAAAAGCCATAACAAATAATACACGACAAGAAAAAGGAAATATAATAACACACTTGCGTTATTGTATTTTATTTACAAACTTGCAAATAATTAAAGTACTTTAGTGTTTAAAGCATAAGTAAAGCAAAAGGGAAATATTTTTTTAAAAATAATAACATAAGTTATCAAGGCTAATCGGACATAAATAAATAAAAAAAATTCAACACTAAACGGAGACCACCCTATAAGTATAAGAAATCAGTGTAACTAAGTACAGCCATCTTAATAGGTTTTACTCCTTTTCCTAAACCAATTTTTTGTTTTTCATTCTTTTGAATAAATAGCCTCTTACACAATAAAGGAAACTAAGAAAAAAAAATGGCCTAAATAAGACATTTTTCTATTACTCGTTTCCAAAGTAACTACCAGTAGCAGTAGCAATATTTGTGCCATAAGTATTGGTACTGTTTTTAGATCAATCTATGGATTTTATGTTTCCTTTTTCTTCCTTTTATTTCCTTTTCGTCTATGTGGGCCAACTAAGCTAAACATTTGTATAAAAAAGTGTAAATTTCTATATATTTTTCTGTATTTCTTTTGTAATAAAAAGTAATCCTTAAGGAGCTCTTTTAGTTTATGTTTCTTGATTGTATTGAATTTGTTTTTTATTTTTATTTTATTTTCACACGCATAAAAAGGCTACTTTAGTAATGCTGACCTTTTGTTTTTTGCTCCTGGGGGTATAATAATTTTGCAATGTATACATACAGTGCCGTTAAAAAAAATAGCACCTTTGATACATTTTTTCTTTAGAGTATTGAAATGAAGAGTCGTCATTAGCTTTTGATTCGCACATTAATGTGCAATAATATTAGGCTAAGTGCGCTCTTTTTGAGAATATTTGTTTTTACAGAAAAAACTTAACGGTTCTTTTCCTATGATCGATTTAATTTAAAAAAGTCATAAAGATAGCACTGTTTCACAACATTTTGGTTTAAAATAACAAATTTTAGTTCTAGAAAATATAAGAAAATCTGAATTTAAAATTAAATAAATTGCCTTCACACAAATTTTCTAATTTATTTCAATAGCAATGGGTCGCGACAAGCATTGTATGCCTGAAAAACGTGCTGTGATTAAAGATATGGTTTCCGAAGGTAAGCCATGCTTCGAAGTAAGAAATTTGGTTAAATGTTCTAAGAAAATGATTGTAAAAGCCTTCAAATTTGTTCAAAATTTGGTCGCAAAAAAGTAATAGTGAAACGTTATGTCAGCTGCAGCGATTAGAAAGCATCAAAAAGTAACTGCTGGTGTTAAAACTATTACTCGAACAGAAAGAGCCAACAAATTAAATGTGTGAAGTCACCAAAAGTGTAATTGCTCACACACAAGCACATGGCAAAACATTTGTATTGGCTTGTTTTAAAGTGGGGAAATAGGCTATGGATAAGTAAGTTCAAGGTTGTTTCATTTGGAGGCAAAGGTTCACATTCCTATGTCAGAAGACTCCTCTAACAGCGTTATAGTTCAAGCATTATGGTATGGGGGTGTTTTTCCTACTAGAATGTTGGGCCTATACATTGGATCAAAACAACCATGGTTAACACAATTAATGTTAATATCCTAAATTCTATTATGCCGCTGATATGGGTGCTTCCTCAGGACAATGACCTGAAGTATACCGGCAAACTTGCAAAAATGTGTCTTTTGGAAAATAACATTAATCTGACAGAGAGGCCCTCTCCCTCACCTGTTCTCAATCCCATTGAAAACCTTTGGACAGATATAAAAAAGGGTGTATCTCAAATACAACCAATCAGCAGGACAAAGATGTCAAAACTTAGTAAATTAAATATCAACACGCTGTGCAGCGGTCATTCCCTACAAAGAGCATGGGACAAAATATTAATTTTTACATGTGCATCGATGATAATAATAGTGAATTCGAAAAGTTTAGTATATTTACCACCTTGATCGAAAAGTTTCCTGAATAATCCCCGTAATGGTTTTTTAACTCGATTGAACAGAGAGAAGTCATATTTTGCGTCAAAAAATTTCGAATAATGATGGCACTGTGCGATGGTACGTTACCATGCTGCAAAATCTATGAGTTTTCTGCCCACAATTCTGGTCTCATTCGGCGAATTGCTCACACAAACGTCTCATAACGCCCAAATAATACTCTTTGTTTACTGTATGGCCTTCTGGCAAAAAACACATGTTGCACTACACCGTTGTAATCCTTGAAAACCATGAGCATTGTCTTCTTTTTTGAATGAAAATGGTCGTTGTGAATGCCATTCACTTGATTGCGTGTCATACTCGTAAACCCACATATCGTCTCCAGTATTGATCCTATTGATGAGTGTGGGATCGGATTCAACCTCGCATATCATGTTTTTTGCGATCTCAATACGGTCAAAATTTTAAAAATCACCAACACCCATAAAGAGAGATGTATTCTTGACTACGTAGCTTTTGCAATGTGAAGCTATGACGCTAAGGTTTAGCGGACATATCAACAACAGATGTACCAACATAACAACAACAACAAACTCAAATCGGAACTAAATAAAATGAAACTAAATATTATTATTTTTTTAATAACAATACACAGTGTCTTATAAGCATCTTGTGGTACAGTTTCAATGAATGGTGCTATTTTTTGCCCGCAACTGTATGTATACCTATATATATATTTTTGTAATTTAGACAAAACCAAATCCTGCAGAGAATTTAAAAAAAAATTTGCATATCATTGGGCAATTGAATATGGAAATGTGACCCTTGTTATTGAATTTGACTTTAATTTATGTTTCTGTTTAACTTTTCTTCGAATATTTCGTTAAAAAAAACCAAATTTTTTTTTTAAGTCTTTAATTTTAGTGTTGCTTTTCTCTACGTAAAAATTAGTTTCCAAGATAACGCTTATGAATAGCATTTGGACGCAAAAACTGTTCCACTATCTAAGTATACACAAATTTGAAAAATAAACTATAAGAGGAAAAAGAGTAAGTAGTCAAAAGGGTATTCAGCTTGAGCTTTCTTGCAGAGCAGGAAGAGTGCTCGATTTTAATTCGTTCGTAAAAAACGATTATTCTTGAGAGCCGAAGATTAAGAGAATTTAAAATACGAATCGTGAGAAGAATCAAAAACCACACCACCGAGTCGAATGGCATAAAAGCGAGTTTAAAACGAACAATTCTTATTGTAAAGGGTCCGCCAAATAAATTTTTTTTTAATTCTATAAAAAAAAAACTACCATGTCGTTATATAGTTCATACACCTCATGGTTAGATCGAATACGGAGTTTACCGCAAAGGGCCAAAGATCTTCCGTAGAACTTTTCTCTCGAACACACCCAAGGCAGCTACATCGGTTCGTAACAATGTCCTTGTTTCTGACCCATAAAGAAGTACAGGGAGGATGAGCGACTTCTAAAGTGTCAATTTCGTTGCACGAGAGAGGGCTCTACTACATAATTGCTGATTGAGACCATAATAACACCTGTTGGTAAGAATGATTCTACGCTTGACCTCAAGACTGATATCGTTACTGCCGGTTATAACAGTGCCTATATAGATGAATTCATTCACCACATCGAATGTATAGTTGTCGATCGCAACCTGGGAGCCAATACGCCGCACATCCCTACTTAGCGACAACATATACTTCGTTCTGCATGACGAAATTGCAGAGGTCGCACGATAAGGGGTTGCCTTGTCTAAAACCTCGCACGGTCTTAAAAGGTTCTGAGAGTTGCCTTCCTATCTTGACGGAGCTGCAGGAGTTTCTCAACGTCGTTCTGCACAGTCTTACCAGTTTAGTTTTTTAACACCAAGCTCTAACATTGCGGCATACACACGATCTCTTATCGGGCTATCGAAGGCTGCTTTGTAGTCGATAAAAAGATGGTGCGTATCGCCTTGATTCTCATTTTCTCAAATTTCTTTTTTTATTTGAAAGTACAATCCTTCCGGTTAATAATGGAAAATAATTTCACTCAAATGGCTGTCTCGGCTGGCCATGTAGTAGCCTACACGATCGGCCCAATTTTTAAGCACATTATTGATTATGTGCGAATATTGTCCTTTAAAGCGTCAATTGTCTATGGCTTGTTGGCGTAACACTTAAATTTGACTGCACCCCACAACTAATAGTCCAACGGTGTCAAATCGCAGCTCCGAGGTTGCCAAACGACATCTGCTCTGCGGCTGATAATGCGATATTCAAAAACATAGCACAAAACATCGAGTGTAGCTTCGGCTGTGTGGCACATAGCGCCGTCCTGTAGAAACGAAATGTTGCTAATATTCTCCTCTTCAATTTTTGTGAACAAAAATTCGTTCAACATGGCCCGATAAAGATCGCCATTGACTGTAACGGCCAATCCTTGCTCATTTTCGAAGAAAAATGGCCCAATTATGCCTCTGGACCAAAATCCGTACCAAACAGTGACTCGTCTTGGGTGTATCGGCTTTTCAATGTATGCATGCGGGTTTTCTGTGCCACCAAACAGTGACTCGTCTTGGGTGTATCGGCTTTTCAATGTATGCATGCGGGTTTTCTGTGCCCCAAATGCGACAATTTTACTTGTGTACATACCCGCCAAAATCAAAATGAACTTCATCTGAAAGGATGATTTTTTTTTTTTTTTTTTTTTTTTTGCAAAATAGGTATCTTCTGTATGTCGATCAGAGGCGCCTTAACGAAGCGTATACACAACCATATTCGTTCAGCGGAAGGATAAAACTAATTATCTGTCAAATCAGACATGAGCTAAGTGTTACCATTCACAAAATAAGCACTAGTTGAAAAAAAAACGTTAGATGGCGGACCCTTTAGCTGCACACAAAATAGATATTTAGAATAGACATTGTCTAACGGATTTTTCTTTACTTATTAAATTATGATACTTCTGTACAATTTGTTCACGATTTGACTACAAATTCTTCATGATTTATTAACTTACAGTATTTATGTACCGCTTGTTCTTATTTAGATTACGAATTAAGCTTGATTTGATATCGAAAGTTCAATTTGATATCGGCCGTTAACAATTTTAGAACGCCTTTTTGCATCTGTGTATCAAAAAGTTCTTGGTATTGCCTACCGTGTGGGCACCGTCTTTTGGAAACCACATGTTAACCAAATCCAATTCTTTATTTTGAAAAAAAAAGTCGGTAATCATTGCACGGCACCTTGCTCCATTGACTGTTACGTTGCGGCTTTCATCGTCGGCCCACAAATCGCACCAAACAGTACATCTTTCAGTGTGCATTGGCAGCTCTTGAACTTGTTCTGACTGTTTATTTTATACCAAATTCGGCATTCCAGTTTGTTGACGTACCCATTGATTATAAATTGAGTTTCGTTGCTGAGATAAATTTTCTAACGGACGGAACATATTTCTTACACAGCACGAATTTTGCTTATAAAATTCACTAATTTTCAAGCGCTGTGGTAAGCCACTTTTCACAAATCTTTTTTTTACACTGAAAAAAATTACAATGCAAATCAATCCAATTAGCAAAAAATCAATCAGACCGGACACAGTTGCAGGACGCAGCAACCCATGTGATCTATTGTGTCTTGTACAGTCTTTTCTAATGAAATTCAACAGATCTGAAACTCTAAAGGTCGACATTTCCACAGCTGAGATCCTGTGCCTCGCTAAACATATCCATAAGATACAAATATCCACAGCTGCGATGGCCATCGCTCGACCGCATAGCCAAAGATGATGTTTTTATGAAAATCAACAGTTCCAGGCCTCATTCATCGACTACATGTCGGTTTCTATTCTCAATTGCCTTTAGCATCTGGGTGAGTTGAATCGTGTACAGATGTAGGCGCAAGTAACGCCTGCAACTACCACTTGTAAAATATCCTGAATGCTCTGGCCTTCTCAGTGTATCGAGGGGACTATGTCTCTTCTTAGGTTTGGAAGGGGATCGATCGGACTTTTTACGGTCATAAGTACGATAGGCCGGAGCGCATTTGGCGCCCTGGTCATGGCTACTGTAGGAGCTTTCAGGATAAGGAGGAAGAGGAATTGGCATAACACTTTCGCTATGACTGCAACGCCCTCAGGCTAAGGCACCTGGGTACATGTCACTTCCGTGCGCTGGATTGTCTCAGTGATATGTTACTGTCGTAGTTGATCAACTACTTCAGGGATACTTGATTTTCAGATTTCAGGACTCTCCCTTGTCTGGCTATTTCAGTCTCTTTCATTGTTCTATGGCCAAAGGATATTACAATGGTACATGGGGTCTACTACTGAACTTTTCGATCGAGAACGACCCATATAACCAAACCCTGACTGTAGTCTGTAAAAGACCGAGTTCTTGTAAGCCATGTGACATCCACTGCTTAAGATTCTAAAATTTTGTTGTAGATCTTGTTAAATGAATCTCTCAAATTTAAGCACCACAGTGCAAAAAGACCTCTCGATAACACGACTATGGCGACGGTAAAATGCACGAAGCGTGCAAAACGATGCCAGAACAGAATACCCAGGTTGATAAAACAATTTTATTATTTACACGTGTTGTTAGTAGCGCCCGTGTTGTGGCCGCCCGTGGTTATTTGCCAAAAAAAACTGAACAACAATTGACAGAGAACTTGAAAGATGTAACTTCAATAATATGGCAACTATCGATATTCAAAGTTTGAAATTCTGTATTGAAAAACACGTTGCCATGCATTTCACGATTTTATTTATTTATTTATTTATTTTTTTATGTTATAAGGTTAGTGTTTGTCCTAGAGGCTATTAGACATCTGTTGGCTAAATAGATACAAACATTTAAAATTCCAATGTATAGGGTTTACATCGCCATTACATTTTATTTGTTTAAAATTAATTTAAAAAGATTTGAAAATTTGTCTGCTACAATTGTTTATCAAATTCAATAATAAATAATAAATTATTTTTTTTCTAAATGAAAAATTAATTGATTTTCTTTAATAAATATTATAACACAGAAATTGAACAAAATTTTCATTTTTTTCTTATTTAGTAGGACCCTCTTACTCTCCCCTTTCTTATGTATTTCCTACGTTTTTGAAACAATTAGCGGTTGAATATTAAAATTTGTATGAGAATTTTTGGCAAATTACTACGATTTTGCAATTTTATCGTTGAAATTGTTTTGAAAATTTTGCATATGGCGTCTGTCTGGAAAAATAAAAAAATGAAAAAAATTAAAAATAAACGTTTTTTGCGAAAACATGTGTCTTCTCTTGTTAAACAATCAAGCACATTAGACCCGATAGTGGATAGTGAAAAAAACCACAATTTATATGGAAATAAAATTTTTGTAATAAAATTTTTCTTTCAAAAGAAGTATCCATTTGTATGATACCTTGACATAATTTGTTGTTTTTCTTTTTTTTTTACCAAAAAAATTATTTTTTTAGAAAAGCAAACAACATATTAAAAACGTAAAAAAATTTATCGATAACAATTGTAGAAATGTTTTTTTTTAATTTGTTTATTTGAAAGTAATTGAAAAAATAAATTTTAAGAAAGATAATGACACCATTTTCGTCATCAAAATTTGTAATTATGAAGAATAAGATCTCCATTGGGAAACGTGTTGAACAAAAGTTTATTCCCTGATTATAATGAGCATCTACGTCCTCCAATCAACGTTTTTAAGAAGATTCACCTTTTTCTCCAGCAATGTTTTTTATATAAAATCGCGTATTCATTTACACAAAAAAAATTTTTTACGACTGGACGTTAAAACGAGTTTTATCAAACCAAATATGTGCCGTTTTAATCGAAAACTATTTTTGGGTAAAACCTTCCATCACTGCAGAACTTCTGGGTTTTGTGAGGCAAAAAATTATCCAATTGTGTTTTGCAGAATTTAAATGTAAACCATTAAGAGAGTTCTGAAGATATAATATAATAAATAATAATATTAAGTTACAAAGACTGTGCTCAAAGGCATCGCTAGGTTTAGGTGGAGGTGTTTAGGTGAACATAGGGCCTGACTGGGTGACATATCCACCATTGTAGACCCGAAAAGACAAAATAGATTCCATGGATCGCAGTTTCCTGCTACAGTGTTTGGTCAGTTGGATAATAATAATGAAGGTGCAATGTCCGTACTATATGGGGGATTCATCAAAATTTCCAGCCAAAATGTATGTTGTTTGGCGTTGTCATGATGGAAAACAACACATTTTTTCTTATTTAATTTTGGCCGTTTTAAATGAATTGCTTGCTTTAATCTTGTTAACTGTTAAGAGCAGGGATAAGAATCAATCGTTTACCCAAGTTGCAAAAGCTCAAAGCGACTGGTGGGATTTAAAAGATAATTGTTCATCACTACATATACATTCAAGCCTCCAAACTCGTTAGCTTTCACATTTTCTAAGCAGATTAATATTCGTGTTGCCTGACCATACAATGCGCACTCAATAATTTAAACCTATGGAACCGGCTTTCTGAAAAGTATATGGTTTTTGATACCTATGTGTACCACACTTACCGAAAGGGTTTAAGCATAATTTGTGTCTTTTTTTAGCGAAATAGAGCCCTAGTTTTAAATCGTTTTGTCAGAAGTATTTTTTTATACTTTCACATGTCTGTGTTGGAGGAGGTAACATAATGATGTATAAATGGATGGGGCAAGTAAATACATTACAGATTTTGGACGAATAAACACCAATACATTACATCGATAGATTGCACTAAGGTTTCAACGAAAGTTTGGAATTTCGGAGCAAAAGGATATAGCACATCATCTTTCAACAAAATAACGATCCCAAATACACGTTCCATAAACTAGGGATGAGATAAAGTGTAAAATTTCAAGTGCTAAATATGACTCATGGCTTGGCGAAAAATCAGCAGGACCTTCTGCAAAAACGTAGTTAAGTCCATGGCAAAACGTATCCAGGCTATAACTAAAGCAAAAGAAGGTCATTTAAAATATAAATAATGAATGTGTTTTTCTCCGTCACTCGTCATCCATTGCTTTGTTTCAGTTTCATTAATCAAGTTGAGTTTTCAACCTAAATTAATGATGAATCCACTGTAGCCCCTCCATATGATTGTGTAGTGGTGAATATCCCTGCTAATTGCTGATAATCTTTACTTTAGCATTGTAAGTTTTTTCAAGTAGGTGGCGTTTTTTGCTGATTATTCGTCTGATGTTTGTCATCATCGCCAGAGGTAAGCCGGAAACGTCAGACCTAGAGCTGCAAAACTATCGATAGTTTCCCACTCGATAGTTTCGATAGTTTGCAAAAAAAAACTATCGATACTCTCGGATTCTTTTAAGTGATACTTGTGACAAAAATATTAGAATTTAAATTAAAGGGAAAGAATAATAATAAATATTCAGTGTTGAAACAAATAATACCGACACTTTATATTTTTCCAGTGTCATAAAATTTGATGTATTGAAGTTTTTTTTTTGATGGAAGAGTAATCCTTATATATAGCGATGGTTCAGACTACGAAGTGCTCCAAAACTAAAGTAATTATTGCGATCCACTGAACGAAAACTGCAGAGACTATGGGAAGAAAGCGTAGAACAACTGTCAGTTTTGACAAACTCTGGTGATGCGTTCTTCAAAGATTAATCCCTTCAAGTCATCAAAAAGCCCCAAAAATTAACTTATTCTCCTATTTCAAGTCGCACAATACGAAAAAACCTTATAGGTAAGAGTTCTCGATATGTATCGCTTCTCAGCAAAACCAGCACCGTAATAGTTAAAACAACAAGCTATGTTCTGACGAAACGATAATTAATTTGCTTGGGTCAAATGCAAAATCGTATGTACGAACGTATTTTAGTTACAATTCATAGTTTATTTGAATTTAATAAATATAAATTTAAAAAGCTGTTAAACTGTGTTCCTGTGTAACTATAAAAGTTTACAGACAGCTAACAACCTGCGCGAAATTTTTTTTCAAATGCGACCTTGACTACATTTAGTGGCCTCCGTACTTACTCTTAGAATTTGACGATAGTATCGATAGTGAAAAAAAACTATCGATGTTCAGCCAAAAACAAAACTATCGATACTATCGATAGTACTATGACTATGTTGCAGCTCTAGTCAGCCCACCTGCTTTATTTTTTAGATGGAGTTGTCTAGGAGGAAGTTGAAGGCTATTTATTACACATTCAAAACCACAATTAAATTTTCTTTTCGTCATGGCCTCTCTGTTGGGGCTCGAACCTGGGTCGCTTGTGCTGTAATGCGAGCGCTATAACCACTACACCACACCACCCATACTATATTCGCTGTTTAAATTACTTATACGAATTACTTTGTTCACACGGCAGTTATTTTTCTTATTTTTGTAAATTGTTAAGGAAAAACAAAAGAACTATTTTAAAGACACAAATTTTTCATTTTAAGCAGCAAAAAATGGAAAATCAAATAAAGAAAGCAAATGCAAGTGCAAATAGAATCAGTGCAGCAAGCGGTAATTGTTTTGTTGTTTTTATTTCTTCATTAATGATATTTGTTGTTTTTTTACTATATTGACAGCTGGTGATGACAAAAAAGCGATACATTTTAGAGATGGCATTGAAAAATTTGTTTTGTTGTTTTTATTCCTTCGTTGATGATATTTTCTTTGGTTTTTTCTTACTATATTGACAGCTAATGATGACAAAAAAGCGATACATTTTAGAGATGGCATTGTTCTTTCTTAATAATTCATAAAGAAATAAAAATGGAATTACTCACAATTTGGGTGATTCGCTCTTAAAATATTGTGAGCGGAATTCTGTTAGTCAGCTCATAATTGGTGGTAGAACTACTCGTATGCATGACAGAGCGAATTACGTCATGGGAGCATAGCATTAAAGTGAATTTGAAAAAGTGTTCATAAACTTGTTAACCTTAACGTTGCAATTGAAGAGTGGGGGTGTAGCATAATGAATAGTCAGCTTTGACCATCTATAATTGCCATAATTGTTTATTTATTTTTTTTTTTTGACAAAATTTTGTTTATTTTGAAATACTTAACGTAATTTTTACTATTTGTTGTTAAAGAAGTACATTTTTGTAAACATTATTTAAAGAATGACAAAATAATGAACTCATTCAGGTATTAATGACTTGAAAAGAAATACAAACAAAACACTTTTAAATGGCCAAATGATTATCGAACTTAAGACTCATTCAAACAGGTTATTGGCAAGGCTGGGTATTTGCAAAAAACAAAACAAATATTTTGAACCATTCACCTAAATATGATGATTAATTTAGTAAAATTGTTAAAAACAAATTAAGTAATTAAACAACTTGAAATATTCAGTTATTTTAAGCAATAAATACTTTTATTCAAAATAATTTAAATGAAAAAATAAAATATTAAAAAATAGCGCGAAAATAATCTTTTTAGTTTTCTGGTATTTCTAATATTTATGTTAATTTTATTAAAATATAAAATAAATTACATTTTTAACCAATAAAAACAAAATAATTTAAAATTTATATATTCGTATAATATACATACAACTACATACCTTTGTATGTAGGTATATTGATAGTTTTAGATCTCCTTTTCGAGAATGTAATACGAGGGGTACTAAAGGGTCCGCCATCTAACGTTTTTTTTAACTAGTGCTTATTTCGTGAATAGTAACACTTAGCTCATGTCTGATTTGACAGATAATTAGTTTTATCCTTCCACTGAACGGATATGGTTATGTATACGCTTGAACTTCGCTTCGCTATGTGGTCCTGCGATCGACTTACAGAAGATGCCTATTTTGCCAAAAGAATCATCTTTTCAGATGAAGCTCATTTTGATCTTGGAAGGTATGTACTCGTAAACAAGCAAAATAGTCGCATTTGGGGCACAGAAATCCCGCACGCATGCATTGAAAAGCCGATACACCTAAGACGAGTCACTGTTTGGTGCGGATTTTGATCCAGAGGCATAATTGGGCCATTTTTCTTCGAAAATGAGCAAGGAGTGGCCATTACAGTCAATGGCGATCGTTATCGGGCCATGTTGAACGAATTTTTGTTCACAAAAATTGAAGAGGAGGAGAAAACGTGCCACACAGCCGAAGCTACACTCGATGTTTTACGCCCTGTTTTTGAAGATCGCATTATCAGCCGCAGAGCTGATGTCGTTTGGCCACCTCGGAGTTGCAATTTGACACCGTTGGACTATTATTTGTGGGGTTCCGTCAACAAGCCAGAGACAATTGACGCTTTAAAGGACAATATTCGTGAAGCCATTGGTGAAACACAGCTGCACACAATCGATAATGTGCTTAAAAATTGGACCGATCGTGTAAGCTACTGCATGGCCAGCCGGGGCAGCCATTTGTATGAAACTATTTTCCATTATTAACCGGAAGGATTTTACTTTCAAATAAAAAACAAATTTGAGAAAATATTCAATAGTTTTTTTTTATAGCATTTTCAAAAAAAAAAAAAAAAATTATTTTGCGGACCCTTTATTTATATTTCGGGAGTAACATATATTTTTAAATGGAAATGGCTTTATTGTTTTTCAAAATATTCCTCTTAATAACACTGGTCTAGAAAAAACAAAAAATTTTCTCGCCTTTAAATCCGCTTTCAGTTTTTTTCCATTTGGCTCAAATTTATTTTTTTATGGGCGTTTATGTCAATATATTTCATCATAAC
Organism: Wohlfahrtia magnifica; assembly: GCA_023159175.1. Classification (NCBI taxonomy): domain Eukaryota; kingdom Metazoa; phylum Arthropoda; class Insecta; order Diptera; family Sarcophagidae; genus Wohlfahrtia; species Wohlfahrtia magnifica. The sequence goes on from JAKWBJ010000179.1 coordinate 2,897,581, forward strand.
TTGGAAACGACTTGATCGATTTTAATGCAAGTATCGCTCGTGTTCTAGCCACCTCCTGCTCTACCTTAGGCCATCAAACAAATTATGTCTTTGCAATAATTGGCCTTATAAATCAACAAAAATCGAATTAAGCTTTAAGGGCTTACCATATTATGCGTAGGCTAGCTTAAGCAACTACGCGAATATATATAATCAAAGGTGTATAGCAATAATGTATTTCACAAACTTTTCGTCAAGTTTCGTTAAATTTTATTTAAGTTTTGAGCGAAGCTAATCGCACTGCACGTAGGTAAACAGCTATTTGTGTGTAATATGCGCAGTAGTAATAAAATAAATAATTTTTACAATTGATTCTGAAAGCAAATGCTGTATTTTTTTACTATTTTTTATTCATGATTTTTTTTTATAAATAAAAATTAGTTCGTTTATAGTAAAATATTTATAAATAATAAACGTTAAAACAACACAACTTACATTTAAGTTTAAAAAGTACATAATAGCCACTGAAAATTTGGTTAAGTATTTGACAGACATTGTGTTAATTTTCGACAAGTAGCTTAAGTAAGCAAATAAGTATATTATAGTTGGAGTTTTAGTTCTTTAAGTCTTCTAGACTAGACTCTTTGTATGCCATTATCAAAATTTTGAGTGGTTTGAAGCAATTAATTTCACTTCTTAATAGAATTTACTTCTTTGACCCACTTTGTTTCGACAGAAGCAAATCACCTAGCAAATCAAATGATTCTAAACTTTATTCCTTCTACATAAATATAGTTAGGGCTGTGCCCCAAATTTCTATATGTGCACAGATGTTTAAATTTTTTATTACTATTAAATACAGTCTTTAAATAAATTGTTATTGTGAAATAAAATACTTTTTTTAAGACACTGATTAATGCATTAAATTTTTTTAAATGATTAATTAACAATCAATTGTTAAAAATTTAAAAATATTTTACACAAAAGTATATTAAAAAAAAACAGTCGTCCTAACTGTTATCTCATTACTTCTACATTTATTTTATTATTATTTTATTATTAAAACCTTAAGATAAATTGTTAACGAGATAAAATTCTATTCAGTTTTCTTCTATTTACTCCAATTACATACACAATTTTTTAATGGCCTACATAGGGAGGCTTAGGAAAATTAATATTAATTGTCTACTTTAGGGCTTAGTTATAATGTCTTTAATAAAAAAATTAAATGACTTTTCATACATAAAATTTATTTAAAATAAACAACAACAACAACTAGAACTCAAATTTATATAATAAATTGTTTTATTATCGTATTATTTTTTATTTTTATTCTTTATATGCCAAAAATTGTTGTTGAAGAAACATAAAACACTGCTTACCCTCTCCGTCTCACTTCCCTTCTCCGTCCTCTCTTGCTTACGTGGCATGTATTTTGTATATTTAAAATTTATTTTAATGACTTTGAATATTAAAATCCCATAAAAAATAGGAAAAAACAAGAAAATCAAATAATAGAAAAATTCAATCAAATAAAGTCCATAAACATATTTAAATCCCCTCGACCCCCACATACTCAACACAAAGTAATAAAAAGAAAATTAACATTTTAGGAAAAAAAATTTAATATCTTTTACTTAAAGAGATTTTTAAAAATGGTTTAACGGGTTTTAAGAACTTTGAAAACTTAATTTATAATGATCACAGCATATTTGGTTCAATTTTGTTTAAAAAAGCTTATTAAGTTTCTTCCGATTGATATACACTGAAAGCTCTACTAACTTACAACTTTCTTGAGAAGATATTTCACTTAGACGGATGGTTTTTTAAGGTTTTTCGAAAAAATATATCCGCTAGAAGGACATTCTCTGTATTTATATATATTAACTTCCATAACATTTTCCATGAAGGAACATGGGGACTTCTCTCAGTAAATGAGCTGCACCCTGTTCTATTTTTAAACTCATTGAAAGGGACCTACAGTTTAACGCCGACTCCGAACGGCAAATGCGTTTAGAAAAGTTCTCAATAGTAGCAATACTCATAACCAGTTACTAGCTAATGTTATGAGGTGATACCGCTGTCGAAAAACTTTTTTCGTTTTTAAGATGGTCTGGTCTGGTATTGAACCGACGACCTTCTGTTTGGTAGGCGGGTGTCTTACCTACCATACCACAGCGTCACAAGGACATCCTCTGTGAAAGGACAAAATTGCTCAAACGGTTGGTGTCTGTTTGCTGGAGCTTTTACTGTACATACTGTGACATTTTAACGAAGGAAATTTTTATGCTTTACTTTGTACGGTCTTCTTTTTTTTACAATTTAACTTTGTATAGTGTCCAACTTATTTAATTTCGACTTAATGCACAAATTTATTCAATACTCAACTCTTAGTACGATGATACTCTATGACTGCTAAATTATAACTGACTGGTTAAGCACAATGCGCCGTCTTTTATAGTAAATGAACATTAATTTCAAATGTTCTAGTAAATTCCAAAACCTTTTTTTTAAGTGCTGTTAAGAATTGAAATTACATATGCGACTCATAGTGGTACTGATAGCTCTGCTCAATTAAACACAGTATTGACAGGATGATCGTAGCCTTGAAGAAAATCAAAAGAATAACTGCCATTATAAAGTTTATAGCTCTAAATGTACAAATATTGGTGTATCTTTTTAGGCTTTTTAATTTTTGTACAATCGTTCGTTTACAAATTTGACCAAAAATAAAACACCATCTTTTTATATTTGAAACGAGCTTTATTAAACCAAATATGTGACATTTTAATCGATAATGTTTTACCACTTTTAGGGTAAAGTCGTTATTCCATCATTATTTCAATTGCGTCTTGGAGATCGACACAAATGATAATCTAAAGGTGTAAGGTCCTGGCTAAATGGTGGTTGCATCTAAACTTCCCAACCATGCTCTCTCAGCTTCCACCATATCATCAAAGATGTGAGTGGAACACACCATTTCTGTGTTGTATTCATTCTGATCGTTTTAATTGAATTGGTGGCTTCAATCTCGTTAATTGCTGACAGTAGAAATCAGAATCATATCGAACATATCTTTTACTATTCCACCAGACAAACAGCATTAGTTTTCTTGGTATCAATCCTTGTTTTGTCACCGTCTACGAAGCTTTAACTTGCTTCGTTTATGGTATTTTTTTACATTGGCATAAGTGATCTGCTTTTTATTGCCCCTAATCATTTGCTCCAAAAATGGTTTGATTTCGTGCCGGTTGGGCAGGGAATCGTAAATGGATATGCGGTTAATGGAATTTTTTACTGTTGATTCATATAGCGCCCCAACATCAAACTTCTTTACATATCTAGCTTTCTTCAAATGGTAGATAACTGTTTGGTGCTGAATGTCTATTTCCTTAGCAGCGCCTACACTGCTTACGTGACGATCTGCCTCAATTTTTTTTCTAACTGTTGACCAGAACGTAGTGCTTCTTTAACATCAAATTTATTAGATCGAAAACGAACATATAGTTTTGCTGGTAATTTTCTTTTTTTTAGCGGACAACGATGAATTCTTATCTGTTCTATAATAAAATATTACTGTAATGTTCGGAATTTTACTCATTTTTAAACATAGACAACTTTTCACAGAATAATGCGTTTTAAATAATGTCCAAAAACAATGTGAAGCTTAAGATGCCAAGCTATGGTGTTGCCTGATGCAATTAATATTAGCAGAGATATTACATTTCAATGTATTGTATTTGGACATATCCAGGAAAATGTAACTTCACACTATTCACGCCATTACCTAAAAATGCTCATATATTGAATATAGTCTTGGTTGCAAAAAATTGTTTCACAGCACCCATAATCGTTTAATGTCCGTCTTTTGGCTACAAGATTATCATTTATACTAATGTCTAGGTGCTACTTACCTGAACTATTTAAAGTTCAACTCAAAATATGGGCTTTGAATTAGATTCGAAGACCGATCGAAGTCATATATCTGGTACAATATTTCTGGTGCTCCAGAAAATTTCGCTCTGTATAGTTAGTTGTGTGAACCATACGACTTAAGCGTAGTAATATCACATTTAGAGACAATCTCCGAAGAAATTTTAGATCATACTGCTCTATTGAAAAACTCCATTCGTATTCTGTGCCGGTACGTAAGACCATAGATACGTTTGCAACATTACACGTTGGGAGTTTTGATCGACGTACGAATACTTACTTTACAGAAAGCGTTGCAGATGTACAGATTTATCCGTATTTTGCAAGTTTTTAAGTACTCAGTAGTTTTGAAGTTTTTTGTTCTTTTGGAAATTGCTCAGATTTTGTAGTTTTAACATTTCAGCTTTTTACTTTCAATTTTGTTATTTCAATTACCACTTCTAAAATTAGAATTTCACACCATTTGCTTAATATAACTGTGGTGAGGATTCCCATAGCTTTTTTAATGCGTCAATGTAATTATCGCTTTTTGACTGCTTATCACAAAAAAAGAGAATTCACACAGTGAGTGATAAACACAAGTTGCGTTTTTCTGCGTAATCGTTTTAGAAATATAATTTTTTTGGGATTACATTACATACTACCTAAGTACGATATTTTATCAGTAAAGCAAAAATATCGCTCATATGTACATACTTACCTAGTAATATGCTACCACTGTTCTTTTGCAAAAATAATAATATTTCTAGAATTACTTCGCAGATTAAAAAAATTTGTAGCCTTACTCAAATGTAATTTTACTGCTGAATGTAAGTTTTATATTTAATAAACTAAACTGTTTTTGTGTTACGCGAATATATATTGTGCAAACTCCTCGATTTTTGAAATAGAATTATATTTAGAAAACAAGAGCTAACCTAAAGAAACGGTTAGCACCACTGTATTCAGAGTACTCATATTCGTTTCATCCACCAGGTGTCAAGATTGTCGGAAAAAGTGTATGTTCTGTAAACCGAAAACAAATGAAACTTTCAAATTATCGAATTTTAAAAGCAGACAAGACTTTGATATTTTTTCTTATTAATTAACTTAATTACCTTTCAAAATTTTTTTTTTTATTATCAAAAATTTTAAATAATTGGCTTATTTAAGTTTTATTTGTCTTTGAAAATTTACTCGATTTTAATTTCACACGTTTTTGGCAAACATAACATAGCCGTATAAAAAAAAAATTAATTATTTAAATATAAAATTATCAATTTAAAAAGAAGATTTGACAACATTGCTTAAAGCACTCTGAACTTTCCGTGCAAAATTTATTTTTATTTTTCGCCACAAAAATCAGATGTCAGTATTAGTTCAGAGTGAAATGTTGCTATTTAAGTATAGCAGAATATATAGTTTCATATTTCAGGCTACCTATTTACCTTTCCAGTGTTTTAACTTAAATTTAATCCCCAAATACAACTGTTTTGTGGTACAAAAACTTAAGTAGTTTCGTTAGATTAAAATTCTTGAGCGACAGCGGTAATTGCTATTGCTATTGTTTTACGTTATTTAATACATAATAAGCCCAAATCACCAGCAGTTTTCCAATGCGAATACAGAGAAAACATAAAATTCTGTTCATCCACAATTTTGTTTGGTGGGCGAGATTTATTACTTTTACTATTTAATAGTTCCCCGGAGACCGCCTTTGAAAATTTCCTTAACTCTTGCAAATGATTGTTCACAAAAATATTTATTGACATCTACGATTAAGAACAAATTCATCATTTTTGCCAAAAAACAATAATAATAATAAAGAGAAAACATTCATTTCCCCTAAAACGTTACCATAAAAAAATAAGTATTTCCTACAATAAAATATTTCCTCAATGTCACACAAAAACGTATTTTTTATTTCAAGTTTTTAGGGGATTTTTTTTAAATACTTTTGGTCGACTTGCTCGTAAAATTGTGACACTGCTACCCCAATATATCCACCTACTAGCCACCTTTCGCTCTCCTCCTCTTCCTCAATGAGCTGGCCAGTGAACTTGTGCACTGTGATTTATTTTAAAGGCACATCAACATTATGATTTGGAAGAGGAGAGAAAAAAGAAAATAAATATTTTTAATGGCATTTTCTTAAATAACAAGCACTGAATACATTTCAATCTTCGTATTCGTATTCATTTATTAATTTGATATTTTTTTCTTTTTTTTTCGGTTAATATCATAACAAAAAATGTGTTTTAAATTGTAAAACTTAAAATGCGAAATGATAAATAAGTCTCTTGAACTCTATAAACAAAAATAATTGTAAAAAATAGAGAAAGAAAGCAGGGGGAGAATCGAAAATATATACGAGTAAACAGAGGGTAGGTAATAAAACCAACAAATAGGTTGCTATGATGAAAATATCTAATAATTTTTTGTGTTACTCACTGTTGATATTTTTGGAGTACAAATAGTAGCGAGTGTCAGTATTGTCAACTTTTCTCCATTGAAAGCATTAAAATCTATAAAATAAATATGCGTACATTTTTATAAAAAAAAGCAGCAAACAATTAAGCCGCCTGAAGTGGTGGTAATACATTGTGTTTGAACTCATATCATACCCTGTCATTATCACTAAAAAAAAAGCTTTTTATGCGCATAAAATATGCATTAAAAGCCGAAAATATGATCTAAAAACTTTAAGAATATTGTTACGTTTTAAACTTTTTAAAACGTTTGAGTTCTTTTGAATTGTGTCAAACTAAAATAAATACCGCATTGTTGTTGTTTTACAGTTTTTATTTCCTCACTTTTACACTCACTTCAATTCTTACTATACAGTCTCCAACTTATTTATCTTGCACTTAATATTTGTTTATACAACACTTTTGTTCTATGCCTAAACACTGCTTTATGACTGCAAAACGATAACTAAGTTAACTAATTCATAAGACGCTGCCTTTTATTGTGAAATAAAAATCGTCATATAAAATCCAAAAAGTAAAACAAAAATCACAAATCACGTTTTTTGATTGATTATGTATGATACATCCTCTTGGAGTACAACATTCCTCTTGACAATATTATACGCTTAAGTAGTATAATTTATTATTTTTGCGCTGATGAGAATATTTTTTGTTTGTTTTGTGTGTGAAAGCTCGGTTTTACGCAATAAATTTCAAATAACAAATAATTCAGAAAAGCCATAGCTTGGTCAGCATTTCAAGCAAAAATTGTTTTCGCTGTAAAAATATTTTACAGCACAAAAAATCAAAATATGCTCTAAAAAAGTTTAAAATGCTCTTTAAATACAAAAAAAAAATTTAAAATTATGCTCTTAAACAAGAAATATGCAAAAAATGCTGTTATGAGCAAGATATGCAAAAATATTGTTAGTGCATATTTTTGCGTTTATCGCATATCGATGCAAAAATTCATAACAGTTCCTAAAATGAATAAACATCTTATATCTGACTTGATTGGATGCATTAGAAAACACATGCAATTGCATATTCATGGTTTCCCTAATTACACTGGTCTACAGTAAAAAAAAAAAAAAAAAAACTTTTTCGCAACTAAGTTACGAATAACTCCGAAACTGTTGAAAATACAAAAAAAATTATTCAGTTGATTTATAAGAAATTTTGTTCCTAAACATTTGGTGGTAGTTGCGTTAAAATCGGTCATATCGTATTCCAGCTATGGTGAAATATATTGACATAACTACCATATTTTGGGCGAAATATTTGTCACGCTCATAACAAAAGTGTGAGCCCGATGAAAAATATTGAAAACGCATTTGAATCCAGCGCATCAAAATCATGCATTATATTCCCTATAGTTTTATTTAAAGGCTAGAAATTTTTTTGCTTTTTGCAGACCAGTGTTATCACAGAACATCTTTCGAAATTGAATTAAACGCACTTGTACCGCTAAAGTGAGTCAACTAAAATTTTTCAATCTATATTAAATTGGCAACACTTTTTTAATATTACGTTTTTTTTTCTTATTCTACATTTTAAAATAATAATTAATTTATATTGTAATAAATTTTTGTAAATTATTTTGAACTTTTCAACAATAAACAAAAAAATATTTTAAATTTCTGTTACTCACCTTATCCACTCTCTCCTTTCCCTCTCCTGTGATTGTTTTTTTTTTGTTATTTCTTTTTTTCGTTTTTGATAAGTTGGCGTTTTTAACTTTTAGGGTGTGGGTGTGTTGGTTGAATTTTCTCTAAAATAAACTTTTGGATTTTTTTTCTTTGGAAGATTTTTGTTTTGTTTTGTTTTTGTTTTTTTCATCATGTAAGACAGCTGTTTATATGTGTTGTTTCCGTCTTTTCTTGTTTTTTGTTTTGTTTTGTTTTTTACTAATTTTTGTTTGTTATTAGTTTATATACTTTAGAAATCAATTTATAAAAATTAAGTTCATATACGCCAAAACTTAATGTGTGTAAAACTTTTCATGCCAGACTATATTCTTAGGGAATTAGGGTGTCCCTTAGCGGTAATAAATTGTGATTGGTTTAGGATCACTGTCAATTTAGAAGAACACATATCAGTCATTCGTGATCAAAGATTAGTTTATTAATTGGGATTGAAATCAATCGTAAATGGAACATATAATTTTGACCTTTAATTGCCTCTATATACCATATAAGAAAATACAAAAACCAGTCATTCAAATGACTACCACCCGTTTTATATAAAATTCAATGTTATACTTACTATTAAAGCCACAGTATACTATAGGGTGTTTTTTATAGAGTTATAGAACTTTAAGTTGCAATAAAACAACGATGGATTAATCGATTGACATGAATTTTATTTATCTGAAAGATAATCTTGTGGCATTACATTTTAAATGTGATTTTTGGCATATGACCGCCACGGTTGGCGCGGATGTAGTCCAATCTGGACGTCTAATTTTGGATGACTTTTTCCAACATTTGTGGCCGTATATCGGCAATAACACGGCGAATGTTTGTGGCTTTACCGCATAGACCAATGACTTTACATAGCCCCACAGAAAGTAGTCTAGCGGTGTTAAGTCACAAGATCTTGAAGGACAATTCACAGATCCTAAACGTGAAATTAGGCGAACACCAAACGGGTCTGTCAATAAATCTATTGTGGCACGAGCTGTGTGACATGTTGCGCTGTCTTGTTGAAACCACATCTCCTGGACATCATGGTTATTCAATTCAGGAATGGCTCTATACCGATCACCATTGACTGTAACGTTCTGGCCACCATCGTTTTTGAAAAAGTACGGACCAATGATTCCACCAGCCCATAAAGCGCACCAAACAGTCAGTTTTTTCTGGACGTAACGATGTTTCCACATACACTTGAGGATTATCTTTACCTCAAAATACGGCAGTTTTGCTTGTTGACGTAGCCATTCAATCAGAAGTGCGCTTCATCGCTAAACAAAATTCGCTTATGAAAATCGGGAAAAAATCGATATAAAATTGCACTATTTACAAGCGTTGTTCAGGCGTGAGTCTATTCACGTTGAATTGCCAAACCAAACTGAGAATAAATCACTTGACAGCTGTTAAATCGGTCGCCATCTTGTAAAGTAATGCCAACTTAAAGCTCTATACCTCTATAATAAACACGCTATACATTGTTCTTTTGAAATATTTGTTTGCTTATAAAGCGACAATTTAGAACAGTTATGCTCCCATACAATTTTAATTTGTTTAGCATATACGATGGCAGTACGAAATGTTCTTAACCTGACATAATTATGACGGTAATGGCAAGAAGCTTTGTATAATGAAAATTTTCATCCGTCATGTGTTAAAATTCATTTATATCTGTCAACACTTTCGTTTAGTAACAGTAATTTTTTTAATGGAAAAATTAGAAATTCGTGGTGTGATTAAATAGATGGACTACGAAAGGGATGTTCAAAACTTGCAACAACGTCAGAAATCAAAGCTAATATGGTATTAGACGATTGACGAGTGAAAGTGCGTGAAATAGGTAAGAATAACAGATGAAAAAGCTTTCCGCAAGATGGATGGGTGCCGCATCTGTTAACAGCACTGGAATAAATTAAAATTTCTCAAGCTTGTTTGGATCGATTAAAGGGAAATAAAATGGATTTTAAACCTCGTTTCATAACTTTTTAAGAAATATGGTTCCATCACTATACACCAGAGTCAAATGAACATTCTAAACAATAGACTGAAACTCGTGGAAGTGCACCAGTGAAGGAAAAAATAGTTCAATCCTAGGACTACAAAGGTATTTAATTGATCGATTGTCTTGATAAAGGTAACACAATAATTTCAGAATAGTATTGTAACCTTTTGGATCAATTGAATTTGAAAACTCGAGAAAAATGACCTGGTTTCCAACACAAACAAATAATTTTTCATCAAAACAACGGCATCATTCCACAAGAGTGTTTTAACAATGGCAAAATTCAATGATGTGAAGTACGAATTGTTAGACTTATTTTCCTGATTTAGCTTCCTTTGACTTCTACCTGTTCCCAAATCTGAAAAAAATGCCTAGCTTGCTAACATTTTGCCTCGAATGAAGATGTAGTGGCAACTGTAAACGATTGTTTTTAGGAGCTTCAGTCAAAATAAATTAAGGGATAGAATTGCTAGAAAAACGTTGGACTAAGTGTATTGAAGATTCAGGATATTATATTGAAAAATATAATAAATTTAATAAACTAGCTTGTGTTTTCAATTGTTATTCCAAGAACATTTCGAACTGTCATCTTATCACATAACAGTCCGAACAATACATACAGAAGTAAATAATGTTATGACTTTAAGGGATACCCTAAACCTATTTGCTTCAACGCAAAATTTAACAAAAAATATTGTTTCTGTTGTAAATTATTTAAGTCATGTTATGACATGCACGTTCTTTTCATTGGCAATGTTCTATTAAAATATTGATGGAAATAAATATTTTGTGGAAAGAGTATCATTAACAATGTCGGCAAAGTGGCCTAAATATTTCAGATGTTCGAATATTTTATGTTCCACGCTCTTTAGAGCTAAAATTTGGCATCATTAGAGATGATAAGTGATTTTCAAAAAAAAAAAAAAAAAAAATAATGAAATAAAATTGAAACAAAAAATCAAGCATAACATGGATGGCAATGGCAGTTGTCTAGGAATAAAAATAGGCATTGAAAATTGTTGGGACATGAACTTTCAACATTTTCTCTGTTATTTAGATTCTAAAGTAAGTAATACAGGGTGGGTTAATTTGAGGTTAGGAAGTAAATTGGCTGTCAAATGATGAAATGTCAAGCATTGAGCTGTCTGTCCACCTTTGACACTTATTCGTTAAAAATTAGGAAATTTTAACTATGAAACGCTACACTCTTGAACAAAGAATTATAATTGAGAAAATTTACCGTCTGAAAAACTGAACGAAAACAACGCTTTTTTCATCAAAATCATCTTTAGTGATGAGACCCACTTTCAATTAAGCTGTTATGTAAAAAAACAAAAATTTCGGATATGGGTCTCACAAAATCCACAAACAGTCCTTGAAAAATCATTACATACAAAGAAAGTGACCGTATGTTGCTGTTTGTGGTTAGTCGGCATCATCGGACAGTATTTTTTCGAAAATGGGCAAGGAAACGCTGTCACCGTGAATTCTCTGCGCTACGAAACCATGATAATCAATTTTTTGTGGCCACCATTGGCTAATGTTGACATCAGTGACCTTTGGTTTCAGCAAGACGGCGCCACAAGCCACACACTCAGCCATAAATTTCAGTTATTGTATGAGAACTTTCCCCGTCGCGTAATTTTTCGATTTGGCGATGTCATTATGATTTAAAGCCGCTGAATTATTTTCTCTGGGGCCATTGGAAAGACCGAGTTTACGTGAACAATCCATAAACAACTGACACTCTGAAAGATGAAATTCGGCGCTGCATTGACGAGATAAGCAAAGCTTTATTGCAAAATGTGGTTCAAAATTTTGTGAAAAAAGTGGACCTCTGCCAACGTGCTAGAAGTGGACATATGCCCGACATCATATTGCATTATTAATTCACATATTTCTGTTTTATATTGGTATGAAAATAACTGAATCAGTAAAAAAAATGTAGTCTACTTTCTAACCTCAAACTTTCCCACCCTTTACACTTGAGAATATGTGGTAAGCATTTGACCCTTTTTTTTGACATAATTATTGTTATAAAAAACAATATAATAAAACAATAATTTCAGTCGTTTGATTTAAAGAAGTTACACATTAGATCGGGTTATTAGTTAGATGAAATTGATGTCAGTAGTCCCTTGATTTTAGTACTTGTAGAATTTTTGGGATTATACCCAACCAATTATTTGCAATAATTTCATTAAAACGCAAAGAAATTAAATGTCAATTGAATGGGAAAAATTAATAAAAAAAAATTGCATAAATTTAAAACTAAGTCATAGCCCCTTAGTATATGCTTTACGTCATACATATACCGTAAGCCCCTAAAGTATGTTTAATATTCTTTGTACTTACTTATCGTAGTTGTTTTTCAATAACAACATTTTTTCTTTGCATTTGTTGTATACCCTTTAGCAAAACTTATTTTTTTTTTTTTTTTCTTAGTTTTCTATAAAATCTGTAACCATTCATCTGTGAATTTCAATTTTTGTTTTAGAAAATTAAACACAAAACAGTCAATTCCATTGGAATATTGGCATTTGTTTTATATTTTGAAATATTTATTTTTCGTTTTGAATTTTCATCAAACGACAAATGCAATGAAATCACAGCACACTGACCGCATATTGAATTGCAGTTTTTTCCTGTATTTGCGGTAAATCTCATGCTGATGATGACAGCAATAAAGTAAATATTAGATAAACATTTAAGCAGAGATGGGAGTTGTCGTAAACTGGTAAAACGTGACTAGTTAGAGATGATAAGCAAAAAGTATTTCAAAGTCTAAATTTGTTTAAGAACTAATATTGTGTTTGAAGTGTTTGTGACTTTTTTTATAATGAAAAATCGTAGAATGTTTTTTGAATTAATTTGTAAAAACCTAATAATTAATTTGATAAAATATTATAAGACTATGCCAAATTGTATACTTAGACAAGACAAGACAGAGGAATAATAAAACCTTTCGATAATACGGAGGTTTCAAGCAAGTTTGTTGTTGTTCTCTGTTTTATTCACTATAAAATTTGATAAATTACTTGGAACAACCTCAAGCAGTAGTAGAGTAGAGTGATCTACTGAAAAATCAATAATTATTTAAATAGTCTTTTCACAGCTTGCCAGGCTATTATTACAGGCTATTACGTTCAATGAGACACTATTTCGAACAGATTTGAACTGTAAAAAGTTATTAAATACCTTCACCGAAAAGGGCAAGGTGGACTTTATATAGGTGCCAGAGCACTATAGTGTCACAGACTGGGAAAAGCCAACTGTAAACTTAGAAGATCCAAAGCCCTTTGGCGCAATATTGTCCAAGCTTCTGCTTTAAAAGAACTAGGTAGACTGTGCCAACTGTACTAGGTAGAGTCTATCTGGTGTCTTACTGGTGTTTCAATCATGGGTGCGATGAGAACTGGCCGCATACTTGCCATTAGGACCAGCCTACACTTTCCTCCCTTACTTATTTCAGTGTTAGAGGAAAAGACCTGTAAATGTGCTCTTAGATTAGCAAGTGTCTTCAGTTTGAAGGCCGGCGATATGGTGGGGCACATGAGGATATTGCGTCTTTTTGATGCCGAAAAGTTATTATTTATCGCCCAGTTTGCTGGCGTCGCGGCAGTTGGTCCCCATTGCAGGGGACCGTAAGTTTAAAGCCACCTTCATCTGTTTTAAGTAGCGTCGGAGGCGATAATAGCAGAGCGTGAGTATCTAAATGATGTCGTCTTCAAGGGCTTTGTCGTCCTGTTAGGTGTGGTCAGAGATTGTTGTGGACCGTATGACGTCTCTCAATGAACTTGACGTTTACTACAGGGTTACGCTATGTGGGGTAAAGCAAATTCTAAAAAATCGCCATAAAGAAACAGACATAAAGATAGATGTACTCTTGGCTACGTAGCTTTTGCAAATGTTAAGCTATGACGCTAAGATTTTGCGGAATTATCAACAACAGACGTATCAACCTAACCAAAAAAAACAAGAATCTCAAATCGGAAGGATGGGACCGCCACACGAGGGTTGTTCCGGAAACCCTTTGATCAAGGTAGTATGTACCACCCGTCTATGTTTTCAACAAGTATTCAACAAAATATTAATTAAAAACTACCATCTCTGCCTAAAAATGTTTCATTTATAATTAATCACAAAGAGAAAGAAAGAGAGAGAGTGAAAGAGTGAGAAATATGGCGTAAGCCAATCATAAATCAATACAAAATGTGCGCTAAATGAGGCGCATAATGAATGCTGTGTGTGCCTGTCTAGTACTCGTATGTCCCATATTATTTATTCAATATCATGGCCCTTATTTTCATAAAAAAACAACTTGATTTTCCACTATACTCGTACATTTTTACTAAAAATATATAAATTGATGGGAACATAAGGTATACGTTTAGAGACGTCAGTATTACAATTAGTAGATGAGCAAAGGAATATGAATAATAAAAATAGAATTTCTTTTTTATTTTTAAATATTTATTTTTTTATTTTTAATAATGTCTGTCTAATATAAAATATATGTGTATTTTAAATTCATAAATTATGTTTTTCATAAACTATTTACGTTCATATGTATGAGCGTGTATAAAAGACGAATTTAATGTTTTATTAGAATGAATCACCCACTCACTCACTCATCATTGTTCCTGGGTTATATGTTCAGACATATGAATTATTAATTCGACACATTTTTTAGGTTTTATAAATAAAAATTTTACATTTTATCGGTTTATTTTTATCTTGACATCGAAAGTTTATTTTTTTATTTTAATTCTTTTCTTTTGTTAAAGATACACGACATTGAACTTTAAAATATTTTCAAAGGCAGGCTGAACAATTTTTCAAAAATTTGTTGTTATTTCAGAACGGAAACCGTTTAAAATTGTGAAATTTTACAAATTTTTTTAAGTAAACAATTGTCTTTGGAAACAAAGTGATTAAAATTACAATGTGTTTTTTTCTGTCAAAAACTTTAATGCAACACTCAAAAATGGCATCGTGTTCTTTTCTAACCAATACAGTATTATTATTATTCGGGTCGAAGAGACCTATCTGGCCATGGTATTCTGACCTAAGAAGATCTATGACGCCAAAACACCCAATACTACCCTTTGAAAGTGTAAAAATGTTGCATATTTTGTCCTCAAAAAAATCACAGGCTAATAATGTTGCCCAGGAAATAGCTGAGTTTAAAAAAATATATATTTTTTATAGATACAGTCGACATACTTTTATGTGTAAATTTAATTTTTGTTGGATTATTAGATTTGTCTTCATTTTCGATGATTAAAAGGTTTATACGACTTTTGAAAGTTGGTTTATGACAAGAAAAATAACAAATTTATCAAATTGTGGTCTTTTTATAGATTCAAAGGAAATCTGGGTCAAACAAGGCTTTTAATTTTTTTACTTTTTAAACATTTGCGACAGGTCACTTCTACCCCTTTCTGTACCTACTGCCGAAATTACACTAATGAACAAAATTTTGTACTAAGAAACACCATAACACCATAATTGTTTTAATTTAATTCGGTCGTACTTAACCGGATAAGCACTACCGTGGTTGAGAATTATCTACTCCGTATATGTGTACAACCGAACAAAAACAAATAGACGATAATAACAATGTAATAACAAATAATCAACAACTTTATTCAGTAGTGCAATGAACTTTGATGAAAGCAGAGGTATTTCACGTTTCTTAGTTTTTCCTTAAACTCAAAAATTTACTACTACTACAAATTTAATTTTCTCCTTGGTCACCCTTAGATTAGGTCTAGGTTTTGTGTTACCGCCAGAGTTGCCATATGTAAAGCAACAGAGTTATAAAGGGTCCGCCAAATAAATTTTTTTTTTTTTTTTTTAACAGGGCACAAAACATCGAGTGTAGCTGTGGCACGTAGCGCCGTCCTGTTGAAACCAAATGTTGCTAATATCCTCCTCTTAAATTTTTGTGAACAAAAATTCGTTCAACATGGCCCGATAACGATCGCCATTGATTGTAACGGCCACTCCTTGCTCACTTACGAAGAAAAATGGCCCAACTATGCCTCTGGACCAAAATCCGCACCAAACAGTGACTCGTCTTGGGAATATCGGCTTTTCAATGTATGCGTGCGGGTTTTCTGTGCCCCAAATGCGACAATTTTGCTTATTTACATACCCGCCAAGATCAAAATGAGCTTCATCTGAAAAGATGATTTTTTTGGCAGAATCGGCATCTTCTGTAAGTCGATCGCAGGCCCACTTAGCGATGCGAAAAAAGCGTAAACACAACCATATTCGTTCAGCAGAAGGATAAAACTAATTATCTGTCAAATCAGACATGAGTTAAGTGTTACCATTTACGAAATAAACACTAGTTGAAAAAAAACGTTAGATGGCGGACCCGTTATGTAAACTAAAGAAGGTATATTTGTTGGTCCTCAAATTAGGCAGTTGATAAAATATTTAAGGAAAGACTTAGCGATTTGGTAAAACCAGTCAAGGAATCCTTAATGAAAATGACTTTCAATTTTCTCGGAAATCATGGATCAAGTAGCTACTTACAAGGACAAGGCTATAATAAGACGTTTAGATTTCTTTCCCAATAATTTACTATTGTGTACTATTTTGCACGAAAATCTAAAAAGTGTGACTTTATTTCAGTCTTTTAAAACACGATGAACTTAAACATTTTATATTTTTTAAAACTCTATTAAAATCTTTACAAAATTCTTTAAAAATAGCAAAAAAAAAATCCCTACGAACCCTAAAATCATACAACAAACGAAAGTGATTCTATTTTTTACGCATTAAAAAATGTTTACAAAAAGGAAACTATACCACAAAACAATAGTGACGTTTAAATACCTGGGAAGAAAAACCAATCTTTGATTGGTGCTATCGAGTACAACAAAAATCTGATTTTTAAATTTTCAAAACGCATCCGAAATATTGACTTACGGCTAAAAACCCGGTTTTTCGTACCCGGTTTTATGCACCTATAAGCTTATAATTTAGCAGATTATTAAACAATTTTAAGCGAATTTCTAAAGAAGACGAACTGGCTTATCAATTATTATATATGTACTTTACTTAAGTAAACTTAAGAATATATGTATCTTAAGTAAGCACATTTTTATCCAATTTATGCTACATTTTCAAAGTTTAGAAAAGTTCTTACATGCTTCTTTATATATAGGAACCAATCGACCATTTTTTGGATGATTAGTTTATTTAGAATAAAATGATACTTAACTTTTTAAAAATCCGATGGAAATTGACGGAGTTAAAGCACCAATTGGGTAAAGTCTACATGGTAAAGCAGAAAGGTGTACACTTTATTTTGAAGCTCACAGTATGTATACTCACATGCCTGCTTTTCAACTAAAGTACTGTCAGATTCAAAAGTCTTTCAGTAGTAAAGATTCGTGCAGAAATTCTTACACACCTGATCAAGGGTTTAATGCTGACAAAACAGAAGAAGATGCCATATAAAATGTTTGCCGCAAAATCTTTTAAAACTCTGAGTCCTGGCAGCTGACGTATTTAATCACTGTTGAAAAAAAAAATATTTTTTGTGTAATTTTAATATGTATCCGATTTGCACGATTTTTCATATAAATCATGTCTATACTAAATATGCACGACTTTTTCCAGAACATATCTATCACGTTAGTCGAGGGATAGTTGTACGAGTATATCCTTCAAGTTAAAAATATGAATAATTACTCGTATGTATGTGTTTTCAAAATGTGCACCATTTCCACTTTTTGTAAATCTAGTCGTCGTAACTAATATGTATTATAAAAATATAGAATATATCATCACCTGAAATCCAAAGGGCCGTAAACAATAAAAAAAAAAAACAAAACAAAAACAATTTTTTGATTGATTATAATGTACTTTGGCTAATTACATCATAATCAATCAAAAAATCGTTTTAAAATTTTTTGCTGCGTATGCTCTTTTGAATTTTAGGTGACGTTATGCATAAAGTTTTCCTTTTATACTATTTTATTGCGTCTAAAGTGAGTATGAGATATTTATTCAACTGACAGCAAGTCAAGGTCAGAGCCGATTTAAAAACAATAAAATCACATTAAGGATTCATTCTTACAGCCGCTTTTTTTTTCGTTCATCACCTCCCTTCTCCTTTTAAATTTTTTTTATCAAATTCCATTTTGACTTTTACAGCTATTTTTGAAAACAAAATATAAAAATGGAGCCAACGTATGCCTATTACTGCTGTTAAGTTAATAGGAGGTCATACCACTTAATGAAAAACTCATAAAGCGTTGTTTGATATGGTCGCCCACAGACTTTTCTAGACTTGAGACATTAAAATTGTTTACCTTTTTAATTTCTTTTACTTATTTAAGTCTTTTATTAAATGTTATAATAAGATAACAATAAAATGGAGTTTTTGTTGTCGTCCTTACAATATTTAATTAAGCTCCAGCTTTACTTCGTATTTAATATCCTTGATTGTTTAATTATTTTATATTATTTTTTATAATTTCATCTCTTTTCTTATTTGCAAATAATAACAGGCTTGTTTTTTCCATTAACTTGTTAACCTTTCTTTGAACCCTTTCCATCATATTGGATTATTCAAACGGTAGCAAATTGAAATAAATCTGCTCCACCCAGTCAATTCATTGCCCGCATATCTCATACAACACCACTGCTAAAATATTCATTTAATCACTTGGTCATTCTGTTTATCCAGTAAGGCATTCATTCGTTCATTAATGCATTCGTCATTTAATTCATATATTTTTGTTTACTGGAATAAATCAAATCAATCTTAACTGTGCTGCGGCTGACTATTTGTCTGTCGGTCTGAATTTCAATCTGTTTTTTTTTAATGAATTATTGCAGACAAAAACACGTAGTGAAAGAATAATTTCATTGAAGTACTCATATGAGTGGCTTTTTCTCGAATTATTTACAATAGACACTAACTGTGGGTTTACATGGGCCAATTGCTTATTATGGACTTAAAAACAAATTCTTGTTTTATGTAAGAGTATAATATAAATATTGAAGGTCAAGTTGTTGGTTGCGGTTACTAATAGGGATTTGTGTTTTATTAATTAAAATGTTTTGATATGAAAACATCAACCCCCATATTCATAAAAAACTAAAATGTATTTGAACTCTATTTTAGGAAAAATTATGAATATGGTGGTAAGTATTTAAATTCAAAAATTTGTTTCAAAAGGGTATTTTAAAAATCCCGACTAAGAAAATTGATTTTAAAATAAATGGTGGTCCAACCATAATACACGATGTTAATTGTAAAGGGTGGGCCATTTAAAAGCTTAAATTTAAAAATACAATAAAACTAAAACGATTTGAAAATTTGCCAAATTTATTTATTTTTGTTGTTGTTGTGAAGTGCAATTATTCCGCTTAGAAACGAAATATTTCATTCATATAGCTGCCGCAGCTACCCTCATAGTACCCCTTTCTGTCGGACCAATTTTCGAGAACTTTTTCATCTGGGTGTACGTGAGTATTCTTCATAACCTCACACCTTGGTGAGAAGTCGGAGACTATCTAAACTCCTGCCACAATATGGGGCACAGCACCCGATTGAGGAGATGCAGCACCACAAAGAGCTCGCGCTCTGCCTGCGCTTTAGGTCTAAACCACAACCACCATGAAGCTCCTACAAGGGTCCTACTCAACAATCGGGCAGAGATCGAAATCCCTGGGGCTGCCTATTCCCGTGGCACCAGAATACCTCTGGTCAGGCTTAGTGGCACGTGAGTGTAAATACAAACACGTGTCGCCTCCAGTGAGTGTATGGGATCGTATCACGAATATTGGCCTTCATTTGCTCAATTTTCTCTGGTTTTTCGGCATAACACTTGTCCTTAACGGCACCCCATAGAAAATGTTTAACGCAATAAATCGATTGTGTCATGAGTTTCTCCATCCTGTTGAAACCACATGTAGTCCAGGTCCATATCCTTAATCTCTAGCCACAAGAAGAACGTTATGATCTCACGATAGAGAACACCATTTACGATAACTGCTTGGCCGACCTTATTTTCGGGGAAAACCAGTCCGAAAACTCCGTCAGCCCATAAACCGCACCAAACAATCACTCTTTGTGGATGCATCGGCTTTTCAACAATCACTCGTGGATTCTCATTTGCCCAAATATGGTAATTCTGCTTGTTGACGAATCCACTGAGATGAAAGTGTGACTCGTCGCTGAACATGACTTTATTTTTAAAGTCACCATACACTTCTGTCTGTTCAACTTACCATTCGACGTATTTCCGACTCTTAAAATGGTCGTAGGCCATGTAAGCGTGTAAATTAAAATCTTTATTCAAAATTTGTATCAGTGATGTTCATGGGATGTTCAATTGTTGGACACGACGACGAGTCGAAATTGACTTCTCTTCTGCCACACTATCGCGAACAACAACAATGTTTTCCACAGAACGAACTGGGCGAACATGCACAGGTGTTTCCACATTTGCTACAGACCCGGTTTGCTGATATTTGCGCACAATTCTCCACATTGTAGACACATTTGGTCGGCTATGCTAACCAAAACAATCGAGAAGTGTGCGAAATGCGCTTTGATTTGAATGGCCATTTTCGTAAAATGCTTCAACAATCTTAACGCGCTGCATAATTGTGTACTTCTCCATTGTTAAATTTGTCAAAAATATCAAATTAAGTTGGGCAAAAAATATTACGTTAAGTTGTGACTCACAATAAACATCGTGCATTACGATTGGACGACCTTTTACAACAGCTTTAATAAATTGGAAACAGCATTTCTCTATTTTAAGCGCTTAAAACTTAGTTTTCCTAACCATTTTATTCGTTAGAATTTGAAAAAAAAATACTCCAAAAATGTGTTTAAAACATCAAAGAAAACAATTTAAATTTTGTTAAAAGAAAAAATATAAAAAAAGAATTAAAATTTTGGCATTACAATGAATTTTCTGTCACCGGATGACATATTCAGCGGCGTGAGACGTAAAAGTCTGTGCAATGGTAGCCTATTAACGCTCACCAATAAGCATGGCAATGAGAGTGGTAACACTACGCCTAGTAAAAGTAAAAAAGAGCGTAGACGCGGCAGTTTTAATGAGCCCACTACAAACTCGAGTATCAAAGAAAATGGCGGCAGAAGATCCTCATTGGTATCAAGGTAACTTGTTAACAGCATTTAACAGAGAGAGAGAAAGAGAGTTTTTATTTTGTAGAATTTATTTTTTTTTTTTAATTTTTTATAAATCCTTACCTTATTTTCTTTTCTACTTCACAGATGGTTTAAACATATCTCCGATGCTGCTGAACAATACAAACCCCGCTCTAAGAATGCCAATCAGGAGCCCGTGGATGATCCAGCTATTGCTACATTACCACATTCCAATACACGTGAATCGCTGGAGTTGACACCAGACCGACCGCCACCGCAATCGGCTACAGCCACTTTGATAACAACACCATTGGCACCTATGATGCCCATAGCATCATCGTCAACTACACACGATCGCAGCGGTTTTACCCATCCCAACAATAACGATGTGCAAATGCGTAATGGTCGCCGCGAAAGTACACCAACTTCGACATCAAGTGTGCCTAGTGATTCGTATCCACCCTATTATAATATCAAACAAAGATTAAGTCACAATGAATTATCACCCAATGCGAATGCGGTGAATCGCACCATGTCTACACGCAGCTGTGGCGATGCTAATCACAACTATAGCAATACTTCGCCGGAGTTTGCTGGTGCCAATGGCGTTACACTAAGGCATACCCAGTCCGCCAGACAGGCTAATGGCTCGAGTGAAGATGCTAATGCCTCGTCACAACCCCTTACTGGAAATAAGAGAGATAGCGCTAGTATTGTTTACTCTAATAATTCCAATAATACCCGTACTTTAATGCAGTCCTCACCTCCCCTAGTTGAACCTACCGCCATACAGATCAGTATAAGTCCGGCCCATACCGCCGAACCGGTACTAACACCAGCCGAAAAGTTAAGACGCCTCGATGCCAGCATACGAGATGGTTTAATGGAGAAGCAAAAGATTATATGTGATATGTTCCGTTTACCGGTTGAACATTTCCATGAGATAGTAGACATAGCAGCCATGCCGGAAGCGCCTAAGGATAGCACCGATATAGCTTTGGCCGCCTATGCCCAGGTTCAATCTTTAACAGAGGTGATAAACGACTACATGAAAGTGACACCCGAACAAGAAGTATCGGCTGTCTCGACAGCTGTGTGTGATAAATGCCATGAGAAAAGGGCCTGTGGTAAAATGATAGATACGAAGCCTGCGTTGACAAGTACAACAACAACAACATCAGATACTCCTCCGCCCTTACCGCCACCCAACAAACAAATGGCCCAGGCGGCTCAACAGCAGACACCGGCACCAAGCGTAACGAAAATGCAAACCTGTGCTTTGGAAGATAACAACATACACGAGGATGATGATGGTTACTGTGAAATCGATGAGTTGCGTTTACCAGCTTTACCTCCGCTGACAAAGACACAAACACCTTTAGTTGATGTACAGGCTGTCACTTCTAAACCACCACCTTTGCCACCGGCTGTGAAAACAAGTGGGGCCAAACAAGGTTCACCACCACCGCCTCTACCACCACCAGCTGGTAGCTTTAACACACCACCTCCACCACCACCGCCACCAGCAAAAACAGTAGCAGCGAATCAGAATGCTATCTCCTCCTCCTCCTCTAATCTAAACACAGCACAAACGCCCACAACAGCTACCCCGGAATTGGTTAAACGTCAGAGTACAATAAGTGCTGATAGCATTCCCGAGGAATCTGCCGATGAGGTAACACATGCTCTCAACGATCACATAATCGATAAAATGGACAGTCGAGCTTCTGCGGTACTCAAAGAAACCGAAGAGGAACATGAAGCTGAGAGGAAAGAAATCCTATCAGCCACCAAAGAACAAAAGGAAAAGACCAAAACCGAGGATGATGATGATGATAATAAGGCGTTAGAGAAAACCGAAGCCATAGAAATAGAGAAAACAGAGGCATGCGCACCCATAGCCACCATTGAAGATGAAAATGAAGACGATGACAAAGATGAGGATTCGGCCATGCATACGGCAGAATGTGAAAGTGCACCGTTGGATGATAAAGAAGCACAAGCACAAGATAAAATCGAAAATCTTGTGGAGTTAGACGCAAATAAATATAAAGATACGGATGTCAAGGATGTGGAAAAACCTATTGCAACAACTTCCATGACGGCTGAACCGCAAAGACAAAATAGTAATGCCACACAAGCCGATGAGTTATCTCTCAATAGTGAACATATCGAAATAAATGAGGCCTACGAATGTTTGGTAAGTAATTTTTTAAAGGGTAATAGAATTCCAGAGCGCTTTCTTGATATGCCTATTTTTCTTATTGCAGACTAATATAAATAAATTAAATACCGCTTTAACATCATTCGTTGATATATCCACACAAACGTCACCTTTGACGACACTTCTACCTGTGGCTACGAGTACCACTCCAAATCTAAACAATCAAAATAGTAGCAGTAGTCTAACAACCAGTTATCATCTGACAACATTATGTGGACCAAATCGTATACAACATGCCAATTCCTTAGAGCCAAGTGTACCCTGTCATGCTTTAAGCAGTATTGTTAGTGCTTTAAATAATCAAATATCGTTATTATTGGTAAGTGTTTGCAGTACTTTTTTGTTCGAAAAAGTTCGGTTACAAATTGTCAGTAGATGGCCGTAAAATGTTATATTAATTGAACCAGGCAACACTATAGCTTCTTTGAAAGCTGACATAGTTAGAGGGCATTATTCATATCCCAACATATGTTTTCAAAATAAATTAAGGTCAAAGTCCCTCTAAGCATAAATTCCTCTACTTGTAAGATTTTTTTGTTTTTGCTGTAAAATCTTAAAGGTACATTTTACAGCTGTAAAATTTTGTGTGCTGGTGTGAATGATCAAATATTATCGACTTTTATAAAAAAAAAACGAAAATCGATAACCATGGCGCTTACGTATTTTTGGCGGTTATGGCTTGACATCTTTGATGTCCCCATAGAAATTGAGAGACCTTGTCTGGGAAGTTTTGATGCATCAACCATATGCCCGAATTTTACACCTTTAGATTGTCATTTATTTCGATCTCTGCGAAACTTTCTTAATCACTTTTCCGCTTAGAAAACCCACATGTTCTACACTGGTAGAATAACAGCTTTCTCTCAAATGTGACAAAAAGTTATCGATTAAAATGGACATATTTAGTTGAATAAGGTCGTTTCAAATATACATACGAGTATATGAAAAAAGTCTTTTATTTTTTGTCAAATTTGTAACCGTACATTTTCGAACACCTATTATTTCGTTTTAATTTTAATAACTTTTCTGTATATCTAACTGTTTACAGCCTAAAATTAGCGAACGTGATATGGAACGTGAACGTTTAAGAAAAGAAAATCAACATTTACGAGAATTATTAAATGCGATGCATGAACGTCAGCGAGTTGAAGCAAAATTGGTAGGTACTAATATGCTCTAAACTCTTTTTAAATACAGATTTAAGAACAATTTTTATTTTTGTGGTTTTTCAAGGAAACTCCAAGTGACATCACAATAAGTGCCGATATGGCCGATGACGAAATAGATGGCTTCTCACCCGCAACCTCTATAACACCAACACCAACGCCTACACCCACAGCTGCTAATGCAACAGCAGAAGCAGCAGCAGCCTTAGGTGAAAATCAAAAGGAAAATAATAACTCTACTATAAACGCCACTAACACCAACACCACCACGACAGCAACTGCAACAACATCAACTGCAAATACAGTCGAGGCACAAAATTAATTTAAAACAAAACATTTAACGTTTAAATAGATGTTTAAAAAACAAAACAAAAGAAAACCCCTTTTTCCTTTAATATTTTTGATAAAAAACAAAAATTATTTGCCAATTGAATTGGTTAAAATTAAATTTAAAATTTAAAACAACAACAGTTTTTGAAATGAAACATAAATAAAGGAACACAACAAACACAATTAAGTTAGAAAAACCAAGATTAAAACATTGAAAGCTAAAAACAATTTTTAGGATCAGGTAACCACAACAAATGTTAAATAATTATTTAATTTGTAATTTTATTATTATTATTATTAATATTAAATAATTTCTTTCTCCCCCTTTCTATTACTTTGTTTTATTTTTAATTATTATTTTTTATTATTGTGTTTATAAATATTTACTTTTCTCATTCTTCTTTTATCATTATTACTTGTAAGTGTAAAATTCTTTTAAAAATAATTATTTTCGTTTTTTTTTTCTTTTTCTCTACATATATAAATACATACCAACAACACTTTTAAGCCTAACTACCATACTATTATTATCAAGAAAAGTTTTGATAAAAGAAAAACTTGTTACAAGTTTTTTACAACACCAACTAATAATAATAATAAATATTAAAAAAAAATAATCATGATAAAATATTAACGTTAAAAAAAGGTTTCGGGTTTTGTTAACTTCATTTTTTTATACAATATTCTCTAAACGAAATTTTTGAAAATTATACATTTTTCTTCTTCTTTTTTCTGGTATAATTTCTTTTTCTTTTCTAATTTATATATTTTATTATAATTATTATTATGAATAAAACAAAAAACAAAATGTATGTATTTTTTGATAAATATTTATTTAATAGAAAAATATTTATACAAATAATTATAAAAATTTAAATACATAATATGTAAACCGTATATTTAATAAAAACAAATAAATATTAAAACTAAATAAAAAATAGAAACAAAATATAAAAATAAAGCAAATTCAATGAGCTTAGATTTGTAAAAAAAAATAAAAAAGGTATTAAGTTCAATAAATAATACAACACATGATAGAAGTGGTAAATGTAAAATTACATAGAATACCTTGATTCTCTTTTGCTATTTTTAGCTTCTTGAGAAAACGTAATCTAATTATCTTTCTAATTTTTAAATATAACACTGCAACAATACCTGGGAAGTGATAATATTTTTGAGACAATATGATTGTTTTTTCAATTTTCGAAACACCTCCAAAATTTTGAGTTACGGGTAAAAAACCAGCTTTTCGTACCTTAATGCACTTATAAGCTAATAATTTAATTGAAACTTGGTCACAGCTTATGTTATCGATCTAGTTGAAGTATCGAATAACGCATAGCAACTTTCATGTGCATTGTTTCATAACGAATTTGTAGTCTCAAACTAAGAAAATTCTATTAAATCAACTCGTTATTAAAAGCGGCAATTAGAGCCCCGGATTTACAATGCATGTAGTAAGAACTATCTTAAATTTTGAATGAGAAAATTAAAAATGAATTTCCAATAAAAAGTTGACAAAATAAATGTAGGCTACTAATGAGCTTTTCTTTCTTAAAAAAGATTTAATTGTAGGACACATAACCAGGTTATCCGGGTATCCAGTAAAATTTTTCATAAATTACGTTTAAAACATGGTTTGTTATATGTTTAACAAATATCAGCAATGAATCGCTTTTTTGCTACTCATATAAGCGAGTACACATCATTCAAACTCAACTGTGCATACTCACAATAACGTTGATTCATAAGTATAAGTAGAAATGAGTATGAGTGAAACTCATTTCCTCATAGCTACTCATTTTCATAGAATTCATTCATTGATCAGAAAATACTCATAATACTAATAAATAATTCGCTTGATTAATGAACACTCATGAGTACTCATGAGTATATATAAGTATTAACTATTCAAAAGAAAAAAAAAATACGCAAACACACAACCTTATAATGAGTATTCATATTGTATTGTCGTAAGCTGCTGACATGCCCTCAGAACATATGGTGAGCTGTCAGAAATATAAATGTAAACAACACGCTGAGCTTGTAGGCATTTCTTTAAACGGACCGCACCAATAATAGGTATGTGGACTATGGTATTCGACCTTGGATAAACAACTTTTTCCCATAGACAGATCTATACCGCTTAAGCAACATCTGGAAGAGAAACAAGTCAAGAACCACTAAGTTGCAAAGGAACCTTCAACCAAATTCAAAGGAGGAGGTCGAAACATAGCAATAGCTTCCGAAAAAATATTATAATAAGCTCTTATGCTCCGCGTAAAAAGAAATCCGTGTTGCTGGTTTCATCGATTCTTTATAATGTCGAGATAGCATGTTTATTTTCAGAGTACATTACAAAGAAAACTACAAAACGAACCACTAACAATCAACCTTATCATGATTGGCGAGTCGAAGTTATTTTTCGATTTTTTTGTAATAGATTAAAAAATATTGTGTATTTTTGCTAGTTTTCTTTAATCTAGTAATTTTTTCGTTCACCCGTATTTTACTTTTCGATTCAAATCGAAATTCTCTTTATTTGGCAAATTTGGTATTCTACGTTTCTACGTTTTTCTAAGTTGTTTAAGTTGTGACGGAGAAAAAGACAAATCAAAAGTGAGTGTTTTCTTATTGAACCCCGTTGCGTATGCACGACATTTTAAGCTTTTATCGCAATTTGCTTATTTTTCTGTTTCTATTTTATACGTTGCTATGCTCTTAAGAACATTATTGTCTTCTTAAGTTTCTTCGAATACCAATTTTCTATCGAAACGTATGAATGCAGAGACGTTACCGAAACGCAGAATAGGGGTGATTATGCTAGACATAATTACATTGCCCTTTGATTTTTCTTCGCAAATTAGTTGAAGGAATGTGCGGGCCTTTAATTAAGTAACATCCTCTCAATCGTCAAGTAACTAGGTACCTTGCTGAAAAAAATAGCAATAGAAAGCTATCTAAGCTATCTTAACTCATAGCTGTGATTGGTTTATAAACATCTATTGAAGCAGAGCCGATAACATCAATTACTGTTCTTGGCAGAAAAAGAACGCGAAAAGCATGGAGCGTTTACAAATAACCAATAGAATACACTATAATGAATTGTGTCTGCATTAGTTTTCACCAAAATAATTAACATCCTTCTAAAAAATATATACTTGTTTTGATTGTTTAAATATTCGTTGATGTACTTTCAAGATTTTAGGATAAAGCCCATAAAAAAAAAAATTAAAAATTACTGGATACCCGGTTATCCATTAGATAGTAACTTTAGATAATAACTTTGGAACTACTAAACCGAAATAAAAATATTTAAATTTCTTACATCGCAAGTTTGAATACTCTGCTGGTAATAGTTTCGAAACTACAAAAGTTTAAAGTTGATAGTGAATGCACGGGTACTCGGTTATGCGTGCTAAGTTTAATCTGAAACCGATTTAAAATTGAAAACATTTTTTTCGAATGCGATTATTAAAAAGCTTATTCGAAATATCAACCCGTAGACAATTTCGAAACTTTACATTAACCTTTTACAATATTTTCAATTTAAATTCGACTATCAAATCATGGGTGACTTTCGGCTATGTTCTGACAATCGTATTACGCCTTAAATTGACCATAAGAGTTAAATTGCAAATTGGTGTTCTAAAGTTCGCAATTGCATGATTGATTTGGTTTTAGTAGCCAAATTTTGCAACCATATGTCAGAGTAGGAAATTATACCGATGATCTTAGGATGATCATTAGAACTTTCAAGTTACTGCAATGTAAAAACATAATCGAAAAACATTGAAACGAAACACAGAATGCAAAAATTTTTGAAGTGCAGTACAGAGGTGATTTCTTTCTTATTGATAACAAACTTTTTTTGTCTTTTAAAACTTCTATTAATTTTTAAATTTACACACATTTTAATGACTTTAAGCCCCATTTATATTTCCGTAATTCTTATAGTTTTAAAGATATAAGAAATATAAAAGTTTGCACGTTTGTAGTTTAAATTTTTTCAAAGAGAATTTGATTAATCTAATAACTATTGTATAAATCAACAATTTCAATTAAATAATGATGTTAACACTTTCAATAATGTTCACTTGTATTAAAACATAGTTAAATAAAATCTTCATAATATAAAAAAATTATTTGTATTTTGTGTATAAAATAGTAAATAGCCGTACATAGTCTATGTGATTTAAGTGTGGTGTGTATGTACTATCTTCACTTAGACCAATAACTAATAATAATAATAATAATAATAATAATAGTATACATAAATATAATTAATTTTATTTAAAAAATCCATGCAAATAAAAAAAAAATCATCCAAAAAACAAAAATTAAAAAAGTATATAATAATAGTTTAGTGTGGGTATGTATGTACGAAAATGTATTTTGTATTTTTTAAGTAAATTAAACAAAAATATATATAAACAGAAAGTATTTTATATCTTTATTAAAGTAAAAACTTAATATTACAATAATAATTTAAAATAAATAAAGGAAAAACTTGGTCTTATACATATATGACAAGCTAATTTGTAATTGAAACAAAGAGTAAACCTTTACAAAAAATTATCACACACTTCCTTTAAATTGAAATCTACTGAATGCATTATTAAAAACGAAGCCTTAAATGTTTTAAATGTAAATTTAAATTAATAAATTATTATAAGAAACACAAAAAACATAATTAGATTTAAAAAATTTCGATTTTCATTTCTGTTTTTTGCATATTAGCTTAGCTTTAAAAGCATTTCGCTTTTTCGAAAAGAAAAATCAAAATTATCTTTTTATATTTTTCATTTTTTGTAATTTAATTCGTTTTTGTTTTTTCCAATTAAAAATTATGTTTTATAATATTTCTACACTTTTTTGACTTCTATTTTTAAAAATTCCCTTAAAATTATTAAAATTATTTGTTAAAAAATATTAAAAATAAATAAATAATTGCATGTTTTTAGTTTATAAATATTTTTTAAATTTTTAATAAAAAAAATGTATTTTAACTTAAAAAATTATTCATACACATACATATATAAGTACATGCATAAAAAAATATTCAAAAAGTAATTATTATTGACAGAATATACTTGAAAGATAATAATTAATTAATAATTTCAATAAAATACAAAGAATTAATTGAAATACAAAAATAAAGAAACTTAAAAATTATGTTTCAATTGTGTTTTTAATAAAATTTTCGGAAATATTATAGTTTCTTATTCATGGAAGTCAAATTGGAGTGTAAACAAATTTTCAGTTTTTCAATTTTAGAAATTGAAAGTAATACGAGAGCTACCTTCAGTGAATATGGTACGTACTAAAGCAGTTTGAATTGAATTCATAGATTTTGGTCATGAAATAACTATCTTTTTCGCTAAATGCGGTATTTTTTCCTTAATTTCATAATACTTACTTACTTTACCTCATTACGTACCTCATTTACCTTTTATCATCATTGTCATATCGACCAGGTACTATTGCAGGAGACTGCGACCCATGGCACCTATTGTGCACCTTCCGGTCTATAGTTTTCTCAGGAGATCTGCTGCCATCCTGCGAAACACCAGCAGATCTGTAACCATAATAGTGGATATGTCACACGGTGTGACCCTATGTCAACCTAAACATTTCCACCTAAACCCACCAAAAACCCCACGTACACACCATATCTGTTCCGCTGCTCTGATACCTGTGAGAGCACAGTCTGTAAACATCCACATCTGTGACTGCCATTCTCTTCAGATGTGCTCTTAGCGACACCAGAATTGCGGGTTGATCGCCGCTCTAGAGTGACGAAGTCCCCTTTGAGTATATCCCAGTGTTCCAATTGATTGAGGATGATAGCAAGTGGTGCAAGGTTGTGGACCGATATAGCGAGTAATGGAACCCTTGCTGGCCAATGCATCCGCTATCTCATTACCATCTATTCCACAGTGTCAAGGTACCCAAAACAACTGGACCTTATTTCCAAGCGAAGGCTTTTGCAGCGTATCATCTTTTGCATAAGCAAGCATATTTGTTGTTACTGGTTGCAGTTTCCAGTAAACCATAGTACATGTCATTATTTATTTACAGCTTTTAAATAAATCATCTAGGAGTACAATGACCCTGAGGTATTATTTCCTGTTCGTACGTAGTTATCACAATACCTACAGAAGATTGATGAGGGCTTTTTCTACCTTCCCTTTTCTGAGTTTTTTTTTTCTCCACCACTTCTCTAGGAGGCTTTGTTTCAGTTTCTTTTATCAATTTAATCTTTCAAGCTAAGTAGAAGATTAATCCACTGTAGCTCGCCTCCAGCACTACACAATCGCTGAAGATCCATGCTAAGTTTCGGTGCTGATCTTTACTTATCATTGTAACTTTTTTCCCAGTAGCTGGCGTTTTTGTTCCTGATCATTCGTCTGATGTTTGCCATCTTCGCCAGAGGTAAGCTAGAAAGTCAAAGAGGTATCTTCCTCATTTTTAGATGAAGTCAACTGGAAGGAAGTTGAAGTCGCTTTATTAAACATTCGAAACCACAATTAAATTTTTTGTCATGTCTTCTGCTGGAGCTCGAACCTGGATCACTTGTGTTGTTATGCATGCGCTCTAATCACATATTTTAGTTCATCTTACAAAGTTTATTTTTGTCTTTTCTGATGTCTGACTTATTGTAAAGATAAGATCTTCGGTGCCCTTCTTTTAACGGAAACCACATTATTCCTCCTCTAGCAGTTTCTCAATCGGTAGCCTGAGTAAATTTTTCCAGGGACACTTAATTGACACGGTGATTTTGGCATAACTAATTAGTTTTAAAATAAGGTTTATCATTGCTACTTGCCAATCATCAGGTATTTTTGCGATTCTCCATGCCGTATTGTGCAGCAACCTCTCCCCTGTTTCGCTCATGTATGATATAAACTCTAAAGAGCTACATCGTTAGCCAAATACTTCTCCTTTAATTGTTTTTCCTTTTAAAAGATATTCAATACCATGTCAATGTTAAAATTATGGAAAAAACGGATAGAACTGGTGTAACTTTTTAGGAAACGACCCCTCACAATTGGGGTCAATCATTGCACTGCATTGAGTGTTCCTTTGAATCGATCGATTGAAAAACTCAGCTTCACGATCGTGTTTTTGTTTATTCTGTGCAACTATCTTGCGTACAGCTTCCTTATCTCCAAATTTTAGGTCAATAAGCGATGTATTTTTTTAGGGTATGAGGTAGGCTTAAAAATGCCTTTTCACTTACAGTGACCGTCGTCGGCTGTGTTCAGTGGTGGTTTTACTAAAATAATCCATCCTCCTCTTCTAGGGAGACTTCCTTTTCGAAACCGCTCTATTCCCCTCTGCTTTTCACTTACCTAACGTTTGTGTCCGCCATATTTGAATTCACAATTATTGACTGGCTCCTTTCTCAAGTCTCCTTTTGCTGTAATCTAACATTATCCGTTTTCTTCTTTTGCAATACGCATTCAACAAAAATCCTTACCACGTTCCATCTATTCTTGCAATCGACCATTTTGACCACCAGCTTCTCAGGATCGGAATTACCAATTTGCCGCCTCAAAATGTCTCTTTCAGCATGCCATCTTGGGCAGATAAAATATGTGTGCTAAGATAACTTCGAATGTATACGTGGTCCGAGAGGAGCTGACTCAAAAAGCAGTTCACATCTCCAAAATTTTTTTGTATCCATCTTTCTGTATTAGTGATGAGTTTCGCCGTCCATTCGCCGCTTGTTTCCGCGTATAATCTGTGTTGCTATCGTTGCATGTTTTGGGATCTTCTTTCGACTACACTAATGCTGAGTTTCCCACTTCTCGCATCTCATGCTCTTTTACGTTTAAATGCTAGCAAATTACGAAGACGGCTGCATCTGAGACCAAAACAAACTCTAAGTGCTGTTCCCTATATTTTATATTTGTAAACGGAGGAGCAAACTCTCTCATAGTAGAATCTAGATCGGAGGTCTAATTTTAGAACCGTCCTTGTAAACACTAAGCACTTAAAAATGGTTTGAAACAAAGACAAAAGTTGATATTCAAAGCCTCGATTTCTTGTTACTAGTGTTGCTGCTGTCTTGATTTTAGGTAAGTAGGTAAGAAAGGCGGTACCAAGGTACCCTACTCAGAGACCACAGAGGCTGATTGAAAAAGAAAATGGTAAAAAGAGAGGAGAGATAAAAGGAAAAGGAAGAAAATGAAGGAAGGAAAAAGAGCAGAGGAAGAAGTAAGTTAAAGCCAGCATAAAAACGGACACCCAAGTAGATACCAGGAGGTCACATATTCTAATTGACTCCACCTCGTCTAGGCCATTGAAAAAGCCCCGCCCAGCAGTCTTTCACAGTCTCTGGCACCCCCGTATCGCCGCAAACCCGTGATGACAGGGGGCAGAAATCCGAGGTGCCTGCTTTCCCTATCCCTGTCCTTGCCCTCAGAGCGCAATGCCTAGTCATGAAACCTATCAGAATCCTGAGAGATTCTCTCTTCAGATTGAGGACCCAGCCGTTCAGTGTAGGCCAGAGTAGCGACTCATTCATTCTACGATGGACCCAGCTATCTATCAATATGAGCGGTGGTCTTACAGACGCATCCACCATTTCAACGTCCCGAGCCGCGAAAGCTCTCGCCAACTCATCTGCAGTCTCAATACCCCGCACGCCATAGTGCCACGGAATCAAGCACAGCCTAGCGCTGCACACACCCAGGAGGGACAATGCAACTAGCCTAGACCTGACACGGCTTCCAGTCAGCGCTTTGGTAGGCGCCTGATTGTCTATGTAGAAGACCACGCTATCTCCCTCAGCAGCCAATTTACCAGCAGTCTATCAGCTCCCTGCCAAAACTCTCTGATTGGAAAAACTGCCGAATGGCTCTTGCTTGAAGTGTAACAGCCTTCCAGATATGATTGATTTTGTGATTATCCCCGGTACTATCATGTTATTATTTTTGTTTGAAGATGAACTTTGTGTGTAAATCAACTCTAAGAAAATTTAACACTATAAGACTAAGCAAGTCGGTTGAAAAACTGGGTCCTTCGCTTAACTTGCTATAAAGTTTGTACAAAGCAGATACGTTGTTACATAAAAATAATCACTTTAAGAAATTAAGTTTATTTTTTATAGTTTATTTTTATTTAAATAATTTTTGTTTTGCTTAAAATTACTTAATTTGGTATAAATTTATGTTCTTAATTAATATTTTTATATTTTTTTTATTATTGTAATATATATATAGTATATATATAGAGTTTATAATAACTTATTTTATTTTATAAAAAAAATACTAATTACTTATTTTATATAAGAACTTAAATAATATGAAATAAATTACAAAATTATTGTTTAGATAAATTATTATTTTTTTAATATTTTTGTATTTTCTATTTTTTAATACTATTTAATGTTTTTATTATCGTTTTATGTTTTTTTTCGTTATTTATTTATATTTTTTTATTGTGTTTGAAGAAAAAAGGCAAGTTTCTGTTACATTTTAAAGTCTTTTATTATATTTGTTTGTTTTTTTTTTAAGGAATTATTAAAATAATTTTTGCCGAAAGAATAAACAAAAATTGCTACAAAATATTACAACTGCAGAGAGGCACATAAACAGAAATATAAAAAAAATTATCTAAAAATTTGCATGATCTTGTAGACTTTCTAGACAGAATATTCATTAATCAGAATTGAAAGTAGAGTCTGGCTTGAAATGTTATCATGAATTCATCTTAGTTTTGCATTTCACACCTTATGGGAACTGGAACCGGACAAAAACTTCCTTAATAATATTGATTAAAGAAGCTATTAAGCAACAATAGGGTGGGGAATTTATCGGTTTAAATTTGAACCAGCGGTTATTTCGAATCTGGCAATACTTATGTCATTCTATTCTATCACAAAACTCAGGATATTATCTCCACTGAACGAAATCAAACGATTTACGTTTGAGCAACGTTGTGGTTTATTGCAGATTTATCATCATTTAAAGTCATCTTACAGAAGCCAATGCACCCATTACAAGAGACTGTTTGGTGCGACTTGTGAAGCAGAGGCATCATTGGCCCATATTTCATTTTCGCAACCATTACGGTCAATGAAGACACCTATCGCACCTTGATAACCGATTTTTTTTGCCCGCTCTTCATGGTATTCGTGTGAACGATGTTTGGTTTTAACAGGATGGTGTAACTTGCCAAACGTCATTTATTGCATCAAACGTTTGATGGCCGTTTAATTAGCCAAAATGGTGATGTCAGTTGGCCGCCAAGAAGCTGCGATTTGCCACCGTTAAAGACAAGTGTTATGCCGACAAACCAGAGATAATTGAGCATTTGAAGGCTAATATTTGTGGTGCCATTGCCGAGATACGACCCCATACACTCGAAAAAGTTCTCGAAAATTGGTCAGATCGAATGGGGTACTGTGAGGCCGCGGCAGCCATATGAATGAAATAATATTTCATTTCTAACCCGAACATCTCTACTTTACAACAAAGTTATTAAATTTAAACTTTTAAATGGCCCACTCCATACATTGTAGGGACAGATGACTGGTCACGGTTGTTTTGTTAAATATAGGTTCTTCTGTGGTTAAATGTAAATGTAATGTCGGCCATCGTCTAGATATTCACATTAAGCCAAATCCTACAGAAAACTCTAAAGAAACAAATCGACACCTAACACCTGTTACTCGACTTTAAAGCTGTTTTTGACAGCCTCATACATACTAAGATCTTCAAGGCCATGTCTAAATTTGGTATACCTGTAAAACTTGTTAGATTATGCAGAATGACTTTAACCGAAACAAGATCATCGGTTAAAATAGAGAAGGGCCTCTCCGAAACGTGTGATACCGAACGAGATTTCAGACAAGGCCCTCCATCGAAAATTTTGTGATGCTGCTATTAATCGAAAAGGCACATTTTGCTAACCGCCAACTATGCCATACTGGTGCTAGAGCGAAATAAAGTTCTAAGCGGAGACTGCCCGCGGAACTATTTCAAGCAGATCCAAACTCATTGGCTGGAATAACTTTTTGACATCACAGAGGCATGGGCGAGAGGGAGACCATGTCGTTCGAGGATAACGGGACAGATGACGAAAATTCCGAAGAAGGATGATAAAACGTTATGCGATTACTGTCGGAGAATTGAATAGGATATACAGAATACTGGCCACAATTATGCATGCAGGATTACAGAGTATTGGGGCACTTTACGAGACGAACAAGTAGGATTTCTCCCGCACTGTAACTGTATGATTCAAGTTAATGCATTACGCATCATAATGAAACGATCTATTGAGTGGAACTACCAGCTCTATTTACTGTTCGTGGAAAAGCCTTCGAGTTAATCAAACGTGATGCAATATGGGGGTCTTTGGCTAGCGAGGGAGTGCCAGACAAGATAACGGCGATCATTGGGAACATGTGTGCAAAGATAGCAGATTATGAGTACTTCATATTGGGATGACAAGCGAGCCCTTTACAACTAATGCTAGCGGGAGACAAGGATATCCTTTATCGCAGTTTCTATGTGCAATTGTCCTTGACGAGGTCATGCTTAAGCTATGCAATGGGGCATCGACCGTCACCAAGAAGATCTGGATTATGTGGACGATATTTATCTCATCTTGCATAGGCTGAGAGACATGAAAGATAAGACCTATCACTTTGTCGAGTTGGCTAGGAACATGAGCCTGGAGGTCAACATCAGGAAAACACAGGCCATTCGCATTAACAGCAATAACCCGGGTTTTACAATTTGCAGTTACAATTGAAAATCAGCGCATAGCATACTTTAGTAGCTTTTGTTAGATGGGCTGCATGATGTCGGCAAATAGTGACGTAGACGATAATATATCTAACAGACTCGGTAGAGCAATGTCAGCTTTCGAACGGCTACGGAACACTTGGCGATCAAGTTGGATATCGAGTGAAACTAAAACGCACATTTCCAATACATGGGGCAAACCAACACTACTCTATGGATGTGAGAGCTGGTTTATATCGAGTTTATCTTGTCGAAAGCTACAGGTCTTTGTTAATAAATGGCTGCGAAATATTCATCATCATTTTTGGCCACAGACTAGCTAATAAATGAACAATTCAGCGACAAATATCAGGAAGAAAATGGAAGTGGGTAGGACAAACCATTGGAAAATCCTCTTCAAGCAAAACTAGAAAAGTGCTGGAATAGAACCCTCAAGTTAGTCGTTCCCAAAGACTCCCGAAGAGTGCCGAATGGCACTGAACAATGTTTCAAAAGCTTTTAAATAAGAATAAATCTGGGCAGGAAATTAAAATTTCTACTCATAATAGAGGAAGATGGTATTAAAAACGCCCAATATATTTGGCACGAGAAGTAACTGCGGCATTTTCTAATATTGAAAGAGAGTTGACGAAAGTGGATTGTGACAGCACATGAGTATAAAAAAGATTGGTATTATCGTATAGTCAATACGTAAGCATTAGTTACTAAAACTTCGAGATAGTAAATGAATGGATACTGCCATAAGCAAAACTAACAACCTCAGGTTGGAGATAAAACGAAGAATCATTTTTACTAGTAGATGTCATTTCGAGCTAAGCAAGCGCTTTAGAAACAAAGTCCTCTCTCGACAGATGAAAATTATACTCCATATGAAGCTGAAGCATAGATACTTACACAGACAGACGAAGCTGTTATTGGAGTGTTTTGGGTTCTGTCTGCGTCAATGAAGAGTGTCATCGAATAAACCACGAGCTATATGTAGATGTTAATATTACGCTGATTAAGTCATGTAATATGCATGAACGAAAATGCCTTAGCGAGGAAATTTTTCGTTTCCAATTCTGAAATGCAAGACTAAAACTTCGGTGGAAAGACCAAGCAAAAGAAGACCTTTCTAATATAGGTGTTAGAAACTAGTCCTTGGAACAATACTTGGAAATGCTGAAAGTCATATTAAGAAGGGACATTTTAAAAAACTTAAAGGAATAAAATGTTATACACGAAAGAGGATAGAGTTAGACAGAGCTTTAGGAGATTACTACTAAGTATATATTTTTTACCCAGATTCAAATTTTGTAGAGAACTTTTGTTTTATTTAAGCATTATTGCCGACAAAGTAGCGATAAAATCATGCTTTTAAGACAACAAATTTTAGCAATAATTCTGTCTGTT
Source organism: Wohlfahrtia magnifica (assembly GCA_023159175.1). Classification (NCBI taxonomy): domain Eukaryota; kingdom Metazoa; phylum Arthropoda; class Insecta; order Diptera; family Sarcophagidae; genus Wohlfahrtia; species Wohlfahrtia magnifica. The sequence goes on from JAKWBJ010000179.1 coordinate 2,935,662, forward strand.
TTTGTGACTGAAACGGAATTTTTTTTTTCGATTTCAATTCTGATTCTTTTCTATTCTGATTAGATTTCACAACAAATCCAATTACTCTACAAAATCTCAATATACATATATTTTTAAGTTTATAATTTTTTTATTTCTATTTTCTGCATTATTGAATAAGTTTTAAGGCATTTTATTTAATTTTATTTTATTTTTTGCTTTTGCTGAGTTTAGGCACATTTTTTTTTAAATTATAATTTTTCATGTTATTATTTTTTTAAAACGAAGAAGAAGGCATTTTTCTATTTTTTTTTTTGCTATTTTATAATTATTTCTTTGGTTTAAAAAACAAAAAAAAGGAAAAACTAAAAATATTTAAAAATAAATAACAAACTAATATTTTACACTTATGTATGTATATTTCAGAAAGAAAGAATAAATTTTACATTCACTTTTGAACCTATTTTGCCCTTAAAACTAGTTTCTTTTTAAGACTTTAATAAAAAGTCGTTATTTTAATACAAAACATATTTCAAACTTAATGTAAAATATTCAACTGAACCAAATTTTTTAATATTGAAATATTTATTATTAAAAAAAATAATAATTAACTATTGCTGTATAATTAATATTTAATGTATTTGAACTCTATTGTTTTTATTTATAGAAATTTGTACTTGAAGTGTTAAAAATTTAAATAAAAATATTTGTATTGCCTTAAAATAAGAAAAAAACACTATTTTTGTTTGTACATTTATAGGAAAGTTATTGAAATACACATAAAAAATAAATATTAAAAACAAATCGGAAAAAATTATATATAATTTATATATATAACACGGAATCAAGTAAAATCGTATACAACGTAACTAATTGTAACCCAATTTTACTTAATAGAATTTTATTGTGTGTGTGAGTACACTTTAAAGCTCGATAGCTCATAAATGAACTACATATGTGGTTCAATAATTCCATTTACTCTAAATATTTTTGTGCAATTTTAAAAGCCACTGAATGAGCAATTACACTTATCGAATTTTAAATTGAAGAAAAAAAAAACGGTCCTAATTTTACAAACCTTACTTCCTGCAAAAAGAAACGAACACTCATTTTAATGGACTTCCATCCATCCATCCATCTTTTAACAAACTGTCTTAGTTATTTACGAATATAGTGTCTATCGCAATCCTAAACCGGAAAAGGAACAAGGCAACAGAGGGCGACAATATACCTCCTGAATTTCTCTTTACTAATTATGTCTGAAATATTTTATCCATATATAGAATAATGAGGAGATGATACCAAACATGTGAACGAAAAGCGCCATAATAAAAGTACCAAAGAAGATACATATGTGACAACTGAATTAGAATAACACTGCTCAATGTAATATATAAAATTGACGCTATAATGATAAATACAAGACTAAAATAAGTCGATTTCGAAAAAGCATTTTATTCTACGAAACGCAATGCCATATGGGAAATCTGCGCATAAAAGAAGTACCAACAAAAATAATAAATAGAATCAAACGATGTACGATGGCCCTACGCTCTATGGCACGCATACGAAGAGGTCTTTCAAAACTTTCACAACAAACGCTTGCCACTCATATTTGCTGTAGAGTTGAATGAAATAATGATACAACATATGCGCGAAAAGAGGAATAATATGAAATTTTTCGGAGCAGCTGGAAAATCGTGAGTTTCTGCACGATATTTTTAAAATTTGGCCAGGAATTAAACTTTCGGGTATATATTGCTATAATTTTCAAATTTAAGAAAATTTTGATATAATTTTATTGGCTCATCGTTAAAAAAAATTCACATGAAATCTGTTCGAACTTGTAATGAGGGAATGAAACCTGGATGATGTCAAACCAAATAGCTTAAAGACTGCAAGTATTTATAAACAAATGCTTGCGCATAATATGCTGTATTCTCTGTCCGAATACAATTACAAACGTGGAAATTAATACGTGGAACTAAAATACGAAAAATATCAAGGAAAAACAACAAATATCAAGCCAAGATACAGCAAAGTATGGACAGCTCTTGAATGAATTCTTCAGACGGAGAACGACAATAGGATAGGAAAACTTCGAGGATAGGCAAACTTCGAAAGCAAAAATTTTAATTAAATCAAATTAATGTATTCAGATAAAAATATGTGGTTTCAGCTGTTAAATATCTGTGATCTAAAGTATCATTTAGTGAAATATTTGTAACTTTTGAATATGAATCGTTAAATAACCGAACAGCCCGAGAAAATAGTTTAAACTTACCACAAAAGTGGTGATTGAGACCTGACCACTGATTTTCGAATTTTCGAACAAATATTTCTTCAGCGATGAAGCTCATTTTTCGTTGGATGGTTACATCAACAAGCAAAATTGTCGCATATGGCTCACGGGGAACCCTGAAGTGATTTTGTAAAAGCTATTGCATCCGAAAAATATGCCGGTTTGGTACGCATTATGGTCTGGAGGCCGTTGTTTTCAAAAATGACGCTGGAAGGACCGTCATCGTCAATTTAGAGTGCTATGACCGTACGATAACAAACTTTGTTTGGGCTGCAATTGAAGATTAATATCTGCTTACGACAAAACGTTGCCACGAGCCATACAACACGATCGATTTTGGCTTTATTGCATGAGAAATTTTTCGATTGCAAAATTTCTCTATTTGGTCACCAAGATAATGCTGCTTGTTGCCGTTAGACTTTTGTGTATGGATACTTCAAAGACCATTAGAGAGCTTCTTCTTCACTGGTAAGACCAGAACCCTTTTGTGGACTGGGTAGGGAGACCTTGAGAGGCATACTCAACGAAAATGATAATAATAAAAGGCGGGTACTCTTCTCTCGCCAAACGGATCCGAGACAATCTAAACTTTTGTTGAGCAACTATAACAGAAGGACATTTAGATTCTGTATAGGAATCTCCAGAGACAACTTGAAGATATTGACCGGGCTTTTGACAGGTCAGTGCAGGCTAAATAGACATCTTAATAAAATGGGAATAGTCTCAAAATAGATGTGCAGATTATTTTTAAGGAGATCGAATCAGCAGAGCACATATGAGGCATTGATACACTCTAGGAGGTAGTATCTAGGTGCCTATCAGATACTAGATAGGAAGTAATTGCGGTTGGTACCAATCGAAATATTGAAATTCGTCAAATCGACGAGATTGGGGGCGATATTATAGGGAAACTATATATGGATGGAAGGCTGTATAATAGATTGAAAAGCCGCAGTACCTTCATACATCAATGATAATACTAATAATAATAGACCATGTGTTACGGGAAAGTCCCAGCGCCCAGTTTTCGCCAGATTGTAAACACCAAATATAAAACACCAATTTTAAGTTTACTACAGTTTTTTATTTATATATTAAAATTCTCACAAAGGTTCTAAATTATGTATATTGAAAGTAATTTATTTAATGAACCTACTTTCTTAGTGCAAAAACAAAGCGCAGTTAATATACGAAGCACGATCAAAATTATTTAAATTGTTTAACTTTTAACAATTAATTGCCAAGTCTAATGTTTAAGACGGCTCGGATTCAAAGACAAGAATGATTTTAATTGTGCAGTAATAAAAAAAAGTGCGCGTTTTTTTATACCAGAAGAATTCGTGTTAAAAGTAACCAGTATCTATATTAATTAGATCAACGATAAATGATCCGATATCTAAATTATGGAAAGTTGCGATAACACCATGTTTAAGTGAAGTATTTAAAAAGCACCTAACGTTGGAGCATTTGAAAAGTGATATTTGTTAAGCATCATTCGTGTTAACACAGAAATGCTAATTCGAAAACGAGTTTGTACGGTAAGGATTTACTCGGGATTAAAAAGTAAATTCAATGGAAGAAGAACTGCTTCACATGAGGAATAAAAAAATAGATGTTAACAGTAGTCATTTTAAAATAGAATTTAAAAATTCTCTGCATTAATAACCCTTATCATTGGTTAGGGAGTTGTTTTTAGACATTTGTGTAATAGATTAAGGAAAAATTTTGGCTAATATTTGGAATAAAAACTAATAGGATTTTTATACAAATAAATGATTTTTAATTCTATTGCTTTATTAAAAAAAATAAAACAAAATTTGGTTCAGTAAATATTTCCCTTTTTTTTAACAAATACAATAATATTTACACGCAAGAAAAAAATAATTAAATAATATAATAACATATACATAATAAGAATTAAATATATACATATATGTGTAAACTTATAATACAAAATAAATATAATACAAATATAAAATTTATTAATTTAAATAAATTGCATTTAAAAAATAATAATAATTTTAATAATAATATAATAATAATATCACACACAAATCAAGTGGGGTAGTAGTAGGATATAGTGAGAGGCAAATTGAAAGAAAGATTTCAAACAAAACTTGTCTCAAAATGCTTTTTTTATACAACATTAGTTAAAAACGAATTAAGAGAGGATATCGGAGGCAACTTAAAACGAATCACTCTGATGGCTGATAAATTAAATATTTAATTGAAAATTATTTTCAAGTTTTTTTTTTAAGTATTTAAAGCTGCATTTCAGTAAAAAAATGAAGCTGCATTTGTTTTACAACTAAAAACAGAATATGTAGTTTAATGTTGCTTTTATAGATTTCTTCCGATTAGTTTTAGTGTTTCTGTTTTGTTTGACATTGAATTGTTGTAATTAATAATGATAAAACAGTCTTTATATTTGGTTTGAAGACAGACATAACACAAACTGTCGTAGATTTGGTATTTAGTTTTCTTTTTTTATATCAAAACTCAATTTGTTTAGCACTTAAAACTAAATATCAACTGTTTGTGTACGTAAGGGTATGGGGGGAGGAGGAGCAGTCGAAGACAGATTTAGGGAAGTGTTAGGGGTTGTAGAAATATTTGTACTTGCTTTACAATGTGGTTGTTGTTGATGTTGTTGTGGCTGTGGCTGCTGCTGCTGTTGCTGTAGCATCGAGGATGAGGAAACAATATTATTACAGTTGGCTAAATATATATCACCACCACCACTGTTGCTATTCCTGGTAGCTTTTTCTTCAGTCGTGCTATTGTTGGTTATTTTATGGTGTTTGTTGTTAAGAGCAGGTGAATAATTATTATTTCTGGACAAGTGCTGTATATCCACTTTCTCCTCCTTCTCATCCCTATACAGCGAAACACCCAAAGTCGGTGAAGTAGTAAAATCTTCAGTATCTTCTGTACTGCCACTACTGCCATTTGGTTGTGTTATGGCGTTTGCTGTTGATGATAGTTGAAGCGTTGGTGGTGGTACATTAGTAGTAGTGGTAGTAGTAGTACTTATAGCAGGTATATTATATTCCTCATCTTCATCAGTATCTTGCTTAGCTAAAGAAGCTCTGGCTCCGGATTTTAATAAACTGCCTAAACCCGAAGTCGAAGTCGGTGTCGAGGCATTGGGCATTAGTGTTATAGAGAAATCCTCCAAGCTACGCTTAACCGCTGCATCTGACCCGGTACCAGAATCTTTGCTCGATAAATGATCCTGATGATGTTCACCATCATGAGAGCGATTTAGTCTTAAATATTCCAGTGTCAAATGCTCATCATCAGCTCGATCCTCTTCGTGTACCTGACGCTGTTGCATTAACAATTGCTGATAGTTTGGTGTGGTGGTAACAATGAGAAAATTTTTTTGTTCTGTCAATGGTTGATTTTCATCTTCGCTGCTGTGATAACGGCCAGCATTCATTTCTAAGGCGGCCAAACTGCGTGGCCTTTGTACGTTTGTATGATTGTAATTATCACGTGGCGTTCGTAGATAGGTTCTACTTAATGTAGTCATTTGTGTTTGATCCAAAGTACTGCCTCTACTAGATGACAACATATTATGACTATTTGCTGCAGCCACTCTTGCACCACCCAAGGTATTGCCATTACCAGCAGTCATGTAGAGTTTTTTCTTCTGATAAAACAATATTATCCAAACAATTAAAGAGCCGATTATAATGCAAGCTACAGTCACTACAATAACGCCAATTATTATCACCATTTGACTGAAATCTTCTTTCACCACCAGCAATTCCATTTGCATTGTGTATGTCTTGGAATTATCGGTTATTTCACAACGATAATGACCAGAATCGACCGACTGACTTTTAACTATGATGAGTAGTTCTTTTTCAGCCGTGAAATAATAGCGATCGGTATCTAAGGATGGTGTTATGTGAAAGGGTTTGTTATCTTTATACCACTCACGATGTGGCTGATTCAGTTCGGCAGCCATATCATTGAGACATTCTAAAACGCTCGATTTACCAACAACGATTTCTTTACGTACAACTGGTATAGTGGGTTGGGGTTTATCTGGAAAAAGATATAAATTTCATAATCATATTTTTTTTGTGTTCTTACTGTTTCTCACTGTTCTTAAAGTTATTTTTTTTTAACTTCTTTTACATCTACAACTCTCATTAGGTTAAACTTTCACTCACAACTTCGCTTAATTAATAATTCTTTTTGGCGACAGAATTATGACTTTTCTCTTCAGAAATCAGAAGAGTCACAATAGTGATAAAAACCTGTGCATTACGCTCTGTTTCTACTTTGCTTGGAGATTATACTATTGATTATATGTTCTAAAGATTGTTATAACAGTTACAGACATCGTAGTTTTAAGAAATCAATATAGAAATCATCGAACATACTTTGGAATATGTTTTCCCTGACTAAATAAATAAACGTGTCTAAAGTTGAGAACTTTCACAATTTACTACATCCGAATTTCATCAGCGATCTCCAATAGTGAACAATGACTTCATAAGCAGACTACATTTAAGATCATTACATCAAGATCTACTTCCACCTTTTCTGAAAACTAAATTAATACATATTCTCTCTTCTAAATATCTACCTTTCATTATAGCATGAACACTATTCAAAATATTTTCGTAATTCGCTCTCTCATTCATAATTTAAATCATAGTTATGAGCTATGATATACAATATTCCGTTTTCATTATTCTCTTAGGTTAGGTTGAAAAAGGAAGGTCGTGCATGCGCACACAGCCTGACACATTTAACTATCAAATATATTAAGTTGTACTCTCTAAAGTATGCAAATAAAACTGTGAAATAATTTTGTCCATTTAGTTTGTTTATGTGCCAATCACGCGTAAACAACTGAACTGAAACGTGTGAACAAGTGATTTGTTTAAGTAATTCAAATAAAGTTTTCGTGTGAACATGCTATTAATTTCTATGGAATAATATAGCAACTAATGAAGGTACATATTTTTTTCTTTATGCTTACCATTAACAATTAATGAAGCGTTAACTCTTATTTCACCCGCCGGACTTTCAGCTGTACACGTATAAATTCCACTATCCGTTGGCTTGGCATTGATTATGAGAAAAGCATTTTCTTCTCTTAACACTTGCAAACGACGTTCAGTGGCAGCAGGAAAATCACTGCCACCAAATTTTTGCAAAGCAATCTCAGGCATAGGATCACCAGTAGCTGAACAAACTAATCGTGCTGTATCACCAGAATCTATGGTCAGATTCGAAGGTATTTGCAAAAAAGAAGGGTGAACTAAAAGTAAAATAATTTATGAAATAATTAAGAGATAACGATCCCTTTCCGCTTTGAATACTTACTGCCAATAGACATTTTGAATTTCTGCGAATAAGTGGTGCCAAAAGCATTCGATACAACACATTGATATTTGCCGGCCGATTCATAACTCATATTGTAAAGTCTTAAATAGCCTATAATTGTAGTCTGATTATTGGAGGGATCATGATGTATTTGAGTTTCTGTAGTGGTATAGGGTGCTGTAAAAGCCATAATGGGCGCATTGCGATCTCTTTCCTTAATATTGTGATTGTCATGACGCCATTTGATTTTTAGCTCATCAGCTGCCGCCAAAGAAGCAGCTGTGGGTGATGTTGCCATACATTCCATTGTTATATTGGCACCCTTAACGGAAAGTTGATTGGTGGGTTCTTGTATTAGTACTGGTTTGGGGGTTTCAGCTACAAGAATACGAGTTTTAAGATAATTTAAGAAAAAGCTTATTTGTTCCCTTAAACTTACCACAAGTCAATTCATTTTGCTGCAATGATAAGAGTTCTCGATCTAATAGATGTTCCGGATAACCACATATAGCTTGCGAGGAAGTTGTATGTGTTGACTGGCTTTGCATGGGTTTCTGATTGTTTATGGTCTGGAAATATCTACTCAACCAACGTCTAAACCATAAAATATCACAATCACATATAAAATTTAGGGATTTAAACATAAGCTTTTGCAAATTGCCCATATGATCAAAAGCTCCCGATTGTATGGATGCTAAAGCATTGCCACCCAAATTTAAAGACTCCAAATTCGAAAGACCGCTTAAGGATTTGGTATTGATTTGTTTCAAATTATTGCCGTACAAATCGAGTTTCTTCAGTTTACGCAATGCCTTAAATGGAGGTGCCGCTCCAGGATCCTCTATAATCCAAGAGAGTTTGTTGCGTCTTAAATTTAAATCCTCCAGATTTTTAACACAATCGAAAGTATTTTCCATAAGATATTGTATTTTATTGTGACCCAAATTCAGGTGCTTTAAACGCTGCAAACAATCCAAATGCTGGGGTTTAAATTCCGTTATATTATTGTGGGATAAATCCAAAGTTATAAGCGACTGGGTAAACTCCCAAGTATCCAATTCAATGCGTGATATTGAATTGTTGGTTAACGATAGGTGATGAAGTTTGGTTAAATTAAATAAACCCTGGCGGCTTAAAGTAGTTATATAATTATGATCCAATTCTATAGTTTCTATAGAAATCATAACATGAAAAACGCCATCCTGTAAAGCTCGAATATTATTTGATTTGAGAAAAAGCTTTTGTAAGGATGTAAGCCCACGAAATGTAGACCAATTTATTTCCAAATGATTGTAATTTAAAGATCTGAAAATATAAAATCATTAAAAACTAAAAGAAATTGAATAAAAGAATATAAATTTCTTACAATTTCCTTAATTTGCTCAGATTTTTAAATACCCCTGCTGGCAATTGCGTTAAACGATTGTTATTCAATTCTAAGTCCAATAAGTCCGTTAGTTGTTCAAAAGCGTTCTCTTCAATACTCGAAATTTCATTGCTATTTAAAATTCTTTAAAACAGAAAATCAGTAAAAAAAAAAATCATTCGAAATTTAAATGCAAAGTAGAAATCCATTTATAATACTTACAAATGAGCCAAACGATTTGTTTTTGGGAAGTAATTTGATTCCACGGTATGTAAATAATTTTTCGATAAATCCAACGACTTTAGTTTAGGCAAAGCCGTCAAAGCTTCGGCTGATATTTTCTGTATACGATTATGAGCCAAACTTAGTTGTTTCAAGGAAGTGAGACCAACAAACTTGGGTACAGTTTCCAACTGATTTCTTTTTAATATCCTGACAATGCAAAATGTGTTTTAGATAAGACATACGGTACAAGAGGGTTGTTCCATATGGGTTTACTTACAATTTATTTAATTCCGGCAAGTTTTTTATTTGCAAAACTGTTGTATCGTTCAGTTTATTGCCAATGAAGTCTCTGTAAATAAAAAGCAAGAAATCCAATATCTCAGGATTATTTCTGAATTTAAATGATAAGGGTAATAAGCATTTATCACAAAACTTTTGACAACTTTTCTTAATATGTATTTTAGAAATTATTGACTCATTATTTATAAGAAAAATTGGAATTCGCAAACCAGATTATTGAGAATGAAAAAGTTTTTATTATAAATTTGACAAAATCCCACAGAAATATTATGCGACCTTATATTCTGATTACTTTTGACGTGAAACTAAAAAAAAAACTGTGTGTTGCGTTCCAATAATGGTAAGCGCAAGTGTCATTCGAAAATCCGAAATTTTTATTCTTCAAAATATTTGTATCACAGTGTTCGACAACACGTTCGAATAATAAAATTGTTTTATCAAAATTAGTGATAAGTTCGGACTATGCAAGTGCGATTATGAGATTATGCACTATGCAGGCGATATTGGATGATTTGGCAAAAGCATCAATCAAAAATCAATATACCAAAGGTAATGAGAATAAAAATAGTATACGACAAGCTCAGCATGCTATCTCAAAATCGAATATAGCGTGTTAAAGAATTTCAGTACGAATTCGATTATGAAAGAAGACTGAACTTTCAAAGGCGTGGAAAATAAAAATAGGACATCAATAGGAGAACATACACAAGTTAATAAGATATGGAACTTAAATACCTATAGCCTGAAAACGAAATACACATTTTAAAGCATATGTCGTAACAGTATTTCTTTATGAATGCAAAAAAAATTTTACTCCGCCACTTCTTTGGACAGCATATTGGCTTTCCACAAATCATTCATTGCTTTGTTTCAGTTTCCGTTTCAGTTTCCATTTCAAATTGTAGCTCGCCACCATATGATTATGTGGCAGTGGTAATCATTCTCTGATGTTTGTCGTCCTCGCCAGTGCTAAAACTGCAAGGTCGAGAGACTTCTTTAGTTGGATTTGTTTGGAGGAAAATTGAAAATCATTCGAAACCCCAATTAAAAAATTTTGTTTTCGTCATGTGAAACTTGATTCGTAGGTAAAATGGTTTCAAACAAGCTTAGAGCCTTTGTTAAACGGTGATTAAAATGAATCATTAAAATTTTCTTTCCCAGTACTATTACCAATGAAAAACTATGGACGAAAATTGAAGTAGGGGATGTGAACTTTTGTAGACGTAAACTTAGACGTACTGGATACACATTGCGCAAACCTCAGAAGGTAATATATTAATTGGTCCTATTTTATAGTCTGCAAGGTACAAGAAAATATTAAAACTAAAGGAACATGTGGCGGAAATCAACGCTACAAGAATAACATGTTGAATCTCGGCGGTACGTTCGAAAATATGAGGAAGCTTGTGGATCTTGCCGCAAGTTGACAGAGGTGGAGACGAATTAAAGAAAGCCTTTGACCAGTATAGAGGCAAATCGTAATTCTTGAATCATGAGCAAGGCACAATAATAAAAATAATCATCATGGCAAAAGATGATTCGTATTGTGGTGAATAAAATCTACCGGTTCAATAAATTAACACTATGATGCCGAAATATCGCCGCAACCAATGCATCTCGAAAAATTCACTTTTTGGTGTGGAGTTTGGGCTGGTATTTAAATATTTTTAAGAATGACGTTGCTCAGCCTATCAAATAATATATATAATAATCTGCACTCAGATGCCTAGGTTCACTGGGATCAGACAAATTTCTGAGAGAATGGAACCCCCAAATAATTAATTTTCTTAGATCTTTAAAAAGCTGGTGAACCATATTTTAAGAGTATTTAAGAGGGCGCATAAAGAATATCAGATGATCTTCTATGTCGAATGAGATTTAGAAAACGAATGTAGGAGTTTGATAACAGATAAGGTTGTTTATTGTAATACTAAAAACCACGCTTTAACATATACGAAACATGTTTGGCGAAACTAAACTGTTTTGGCCGTCCACGATCTCTAAACACTGTCTCTGACATAGAACGAACCAAACTACAATAAAAATTGAAACCCTCAAAAAAAAATTGAGATAGAATGGGCTTGTTGCGATAAGCTGATGAAATGGTAAAATGGAACCCACAGAAAAGTAGAAGACATGGCCAAGCAGCCAACACATAGACACATAAGATAGTAGAAAGCGACAACATACAATATGAAATGGAATCAATTCAAGACATTAGCATTGGATAGCCTTCAACAGCAAAAATTTGTAATAGCGCTATGATCCTTATCTAAAATATTACAACAACAATAACAAATATTATATACTTACATAATTTGTACATAATTAGGCAGTGAAGGAACCCGGTCCAAATGTTTTTTACCACAATCAAAATAATCGTTTAAACATTTACACTCCTTGGGACAATTCAAATTGTTATTTATGACCATGGAGGGAGATTGTATACCACCACCAACGCCGCTACCATTACTGCTGCCGCTCATACTAACAATACCGGCAGCTACTATAGCTTTTTCAGCCTTTTCATACTGTTGGCCATCATCAGCTACAAAACCAGAAGTTTCCAATATGGTATTGGGATTTATAGGAAAACTTATATCAATGCTGTCATTGTCATTGTCATCACCATCATCTTCATCATCAGCATCGTTGTCAATAAGGCTGTCTTTAAGACGATGATGACGATGTGCCAAACGGCGACGTTGTTGTTGTTGTTGTTGTTGTTTTTTAAAACGGTGTTTATCTTTTAGATTTTTCGTTGTCATAGCGGTCGACGATGAGGAGGAGGGGGATGAGTAGGAGTTTCTAGAGTCCTGTGTAGAAGGGGCTTGCTGCAGTCCATTCAATTTGAGCAGGGCAAATAATTGTTGTTGCTGTAATTGCCTTTGCTGCTGCTGCTGTTGTTGTTGCATTAAGGCTGTAGAGGTGGTTGAAACCAACGGCAGTAGTGATGATGAAGGGGGGGCTGACGATGACGTTAAAACCGACGAGACGGACGGATTATTGTTTGTGTTTACTTGCGTATCTTGTGCGGCAGCTTTTAATAAAGCTGTTAGGGGTGCTATTTGAAAACCTGACATTAAGCTGGACGATGTTGCTGTAATGGCGGCAGTGGCTGCTGCCTCTATAGGTCGGCATAAGGTTGTTGTTGTCATTGTACATGTCATCGCTATTAATAGAGTTGCAGCCATCAATAGAATTTTCTTTATGAATTTTGTTTGCCGTCGTCCAGTATTACTGCAACCATTTCTACTACTTCGGCCATTTGTTATGCTCCACAACCCCCACCAACATTTGCTTTGGCTGGGCGGCGGCGGCGATGCACATGCGGCAGCAGTAATCACTGTAAAGCAGGTGGTTGATGTTGAAGTTGAAATTAAAGGTAATGTTGGTGGCATGTTATTATCGGTATTGTGTTGTATTAATTGCAATTTTCTTCGTCTCTTACAGTGTTTATATGATTGCAATAATTGTTGTTGACGTTGTTTATGATATTGAGGCTGAATATGCTGCAATGCCATATCATTGTCATCATCAGCACCGTCATCATGATGTCTTTGCTGGTACATTGAAAGTAATTTAATATTTTTATTCATTTTATTGTTGTTTTAATGATTATTTTAAATGTTTTTTATATATTTCTTTATCAATTTTATTAATTAATTTATTTAATCATTAATTTTTTGTTTGCTTCTTTAGTTATCTTTAATGATTATTTTGATTTTTATCGTTCCATAATTGAAGAGGCGTGGTTGTATGACACCGATATATAACAACAACAACAACGGCTAACGCCTTGTAAAAGTAACATTGAAATCAATTTTTTGTCACTGGGTGTTGTTTATTTTTTGTTGTTGGTGTGTCGACGTTGTTGTTGCTGTTGCTGTTGCTGTTGTCCATAAATTTTAATTGTCGCCAGATGTGGTGTTTGGGTTTTGCTGATATTGAAAATCATTAATTTCATTTGAATACTCGTACATATCGATTTGAGTGTTCATTAACAACACTGGGCCATGTCAAGTATCCATGAATTGAAAAATCTGAAAATAGCAAAGCAAAAAGAAAGAAAAAAGCACAGACTCAATAATTGAATTCAATTAAAAAGTGTCATTGAAATTAATGTTTTTTAAATTAAATTGTACTTGAAAATAATAAAAATATAGAAAAATTAATGCTGAAATCTTTTTGTGATGCAATGTTTCAGAAAAATATCTACTCCATTCAAGTTTTGTCGAAAAAGACAACAAAAGTTATGTAACTTAGGTGAATAGTTTTTTTTCTCTGTCACTCTTTGTTTCAGTTTCAGTCATTAACCTGATGTGCAAGCGAAGTAGATGATGAATCTACTGTAGGCTTGCCTCCATATGATTGTAAGTAACGGTGAAGTTTCTTGCTAAGTGGTGGTGGTGGTCCTTGATTAGCATCGTAATCGCCACTTAAAATCCGAAAGGCCGTCAGCGATAAGAGGGCAGTGTTTACGGTTTTTGAACAAACCTCGTAAGCGTAAATACTTTTTAATACTTTTTGTTGAAGAACAAATAACGACACAAAATTAGTACCTTTTTTGAGTACTATTTCAAGAGATCGTTAAAAGGTTGCTTTTAAAGATTATCTATTTTTGTTGTTGGCATATATATAAATAATTTTTTGGCACCTATACTCTAACTAGTATAAGATGTCTGTCTATATATCTGACTGTTTGTCTATATTTAATAAATTCAATACTATTTGTCCGCTCTTGGCTCTTCTCGCTCTCTGTCTTCGCTTGTCATCTTAAATTTATTGAAAAACAGTTTGTTTTAGTCATTTAGAAAATTATATTGTTGATTTTGTTTGCATTTAATTTTTTTTTTTTTCAAATCATTTGCAACACACATGTGAAAATGCGTTTTACATTAAATTTCTCATTTTGAAAATAAAAAAGTTGACCGGATGCTTTTGGTACCAGAAAAAAAAGACATAAAAGCATTTAAAAAAATCTTCAAATGCTTAAAATCATAAATGAAAAAAATATGTGAACTAATAAAAAACAAATAAATGCAAAAAATTTAAATTGAAATATCAAATACAAAAACACTACAAACAATTTGATTACAGGCAGTGGAAATTTTAACTCTTAGTGCTCACACACACATTTGCTTTATTCAGAGGTGTTTCAGAATCTGATTGTTGTCAGAATCGGAATTGAAATCGACAAAAAAATGATTTTGGTGTCACAGAATCCAATATCGATTTTATGTTCGAATCAGAAATGTCATCAGAATCTGTTTCCAATTTTTTTTTTTTTTTTTTTTTTTTTTTTTTTTCAGAAATAATCCGATCAGCCGGCATCTGTCAGATTTACATTGTTTATTTTTTAATTTATTTTCTGGTGGCTTATTATTAGCGCAGAGGACCCAAACAATATATATATAGTAGATAAAATAAAATACATAAATAAATTATATAAAAAATTAAAATTTTTCTTTTGGTTTTTTTTTTACAACACTACCATAATTTTACTAAACAAAACTTGCACCAAAATTTATTTACCACTAAATTATTAAAATGCAGTTTAGAATGTTAAAAAATTAAATTTATACGGCACCAAATAAACAAAACAGGGTTGGCAGCCCACTGGGTAACCCAATAAAATCCGGGTGGGTTTAATTGGGTATTACATTTAAAAAAAACCCGGGTGGATTTTTTAATTGAAGGTTTTCGTAGTTTATATATTGGGTCCGCAAAAAAATTTTTTTTTTGAAAATGCTATAAAAAAAAACTACTGAATATTTCCTCAAATTTCTTTTTTTATTTGAAAGTACAATCCTTCCGGTTAATAATGGAAAATAGTTTCATACAAATGGCTGCCTCGGCTGGCCATGCAGTAGCCTACACGATCGGTCCAATTTTTAAGCACATTATCGATTGTGTGCAGCTGTATTTCACCAATGGCTTCACGAATATTGTCCTTTAAAGCGTCAATTGTCTCTGGCTTATTGGCGTAACACTTATCTTTGACGGCACCCCACAAATAATAGTCCAACGGTGTCAAATCGCAGCTCCGAGGTGGCCAAACGACATCAGCTCTGCGGCTGATAATGCGATCTTCAAAAACAGGGCGCAAAGCATCGAGTGTAGCTGTGTGGCACGTAGCGACGTCCTCCTCTTCAATATTTGTGAACAAAAATTCGTTCAACATGGCCCGATAACGATCGCCATTGACTGTAACGGCTACTCTTTGCTCATTTTTGAAGAAAAATGGCCCAATTATGCCTCTGGACCAAAATCCGCAATAAACAGTGACTCGTCTTGGGTGTATCGGCTTTGCAATGTATGCGTGCGGGTTTCCTGTGCCCCAAATGCGACAATTTTACTTGTTTACATACCCGCTAAGATCAAAATTAGCTTCATCTGAAAAGATGATTTTTAGGGCAAAATCGGCATCTTCTGTAAGTCGATCGCAAGCCTACTTAGCGAAGCGTATACACATAAAACTAATTATCTGTCAAATCAGGTATGAGCTAAGTGTTACCATTCACGAAATAAGCACTAGTTGAAAAACAACGTTAGATGGCGCACCCTTTACAACAAAAATGCCGCTGTGGTGTGGTAGGTAAGACACCCGTCTACCAACCAGAAGGTCGTCGGTTCAATACCAGGCCAGACCATCTTAAAGAAGAAAAAAGTTTTTCGACAGCGGTATCACCTCATAACATTAGCTAGTAACTGGTTATGAGTATAAATACTATTGAAAACTTCTCTAAATGCATTTGCCGTTCGGAGTCGGCGTTAAACTGTAGGTCCCTTTCAATGAGTTTAAAAATAGAATCGGGTGCAGTTCATTGACTGAGAGAAGTCCCCATGTTCCTTCATGGAATGTTATGGGAATTAACATAATATACAACAAAAATAAGTGTAATTTAGGTATTGGGACTACAAATTTATTTGTTCCGTTTTTGAGCTCAAAAAGATAATGAAATAACAAATTTATCAAATCCCTGCTTACATCTTTTCAAATCCCAGCTTCCGAAATCCCGTCTCATACAAAATTCTCATGTTTTAAGGTGCTCTAACTTGAAGCCGATTATGTATTTCTTCAAAGGAAGTGATTCGATGACATGTCAAAAGATAAACTCATACCCCTTTATACCGCATTGGTAGTTTCTGAAAATGTAGGCCGTAAATCGAAATGCTTTTAATCGAGATGAATATGCTTGCTTCCCTTACACTTTTTGTTAAAAAAGGGAGAATACATGACGTGTTAACCGTAAAACGAGGAAATTTGCGCTTAAAGCGAATATGTTCCATATTTCAAACAGGCCGTTATAGCAAAATGCCATGTAAAGAAAGCCCGTATAAACAGGTGTGAGTACCCGTCGCGTACCCGTGTGAGTACCCGAAAATGCAACGTTCGGAGAATACGGCGAATTTGGCATTTGATCGTTTCTAATAATTGTTTTGAAACTTTTGCGACATGGGGTCGGGTGTTGTCACGCAAAATAATAACTTAATCATGTCTGACTTTATTTTCCGGTCGTTTTTCTCATAATGCATAATTCAAACGAAGTAACTGCAGTCTGTTTTGCGCACCAAGCTTTAGCAGCTCACCAAAAGTACATAGTTGCACTATAAATACTAAAACAACGTGATTGTATAAACAAACAAAAAATATTGTCAATTTGAACGGATTTTGGAAGCAGATTTTTGCTAACCTTGAAACCGAACCAGCAAAATGTAACCAAAAAAATATACAGACGTTGCCAACCAAATGTAAACAAAATGCTAACAACTGTTTCGAATATTGATTTTGTTTATGTTCGCAACAAGGCAAAACCAAGACGATTTGATGACACTAATTGATGTCAGTATTGATTTTCAATTCCGATAAATAACAATTCGGGATTCTGTAACACCACTGATTATTTATGAGCATCGTTTTTGATAATTATATTTATTTGGGCCCCATTGCGACATCTCAAAAGACAAAAGAAAAGGATAAGATGTAAAGAGAAAAGTTCAATAGAGCAAATTATTTCTGCGCTTAATTGATTTTCACTCAGTGTTTGTTTGTTTGTATTAAAAACAAAAGCAAATATTTATTATTTTGACAAAATCGCAAAACTTTTTTCGTTTTTCGTTTAAATGCAACAAAAACATAAAATTATGTAGAAAAATAAAACGAAGGATCAAAAGGCAACTGAAATTTGAATTTGTTTTTATTATTCTTCTTCTTCTTTTTATAATTAATTTTAAACAAAAGTCATTTCGAATGAAATACAAAGTCATTTTGTAGTGGGGAGGGCTGGCTAATTATTCAAAGAAATATTTCGACAATAAATTCTATATGAAGCATAAATTAAAAGAAATGAACAACGAACGAAATCATTTATTTTTTTTTATTATCATACAGAAGTATAAAAGAATTTATTCTATACTAAAATAAATATTTTTTTTATTTAGTGGGAGATTTTGTTTTATTAATAAATTGTTTTATTTGCTCGTGAATGTGCTGGAAAAAGAGACGAAAGTGCGCTGCTTCAAATTAATTGAATGATATCTTAACTAAATTTGTATTGAATCATATGTCGATCGTCTTCATTTCCTTCTGACATAGGATAGGATAGGAGTGAGTGGCAGCCTCGCTAACTAGGCACACTTGAGAACGCATAGTGGCCCGTTGTGATACCATGTAACGAGTTGTTCCTGTTCTATTCACCAGAGCCCTGATGATCAAACAGAGACACCGCACAGAAGCACTTCCCTAGATTAGATCGGAAACCAGCCCGACAGTCTAATGAATCTGGCTATTGACCCGATGTCCAACGGGTCTGACATAGTCTACAAAATTTCGTATTACTATTCTCTCATTTACAAGTCATTGAATATATGCCGTAATGGCCCGTAAGAAAGTCAGTAGTCATCCCCAATTCTGAATTGCTCATGAAGTGAAGGGAAGATTAGAGATGAGCGGCCATGTGACCTTAAAACGCTACACCCTACCTTTGAGCTCGACAATTAAGTGGCGCGTTGGCGGCAGTACAGAGTCATCAGTTCTAAGGTCCGCTTAGGTCAGTTCATCAGCCATCTCGTTATCCGCAATAACACAGTGACCTGGTATCCAGCAAAGTTTTACGATTATAGTCTTCGCAAGGCCGATTTGCAATCTAGGATGACCTGATAAAACATGAGATTTTATACAATTTCAAAACGGCTTCTGAACAAACGGCAATTGAACAGAAAGAACTCACAGGGAACCAAATCAGGTGAATTCGGTGGCTGTTGGATGGTATTTGTTGCATTTTTCGTCAAAAAATTTCGAATAATGTTGACACTGTGCGACGGCGCGTTATCACGATGCAAAATCCACGAGTTTTCTGCCCACAATTCTGCTCCCTTTCTGCGAATTGCTTCACGCAAACTTCTCATAACGCCCAAATAATACTCTTTGTTGACTGTCTAGCCTTCTGGCAAAAATTCATGATGCACTACACCGTTTTAATCCATGAAAACCGTGAGCATTGCCTTCTTTTACGACTGAACACGACGTTTACTTGGTCTCGGCTCATCTGGTGAACGTCATTCACTTGCCTGATGTCTGTATTGCGACCTCAATAAGGTCAAAGTTGTAAAAATCGCCAAAATACATAGAGATTATGCACTCTTGGCTACGTAGCTTTTTCAAATTTCAAGCTATGACGCTAAGATTTAGCGGGAATATCAACAACAGATGTAGAAAAAATATATAAAAAAATAAAAACCCAAATCGTAACGATGGGACCTCCACAAGAGGGTTATTCCGGAAAAATAAATGATATTATTAATATCCCGTATAATTGCCATTGTTTTTGAGGACAACTTCTATTCTTCGAGGCATAAAAGAAATTAAATTACAAGTCTCTACCGGAATATTATACCGCACATTTTGAATATTTTCCCATATTTGATCTTTATTACTGCAAAGAAGCTTGAAAACTCGTCTCTTTAATTCTCCCCAAAGGTTCTCAATTAGGTTCAAGTCGGGGGACTGACTTGGCCATATCATAACGTTTATCTTTTGTTGACGAAACCATGCACTTTGATGAGTGTTTTGGACCGTTTTCCTGTTGAAATTTCCATGATGTAGCATAACTTTCTCTAATAAATTTTTGTCTACAAATTTGTTCATTGTTTGCTCTATTCGATGAAATGGACCTACCCCATATCAGGAAAAGCAACCCCATACCATGACATTGCCTTCATCATGCTTGATAGTTTTTTTTTTTTCTGCGTATCTTATGTATATCAAATTCTTTACTTTTTGGCCGTCGAACATTTCCTATAAAGGATATTTAAGTGTCCTAAGGCAGTCAGTCTATCCACGCAGATAGTTACCCGCTTCATTCCGCCTTAAGGCGAACTTGCAGGTTCAAAGGACAGATATCAAGCATTATATTCAGAGCCGACTGTGAAATGAATCTAGAGTTTTTGTCTTTATGCGACAACAGATACCAGCAACATAATTTACCCTAAAATTGCTACAGAAGACCGATCACCTGATTAGTTAAAAAACATTTTTTTCGTCACTCCTCTAGGGAGCATATTAGCTTTCCACAAAGCATCCATTATTTTTTTCAATTTCAGTAATAAAGCTGATTTTCAAGTTGAGTAGTTGATTAATCTCCAGTAGCTTGCCGCCATATGATTGTGCTTGTGGTGAAGATCTTTGCTACAATAAGTGCTGGTGGTTATCCGTACTTTAACATTGTAATTTGTTTCCCAGTAGGTGACGTTTTCTCCTGACTATTCGTCTGATGTTTGTCATCATCGCCAATGGTAAGTTGGAATGTCAGGGGGACTTCTTTTAGATGGATTTGTCTGCAGGGAGGTAAAGACTCTTTATTAAACACTCAAAACCACAATTAAATTTGTTGGACATGTCGTCTGCTAGGTCGCTTACAAGCGTGCGCTTTAACCACTGCACCACGCCACCAGCCTGGAAAGCATATTACATGACAAATAATTACATATAAAGAAACTGAAATAAAGCAAAGATGTTCTGTGGAAGCCATATGCACCCAAGAGTAATAATAGAAAAATATCAAAAACGGTTATGGCGTTACTATCAGGCTCCTCAGTATGCAAGTTCTGCTTTCTATTAGGAACAAAGCTTTAACGTTGTGCAGTGACGAGATCCGAAATTCCTTTTATAGAATATAGCAATGCGGATGCCAACTCATATCATACTTAAGAGAAATTCAAACTGCAGTCCCAAGAATGAAAAATAACAGAAGTGCTGGCAATGACAGTTTTACTAATGTTTTCCATCAACTGCTGTGTAAAATTTAAAATGATGCTAGAAGCGTGATACGTTTGTCCGCTTCACAAAAAAGGAGACAGTAGGTAGAAGGCCACAATGGATCGTCAGCTAACTATACCCAAAACAACCCGAAACTCATAATAAAACCGCTAAGCTTTTCATAGTCCGTAAGCCCAGTCGCATAGTAAAAGCACAAAACATCGGGCATGTGAGTAATAGGTGAGGAATTATTTAATCTTCTCCTTATCCTTGACGCTTCTGCAGAAATCATTTGACAGGTGTCTCAGTTCAAGCCGCCTGGCATGAGTGCTTATTATTCAATGCCCAGTAATGACACCGACAACTGCGCTGAGTGTACTTCTTTGGAGATTGAGCAGATCTTTTGTGCGCTTGTAAACCAGCTTTGGCCATCTTGCCTGTCTCCAAAGTTGCCATGTATCATTGACGGAGTTTATTACCTCATTGTGCATCATAAACTTACAAGTTTCCAATGGGATCTTTAACGCGAAATATACGCTTGTAAATTCGAAAGCCCTGCCATGCCTAACCAATTCATTAGCAATACAGTTACCCGGAATATTATTGTGACCTGGAACCTATATTATATGAAAAGAAGGCAGTAACGAAATTAAGAATTATCGAAATATTGCCCTTCACCCAATTACGAATGTAGTTGTTTCACACCTAATCGCTCTACAACTGATAAGATTTTCACACTCAGACAGATTCACAAAAGACCCATAAATTCCAAATCGACACCCAGCTTATGACACTCCGAAGTTGAGCGAGCTCTTCAAAGCTTTGAACCGATGTGGCCGTAAAAGCCACTGGAACTACATCTGAGAGGTTTTCAACAGGGACACACGTTCTCATGTAGCGTATTTCACATACTTCTAGAGCTGATCTTTAATAAATCGAGTCAGGCACTGGCCTTCGCTAATGATATTAATTTGATTAGTAAAACAGCAGCCACAGAAATAGTGTAATTGCTGGTACTCGAGAAATAAGCGAACTCAGTAGGAGAGTTGTCCTGGGCAGCGGAAGTGAAGGTTGCCTACGAAAGCTTAATAAAATAATAATAATTCTCATAACATTTCATAAAGGAATACGGAGACTTTCTTTCTTTCTTTCAATGAAAGGAACTTACTATTTAACGCCGGCTCCGAACGGCAAAGCATTAGAAAAGTTTTCAATAGTAGTAATACTCACAACCAGTGTTATGAGGTTATATTTCTGTTGACTTCTTCATTTTTCAGATGGTCTGGCCTTGTATTTAATCGAGGACCTTTTGATTGGTAGGCGGGTGTCTTTTCTATCACACTACAGCAAGCACATAACGGCCTACGAGGTGCTGCTATTAAAACATCTTTTGTAGAAGACAAAAGTCAAGCTGTACCATCAGCTCATATAGCCTGTCCTTTTATATGGATCTGAGTCTTGGAGTTTGGAAACAATGAACGAAAAAACGAAAGAAAGGAAAAATCTTCGTAAAAGCTTTGGTCCAATATGCGAGAACGATTAATAGATAATACGATACAAACAAGAACTGGTACAGCTGTATCAATACGCAGATGTTTGTAAGAAGATCTGGGCAAAACGTTTATGACGAGCAGATCATCTTTAACGACTTGAGCATAATATGCCTGCCAAGTATTCTCGATATTTACAGGTCGTCCGAAAGCTAGATAATAGAACCGGTAGGTGATAATATAAGAAGGCTAAGAATACCTAACTTTAGACCTAATAATTGAGCGGAGATTCTTGTAGAAAATTTGTCGATTAAACGGAATTTATAAGGAGCTTGAGCGTTACAAAAGTAAGTAAATGACGAGCCCTTATCTATGGCCAAACAAACTAATTGAGTAACATAGAAAATGATCTTAATTATGTGGAACCTAAATCCATGTTTCACAACTTTACAATCCTGCCTTTAGCTTAAAAAGTACTCACTCTAAAACTATTACTGTGCTACGATAATCTTCGCAAGTAACGACTCAAAGTGCACTGCAGAAACAAGAACGTTAGCTAATTCTCAATCATGGCAGAACTTCTCTGAATTTCTGAAAAATTATTATCTTATCTTTTAAAAGCAAAAGTGTTGAACGCTAATAGGAACTCCCTAATGTTGCAGACACCTCTTTTATTAAAAGAAAAGAATAGCACATAAGATATTTAAACCCAAACACGTGACATTTAAGCAAAAATGCGCGTCAGCATTACGAAACAAAACAAATTCTTTTAGAAACTGATCTCATCGCTGCCACCCAAAATAATGGCGGTCCAATAAAGAGCAGCCATAATGATCTTCATTGTCATCACAAATGATTCCGTTGAACTACGTGTTTTGTGCGAAAGTGAATGCAAATGTGAATGAATTGAGCGAAAATTTTGTATGTGGATTATAGAACCGAAACAATCACTCACTCAATCATCCAAATACTAAAACACACACACACACACACCGCACTGCCTTATCCACGGTATGTGCATAAACAAATTTCTTATAATGAGCTCAGAAGCCAAATTAAATTCAATTGAAGAACGAATGAAAGAAACGTTTGTAGGAGGGGGGAAGGAAAGCGGAGCATGGAAATGTAAAAAATTTCAATAAAATTCGTTTAGAAATGAAATGATCGAAAACAAGAAAATGAAGAACAATAACAAAAACAATTGAAAAAAGTAGAGAAAATATTTAAATATCAACAGAAAAAGAAGAAAAAAAATAAATAGAAATAAGACCCAATTAAGATCAATGGACTTTCCGATACCGATGCTGCCGTTTTGCCACAACAGCAACAACAAATAAAACCGGGAGAATAATTAAGAAAAAAAAATGCTGAAAACAACAGGCAACAACAAAACAACGGGGGTATTAGCAATAGCAACAAGTTACTTGTATTTTAACAGAACAAATATGTCTGTGAGAACCATTGCAAATTGAAAAAGTAACAGTAAATCAATAAACAGTAAAAGCCAAAAGAGGGTGGACATTACTGAGACATAATACATGAACCTTTTTTAATATCCTAGGAAATTTAGATATTTTAGGAGAAAAACAAATATCGGGTGTTTTTTTTACAGTTACAAAAGTTTAAATCATAATAAAAAAATAATAATAAAATTTTATCAATGAAATGTGGGCTTTGTTGCACACAAAATTTTATGACATTAATTGTTTCAATATGTTTTCGGCCATATGGCCGCCACGGCTGGCTGTTACAAGGTTGGAACACCAATTTTCACAAACTTTTCGCAGCCGCATATGGCCGTATTTCGCTCAAAAGTTTTCGAGTTTTGATTTTCAGGTGTTCAATTGTCTTTAGTTTATAAACGTAGACAAGTGATATTACATAACCCCAAAGAAAATAATCCAATGGGGCTAAATCACACGAACTTGGTGGATCATTATTATTATTATTAATTCCCATAACATTCCATGAACGAACACGGGGACTTCTTTCTCTCAGTCAATGAGCTGCACCCGATTCTATTTTTAGACTCATTGAAAGGGACCTACAGTTTAACGCCGAGAAGTTTTCAATAGTAAGTAGTAATACTCATAACCAGTTACAAGCTAATGTTATGAGGTGATGCCGCTCTTAGCCCCATTTGTGAGGCTAAGAGAGGCGGGCATTTATCTGATATTGTATTCCACATACATAATTGCCGACATTAAATAAAACCTTTATCAATATAAGATTCATTCTCGTTCATATAATCAAAAATAATAAACAAACATAGTATTGGGTCCGCCATCTAACGTTTTTTTTTTCTACTAGTGCTTATTTCGTGAATGGTAACACTTAGCTCATGTTTGATTTGATAGATAATTAGTTTTATCCTTCCGCTGAACGAATATGGTTGTGTATACGCTTTTTTCGCTTCGCTAAGTGGGCCTGCGATCGACTTACAGAAGATGCCGATTTCGCCAAAAAAAAAAAATTTTTCAGATGAACTTCATTTTGATCTTGGCAGGTATGTAAACAAGCAAAATTGTCGCATTTGGGGCACAGAAAACCCGCACGCATACATTGAAAAGCCAATACACCCAAGACGAGTCCCTGTTTGGTGCGGATTTTGGTCCAGAGGCATAATTGGCCAATTTTTCTTCGAAAAAGAGTAAGGAGTGGCCGTTACAGTCAATGGCGATCGTTATCGGGCCATGTTGAACGAATTTTTGTTCACAAAAATTGAAGAGGAGGAGAAGACGTGCCACACAGCCGAAGCTACACTCGAATTTGTGCGCCCTGTTTTTGAAGATCGCATTATCAGCCGCAGAGCTGATGTCGTTTGGCCACCTCGGAGCTGCAATTTGACACCGTTAGACTATTATTTGTGGGTTGACGTCAAAGATAAGTGTTACGCCAACAAGCCAGAGACAATTGACGCTTTAAAAGACAATATTCGTGAAGCCATTGGTGAAATACAGCTGCGCACAATCGATAATGTGCTTAAAAATTGGACCGATCGTGTAGGCTACTGCATGGCCAGCCGAGGCAGCCATTTGAATGAAATTATTTTCCATTATTAACCGGAAGGATTGTACTTTCAAATAAAAAAAGAAATTTGAGAGAATATTCAGTAGTTTTTGTTTATAGCATTAAAAATAAATAAATAAATATTTGGCGGACCCTTTATAATATAATTTTGAATCAATAGTGTTTTTCTAATAAAATTCTCACAGTAAAGTTAATCGATTTGGCAAATGAAGTATTCATTTGTAAGGTTCTGTAAATAAAAATTGAAAATTACTAAAAACTTGCGCGTTTTTTGGTACGATTTCTTTGACGATTTTCCGAAACTGAAATGACGATATTTTTAAAATTTATCGGAAAAATTACGATTTTCTACACATTTCATCTGGCAGCCCTGCATGTATGTAGTATGACCGGTAAGCTTTTGGAAGTCACCTCAATTTTATTATATTAATAGCCAATAAATAAAAAGATCAAAAAAATAAAATCCATAAAAAAATTTTAATGTTGCTGATCATCAATTAATGCTTCCGATTGATATTTCTTTTTTCGTTTACTGGCCGCCATTAAAATTAAGTCATAAAATCGTAAAATAAATTCGCTATTGTTGGTTGCTCCCACTGTACAATTTCTATAATTTAAGCAACAAACCTATGTGAGCTATAAATTAAAAAATAAAAATCAACATGAGAAGAAATGCAACAGCGGACAGGCAAAGACAGACCTCGAGGGGAGGGAGGAGTAAATCAAAGAAAATGAATTTTTTTTCTTTTAAATCTACTGCTACAAATACAATTTAATTACAGAGAGAAGACGTTTCTATAAATGTTGTTGGCATTTGCGTTGAAATTATTTTTACTTTTTTTCGTTTGTAATTTTCGCAAAAGGCAGCAGCAGCAAAAAAAAAAAAAAGAAAATTGTTACACCAGACAAACTGCCTCAACAGAAAAGGAAATAGATTCCTCGACTAAAAATGGTCTCTTTTTTTTGAACATACACAGACCGTGTGCGAAATAAACGAAACTATTTGTACATACACGCACACACATATACAACACTCACAGTGGTAGTTGTAGACAGCTGCTGTACGAGAAAATCAAAATGCTCGCGACAACTATGGCCAACGTCATTATATGCGTACATCGCCAGCATCGTATTGTAGGTAAAATGCCGATGTGTGTCTGTTTATACTCGATACGGTATAGGATGGTTGGATAAGCGGCCATGTGTGATTGTTGTTGTTGTTGTTATAGCAACCAAATTTAGACGAGACATTTAAGAAAAACTATTTGTGACTTGCCTGTCTGTACGTTCATCGTCTGACTTTGTTGATATTTTCTGTAAAACAATTTTTTTTTTTTTTATTAAAAAGAAAAAAACTTGTTTAAGTTTCTTTCTTGAGAATACCAAAATTGTATTTGAAATCTAATAATATTCCTCTACTTAACATCTCTAACGTAGGAGGTTTGTTCAAAATATAAGGTTGTTATGAGTTTTATATCATATATCAAGAGTAGGGTTAAGCGCAAATTGAGGCAGGCTAATAAGCCCATGACTTTTGAAATAGAACATAGGTTTTTGGATAAAAAACGATCGCTATAACTTTATTGGTTGACAAACCCCCACCTTGGCCTACTTTGGCGACACTTCACCACTATGTATCCACGTTTTGTCTACGGTTACGAAACGGCACAAAAACTCGTCTATATTGCAATGCCAAAAACTATTCTGAAGTTGACACAATCGATTACGTTTGTGGTAAATCTGACGATAGGCGATCAAACTCCTTGACCAACATTTATGTTTGCGTGCGTTAAATGATAAAATTTTTACACACATCCTATACGTGTAACCATATTTATTGGGAATTATCCGCGTATACATGACGGTGGCGCGGTGTAGTAGTTAAAGCGCAAGCATACCACACAAGCGGCCAAGGTTTGAATACCTATTAGAGGACATGAGGAAAAAAATTAATTGTGGTGGTCGAGTGTTTCATAAACACTTAGCCAAATCCATCGAAAAGAAGCCCCCTAACTTTTCCAGCTTACGTCTGGCGATGATGGCAAACATCAGACGAATGATCAGGAGAAGACGCCACCTACTGGAGAAAATAAATGACAATGTTAAGTAGGGATCACCACCACCACTTAGTCCGTGGCTGTTGTGGGGCCGAAACTGGAGGCGGCACGTGTTTGTATTTACACTCACGTGTCACTAAGCCTGCCCAGAGGTATTCTGGTGCAACGGGAATCGGGAGCCTCAGGGATTCCGATCTCTGCCCGATTGTTGGGTAGGCCCCCTTATGGGAGCTTCGTGGTGGCTGTTGTTTAGACCTAAAGCGCAGGCAGAGCGCGAACTCGGAGTGGTGTTACATCTCCGCAACCCATATCACGGCAGGAGTTTAGATAGTCTCCAACTCCTCACCAAGGTGTGAAGGTTATGAGTGTCCTAACAACACGCCTTCGAATTGGTATTCACTTGTGATATTCACTTTTGGGTATCACAGATAGGGGGCGTCGGTGGACGCATTGCATTCACCCGTGCCATTGGGGTATGCCAGCGTGGCGAGACTCACGTAAACCCAGATAACACCACAAGATGGACGAACAGCAACAAGGTAAGGATGACATTTGAATTTATTTCGAACGTTACGTTCGTACAGGAACATTTAGACTTTGACTTCGGCTTGAGCATGGGGTTCATACTGAAGGGTCACGGCTCCTTCGATGTATTTTTGAATTGAATTGGCTGAATTAAGTCTGCGGACTGCCGGTGTGGGCTAGAGACTGGGAACTGGGGGCATGTACTGACTTCATGCCCGGACTATGATAACGTTAGGAATTTAGATGGTATGGGTATTACTCATACTGACGTGGGCGTAAGATTGCAGCAGGGTTTTGTTGGATTTCGTAGTATGGTAGGTTGGGCGCTTTTGCCATAAAGGTATTTAAGCGTAGAAGGACAGCACTGTTAGCGAAGGTTGAACCCGCACCGCCATTTTAGCGGTCGCCTGGCAAGCCTTTCTAGCTCTGTTGCCGGTAGTGTGCTGACAGTTGGTGTTTGCCGTTCTTGTTTGCTGCTTGCTGTTCAAGTATGTAGCGCTGCCGACCATGGTATGGTGTGGTGTAGTGGTCTATCCTTGACTGATTGCGTTTTTGTTCTTGTTCCGTGGCGAATGATGTCACTCAGTTCTCCCGTAAGAGTGGCTCCATTTATTGTTGTGTTGTTGAGTGTTTTATGTTTGTTGTTTTTCACAACGGACATGGTCACCAGTCCGGAATCGTTTTGGACTTATGCTACGAAGCCTGACCGTAGGCTTAATTCTAGTACCACGGGTGTCGGGAGCCCCTGGGACCTCGGTCTCTGCTCGACTACGGTGAGGCTCCCTTGTGGTAGAGCTATACTGAATCGGTTTGGAGTTACACTTTTAACCGAGTGCCGTAACCCATAGATCGGTAGGAGTTTAGATAGCCGCCGACACCTCACCAAGGTGGAGGTCATGCCCAAACAACATAACTTCAGATTGGTACTCACTGGTGATTTTAATCATAGGTGTGGGCGTTGGTGGACACACTGTATTCACTCGTGCTTTGGCACCGTGAGGTAAAGTCCTAGGGCAGGTAATCACGTAAAGCAAATGATTTTATGACTTTATGACGATTTAGCAAGGATCTTCACTACTACACAATCATATGAAGGCGAGCTACAGTAGATTAATCATCTTCCAGCTTGAATAATCAACTTCATTAATGAAACTGAAACAAAGCAATGGATGCTTTGTGAATAGCTAATATACTCTCCAGAGGGGAGTGACGGAGAAAAAATCCTCGTACACATGGTCTTTGACATGCCCCACAAAAAGTCTAATGGTGTGAACTCGGATGATCTTGGTGGCTAATTGATGTTTCCAATTAGGGAAATTAAGCGACCAAATAATTTCTAATGCAATAAAACCAATATTGGTCGTGATTTGTGGCTCTGGCACCGGTTAGTTGAAACCACATATCGTCCATTACATGACTTTCAATTGCAAGTCAAAAAAGTCGTTTAAAAGCGCTCTGAATTGGCGGTAAAAGATTTTCCAGTATAATTTAAACTTTTCCGGATGGAATGGTTTTTCTACAATCACTGAGTTTTCTTGGCCCCATAT
This sequence comes from Wohlfahrtia magnifica, assembly GCA_023159175.1. NCBI lineage: Eukaryota > Metazoa > Arthropoda > Insecta > Diptera > Sarcophagidae > Wohlfahrtia > Wohlfahrtia magnifica. The sequence continues at coordinate 2,965,092 of JAKWBJ010000179.1, forward strand.
ACGACAATTTTGTTGCGTGAGTTGGACTTTATATTGATGGAGGCGCAAATCCAAATGAAAAATACGACATTATGAGCTGTAAGATGGGTCCAATTACTGAGAATGGACAAATTCAGATTATGCGTCACACTGTCACCAAGAAAAACAATATTTTTGGCAGTGCGTACATTGCGATAATGCACAAGCCTGACCACATCTGTAACACTTTCAGTCTCTTCAAATTTCTTTATAATCTTGCCAATTGTATCAAATTTCACTTACGCGATAAGTAGCCACGTTTGAATCATCACCAATATTAGGTTTAAGGGTCGCTCGTGATTTACGAGTTCACTCGTAGGCCCTATGGCCCTGTGAAACCCTTTACAGGACAGAATTATTAAAAGATACCGAACATGTGACAATCATAAAAAAGATCTCCACCTAAAGACCCAAGGATTTCAGTTCTCTCATTTTGAGCCAACCGGTACCATAGGCGAAGTCAATCAACTTTGACAGTGGCACATCCCTCAAACAGTTCAGATCATGGAAGTAACATACATCCAAGTGCCTTAGTCTAAACTCCCATAAAGCGGGACAGTCACAGAGAAGCTGTTGCACCGATTCCTGCTTCTCCTGATCTTGGCAGTTCCTACAGTAGCCATGACCAGGGCGTCCCATGCGCTTTCACATGTGGCTTATTACATCCCCGATCGAACGCCTTCCAAACCTAAGTTGAGCCTTAGTAATTTACATAGAAAGAGAAGGCCAATTCATTCTGGATATTTTACAAGTGGTGGTGTTGGTAAATCTGCGTTCCATTTTGCTCAGTGCCCATCTCTCTATCAAACTCGACAACGCACACAGCATAGCATGCGCGTCCCTCTGCATGAAAGCCAGATAAGCAGGACAGTTGCGCAGTCATCAGCAATTTCATTTCCGCGGATACCCGCGAGACTGTCTACGTAGATTCTAGTCCTTGAGGCCTCAAGATTTAATTCGGATACGCCTAGCGGCCCCGTCTCTATACCGTAAAAACAGTGTATCATTGGATATTCTGAGAAAGACCCTGAGTATTAGATCATCAGAGTAGAAACCCGACCCTATGAACGTTTCCGTCTTCGAGTCATCGGTATAGACCGCGACTGTGTCATCTTGGAGAACAGTTAGCAGTCCGGAACTTCACTGAGAAATCATATTGGGGTGCTGTTGAATAAATTTTCTTAAAATCTTAAAAACTCGCAAAGTTGTCTGGACATATGAGTGACCCGTCTTCGTCCAGTCGCCCGTAGACGCTGACTTATACTAGCCACTGACCTCTTACAAGACAGGCCCATCGCCGGTGTGGGTGTAGTACGAAGCGCCATTGTAATAAAAATGCCACCTGCTGTAGTAGGCGAAGATTAACCGCCTTAGAAAGGGTTTCCCACCATACAAGGCATCCATAGGTCTCGGTCTGAGACCCCATTTACTCTCAGGTACTTTGACGCAAGTGTAGAGGCCAATGAAGGGTTTCTTTATCGTATTGTATATATTACGCTCCCAGGACAGTTTTTTATCTAATATGACCGAAAAGGCGAAAGTTTGTGCCTCCGGATGAGAAGTACCACCCACCACTGTTTTCTTGGGATTCACTACCAAATCGCGTGCAAATGCCCACCCGCTAACTTCCACAAATCTGCTAGAAATTGTGAGAACAACATCATCCGCATAGGCGATTGCCCCGAGTTTGACCTGTTTTCTAGAGTTACTAACAGTCCATTCATCACGAGATTCCATGGAGCGGGTGGGGGCCGCATCCCCTAAGTGCCTTAATGCTTAAGTGCATAGAATTCTGCGGTAAATGTTTCTGTAAAAGGTTTCAAGACAAAAAAAGTATCAGAATGTTTTGGCAACTGTTTCATATGAGCTGCGGTTTACGAATTTATGTATATGTGGGCACAGAGCTTAAGGGACTTCTAATGAAGCCTTTAAAACTTGACAAACCTTTTGAAAGCGGAAAACCACTGAGCAAATCAAGCTCTTCTAAACTCAATGCCTACCACAAGCAAATAATTAAAACTGTGAGCATAAATTGGCAGACAAATTTCAAATGCAAAAAACACAAAAATAACTTATTTTTCTTAACAACCCTCGTTTTGGGCTTAACTAAAATATGCCGTTTTCATCAAATGCTAAAATCCTTATTTGATTTTATCTTTAAATCGATATGACAAACATTGATTACAACAAACCATAAGCGGTATACGATGACACTTTGTCATCATCGATTATGGTATGGAATCGCAAAAATCAATTGATTTTGCCTGATTAAGTCTATTTGATGTGATTTTGTTTTTCTCTCACTCTCCCTCAATATTTTCTTCCCAAGACTTTGTAAAAATTAATAGAAAAAACAGTGTTGATAAGTTACCTATAATCGTGCTGCTGCTAATGATGGATGTGAATGGCACCAACAGAGTTTGTAAAAAAAAATATTTGAAATTAAAAAACAGACTTCATCTCCAGGCAGAAATTAATGTATTTAATTATTAATTATTATTGTTTTTTTTTTAATTAAATTATCTGTTTTTAATTGTTTAAAACAACACATACAATATTTTAATGCAGCAAAAGTAATTATTATTTTTGTTATCTTTGTTTATAAAAGAAAAAAAAATAAATAAATTAAATAAAATAAAAAATTATTATTTATTTGGTTATTATTTTTTAAGTACATGTCTGTAGTACTCGTGTTAATAATGTTGTTGAAGCGATAAAAGAAGACACTCAAATCTAAAACGCATTTGAAAGAAGAAATTTTAATAATCGCAACGCGATACGAGCAAAAACCAACAGCACTGTACCTTGACATTGAAAATTTAAATGTCAAAAGAAATTTGTGAAATAAAGATAAGCACCAAAGAGGCAGTAAGTAAGTAATAGAAAGTACATAAGTATGGAAAAGTTTGAAAACAAAAAATATATTTTTAAAATGTAATAATAAGTTTGAATTTTAGGTAAATTGCAACTACAGCTGTATACTCATTCCCATCGCTGCAATGAGGAGCCTGAGGCCGTTACAAATTTAATTAAAAATTAAAACAAAAAAATATTTCGTTTTTCCGGAACCTTGAAAAATTAAAAAATATAGGGTCTGCCAAATAAATTTTTTTTTAAATTCTATAAAAAAAAACTTCTGAAAGTACAATCCTTCCGGTTAATAATGGAAAATAATTTCATTCAAATGGCTGCCTCGGCTGGCCATGCAGTAGCCTACACGATCGGTCCAATTTTTAAGCTTCAACCAATGGCTTCACTTTAAAAGCGTCAATTGTCTCTGGCTTGTTGGCGTAACACTTATCTTTGACGGCACCCCACAAATAATAATCCAACGGTGTCAAATCGCAGCTCCGAGGTAGCCAAACGACATCAGCTTTGCGGCTGATAATGCCATCTTCAAAAACAGGGCGCAAAACATCGAGTGTAGCTACGGCTGTGTGGCACGTAGCGCCGTTATGTTGAAACCAAATGTTGCTAATTTCTTCCTCTTCAGTTTTTGTAAACAAAAATTCGTTCAACATGGCTCGATAACGATCGCCATTGAATGTAACGGCCACTCCTTGCTCATTTTCGAAGCAAAATGGCCCAATTATGCCTCTGGACCAAAATCCGCACCAAACAGTGACTCGTCTTGGGTGTATTGGCTTTTCAATGTATGCGTGCGGGTTTTCTGTACCCCAAATGCGACAAATCATTACCATGATTTTCAAAGTAATGTCGCAGTATTTCCCAGCGTTGTTCAAGCGTATACGAGTACACAACCATATTCGTCAAATCAGACATGAGCTAAGTGTTACCATTCACGAAATAAGCACTAGTTGAAAAAACAGAAACGTTAGATGGCGGACCTGAATTTTGCATGCACACGAAATAAGCTGTGAGCAATCAAAAAAGAAACTTAAAATTGGATAATATACAGCTTATTTATGAGCTTATAAGTGCATGAAGGTCCGAAAAACCGGTTTTTACCCCTAACTTGAGATTTTGGAGGTGTTTCGAAAATTGCATGTATTTTACTTACCTTGAACTCGCTTAGAAATTTGAAAAATTCTTTAAAATTCGAGTTTTAGACATGTATTGATTCCAAGTTGAACTGAAAAGAAAATGGAAATAGATCAGAATATTATCATTTTACCTTAAATTTAGAGTAAATATACATATGAGTAGGTGATATGCAAGACTCGTTCGTTATACGTTAACAGAATTTTGGAAAAAAGCAAAAAACGTGTAGCGGCTGATTAAATGGACCAAATAAGACGAATACTTTAAGTTCTTAGATGTTACTGCGTTCTTGATTAAAAGTCAAGACTTGAAAAATGAAAACGTACTGAAATATAGAAAAAGAATAGATTAAAGTTTGGAACGACCGAGTGCTACGAATTTTCGAAACAAACGAGTTTTGCTACATGCCATATGGCATCACACTATAGCAGGGTCGCAAAAAGTTTTTCTTTTCAGTTTTAATCTCTATATTGAAAAAATTCTGGAATAATTCTATTAATTGTCGTTTCTCGTTTCAAAAAAGGTTTTGGCATGCAAAAGATGGTTCTATAATTAATCTCCTCCTGTAGAGTAAGCATTCCTTTCTCAGTTTTTTCTATTATCATTCGCTTTGCAGTTTTAAATATAAAATGAAGTTGACCTGATTCTGTCACCACAGAATATACAGCAGTAGTGATTGAAAAAACACTAACTATAAAAGCGCTTAGAATATAAATATTGAACCAGCAAGATTTGCTACGAAATATGAGATGAGAGAGTTCTGGAAATGTCTGATGTATGGAAGCAACCACTATCTTAACTCATGTTGAGATATAAAAAAGAGCATACATTGATACAATCACTGTACTGCTTTTCATAAAACTCCAGAAGAACTACTAGAATCAATGGTTATCTCATTTTTTTTTTTTTTTTTTTTTTTTTTTGTAACGAACAAGTTTTGCATCTCACCTAATCATATATAAAGGGTCCGCCAAATAATTTTTTTTTTTTTTTGAAAATGCTGTAAAAGAAAACTACTGAATATTTTCTCAAATTTCTTTTGTTATTTGAAAGTACAATCCTTCCGGTTAATAATGGAAAATAATTTCATTCAAATGGCTGACTCGTCTGGCTATGGAGTAGCCTACACGATCGATCCAGTGTTTAAGCACATTATCTATTGTGTGCAGCTGTATTTCACCAATGGCTTCACGAATATTGACCTTTAAAGCGTCAATTGTCTCTGGCTTGTTGGCGTAATACTTATCTTTGACGGCACCCCACAAATAATAGTCCAACGGTGTCAAATCGCAGCTCCGAGGTGGCCAAACGACATCGGCTCTGCGGCTGATAATGCGATCTTCAAAAACAGTGCGCACAACATCGAGTGTAGTTTCGGCTGTGTGGCACGTAGCGCCGTCCTGTTGAAACCAAATGTTGCTAATATCCTCGTTTTCAATATTTGTGCACAAAAATTCGTTCAACATGGCCCGATAACGATCGCCATTGACTGTAACGGCCACCCCTTGCTCATTTTCGAAGAAAAATGGCACAATTATGCCACAAAATTGTCCACAATTTTTTTTTCACGTTTAATTAGAGAGTATTTAAGAAGCATTCATGAGATTTATTTGGTTCCATATCAACCATGATTTCAAAATCATTGATTTGTGTTTCGGGTCATAATCCTAATAATACCGAAAATGATTGCGCATACCTAAAGCATAAGCACTTTTCAACAAATTATCTTTTGATACGCTTAAATGCATGTTTTCCCATTTTTCTGTCAATAAAAACAATGTTGCTAACTCCAGAGTCAGTCATACAAGCCCAAACCATCACTCTACAACCGCAGTACTTGACAGTGGTTCTTAAGAATTTATTCCGGTACCCTGTTATGGCTTTACGACATCCTTGAATTTTGACTCGTCAACAAAAATAACGTCTTCGAGAAAAGTAATTGTCTTTGTCACATGTTCCTGAGTGAATTTAAGCCGACTTTGGATATACTTCTTGAATATGAACTGCTTTTTGCGAGCTACTTGGCCGTGTATGGCTGCTTTGGAGCAATCAACATTGCTTTTTTTAACGGCACAATGGAAAAATATGCATTTAAGCATATTTTATTTTGAAGATTTGGACCTGAGTCCCTCTCAGACTACCCGATGCTTATTAACCCATCTGGAACGATATCATGTCGAACTGATATGGGTTTCAAGTCATTCGGGCATCCGAGGGAATTAAATTGCTGATGGGTGCGTTACTATAGGGTCCTCTGTGTCTCTCGCACAGGGGGACGTGCATGCTCCTCTATGTGCGTCGTTGCTTTTGTTGGTTAATTGGGCACTAAACAGGATGGAACACAAGTCGATCAGTATCAGCACTTGGCCTTTTCTTTTCATTGCAAAAATCTAGGCCTTTTCTTAAGTTTGGAAGGGGATTGATCGGGGTTTTTCGGGCATAATTAGCGAGCATATCGGAGTGCATTGGATGCCCTCTTCGTGGCTACTGTTTGAGCTGTCAGGATAAAGTGAAGGAGAAATCGATGCAACACTTTATCTGTGAATGTTCAGCCCTTTGGGTTCATGATCTAGACTGTCTCAGGGATGTGTCACTTTCGAAGTTGTACCGGTTGGCTCAAATGAGGTAACTGATATCTTCTTGGCCTTTATGTGGGCATATTTCTTCTGGGACTCTCCCATATCCGGCCTTTTGGCCTCTTTAATGGGTCTGTATTTGTCCAATGCTTAACAGTGAACTCGCCTCCGAGTGAACTCACGAAATTCAAGCGACCCATTTAACCTTACCTAACCTAACCTTACTTTCCAACGGTTTCCAAATATTTTCACACTTCAGAGGACATCTATAGAAACATAAATGCATGCACCACGTATTTAAGTGTGTGCCACTATGGTATGTTAGGTAAGACTACCAACCAAGAAGTCCTCGATTCAATCCCTGGCCACACCATCTAACAATACTCAACAGCGGTGTCACCTCACAACGTTGCTAACGACTGGTTATGAATACTTACGTTGTGAAAACCTTCACTAACTAATAACATCTGCCGTTCGGAGCCGGCATTTGTAGATCATTTTCAATGAGTCTACTTGATCATCATTCCCAATATACAAAATATTAATATTTATTTACCGAAACTGAGAAAACATTATTGCTGCTCAAGCGTATCTATCATGGTATTAACGTTCTTTGTGAAACATTCAAGGTAATCATGGTATGAAAATAAGATTTTATTATTAAATTTGGAAAAATACTTAAACGATGAGCATATTTGCAATATAAAATTTTAACAGGTTATTCGTGATAAAATAACCGGTTTATTTGCTATTCGAAAAATGAACATTTTAAGAAAACCGTATTCGACAAAACCCAAAAAACTGCTTAAAACCGGTCGAATAATAACCGTTCAATCTCTCTAGTTAAGAAGATATTCGATGGTAAGTATATACCAGCTTGTTGATATGTTTTGTCACATACTGTATACTGTATATTAACACTTTAGAAAATGGTAATATAAGCAGTTTTATAACAATTTCTAAGCTTGAAAAAAGTGTTTTAGCAGCATTGTTGTTAATTTTAAAAACTTTAAATAATAATTTTAAAAACTTTTAATTAATTTTCAATATCTAAATCGGAAGACGATTTACCTCTTTGCATTATATTAGTTAAAGAATAACGTTATTTAATTTAAAAAAAGGAAAATGAAAACAAAACAACGTAATAGATACTCGTCTGTATACGTGTTGTTCTTGTTGTCATTGTTGCTATAATTTATTTACATCAGGGAGAGACAATCAATTCATTCATTCATTTGTAAAATTTTACTCAATTATTTTTTGTTTTTGTATTTGTCTTTTATTTTATAAATCAAATTCAAACATGGGTATAAAAAACAAATAATGAAAAGGTCGTAGTACAATGAGAAAGAGATGGGAGATGTACAAAAACAAGATGAACATTACAAACACATCCACACACAACACATAAACTAACAATTGATTAAAATTTAAATGATCGAACGAATAACCTCACGACCGACCGGTCGACCAAGTAAGCCGAAGTAAACGAACGTATAAAAAAATAAACCACAATATACGCCCACACTATAGTAAAAAAAAACGTCAAAAACACACATACTAAGGCACACAAAAAAATAATAAGTTTTTTTATCTTCAATTTTGATTTCAATTTCTATGCCATTGTGTTGTTAATTATTGATTTTATTATAATCATTATTATTTAAATTATAATGATCACTATGATTATCACATGAATTATATATAAAAAAAACACACACAAAACAACTGGTTTTGCCTCTCTGTGAAGTTTATTGTTATAGTATGGGAAATTTATTACATTTTTGATTCTCTGTTATAGTTTTATGAATTAAAAAATTAAAATCCATTAACGGATATTAATAAAAAAAAGCAATAATAACAACAACTACATAAGGTACATATATATGTATGCATATTATTAATGATAATGGGAGAAAAAAAATCCCATTTAAGAGATAAATTTAAATAGAGAGCATTTATAATAATAACAATATGTAATAATAAAAACAACAATGACAACATCCTCAGAAAACTAAATTGAGCAATAAAAACATCATTGGGAAGTAAAAAAAAAAAAAATTATGCAAAATACTCTACATAACTAGTTATACCAGTAATAAAAATCTCTTTTTAAAGCCAGAGATGGGGGTCACATAATTGTTTATAATTGAAGCATTTCAATTTAATTTTTATTGAGGAACTTAGCACAATAAACGTCAAATAAAGGTAAATTTAAATGCAGTTAATTGCAGATAATTTCGTGACTTTTTTAATATTTTGTTGTCGTTCAAAAAACGTTATGTTTCTTAAAAGAGTCTAATTAAAGCTCGATATACGAATGTGCAAAAAAGTGCGTTTACAAATTGTCGGTAAATGACTCTAAAATGTAATATATATTCTGTGAAAAGTTGTCTACGTTTAAAAATAAGACAAGGTAAGAATGCGTCGTAGTTTGCTGAAACGATTATTGAACTAGAAAAACAGCAACGCAATGGTTTGCACGTTTTCGATGCAAACTTTCAATGTTGAATGCGCTTCGACCTTTAGTGATTGATCGATAAAATCATGGAAAAAATTCTGCAAGATCGGTACATAAGCCGAGTGGAAATTGCTGGGAACTGGTCATTCGTTGTCAAACAGTTATCAACCATTTGAATGAAGCTGAATACACACATGCCACATGTATTAAAAATGAAAAATTTACTGGATTGCATTTCTTTATGCGATTCACTCCTAAAACAGAACGAATTCCAAGCATTTTTGAAGCAAATCTTTGTGGATTGCAGACGGAGACTAAACCAGGATTGACGAAACCAAGAAAGGTGGAATGTGAAGAGAATTGTTTGTTGTGGAATCTACCACATGGTCAAACGATTTATTCCGATCTCTACTGTCAACAGTTAACAATAAAAAATAACAGCACTGGCTGACATATCCACCATTATGGTTTCAGATCTGCTGCCTTCCTTATAAATCACAATCATAGATATGTTACCCAGTGCCAGATCTGCTAGACAAACAATAGACCGGTAGAATCACAATAAATCCCATGCAATAAATTAATAAATCTCGATGCTACCCTAAGTCCACCTAAGCCTATCATAAAATCCACATTCAAACAGTATGTGTTCCGTTGTCTCTGATGCCTGTGACCACAGTCTACAAACATCCACATCTGTGACCGCCATCCTATTAAGATATGCTCTTAATCTATAGTGGCCGGTAGGAAACTCTGTAAAGAGTTTTAAGTCCGGCCTGCCATACTTGGAAACCTCAAAGGTCCAAATTATGGACTGATCGCTGCCCAAACTCGAATCAACTCCCTTTGAGCATTCCAGTATTTCAAGTTTCTGGCAATTTCTTAATCCTTGATTAGACTGAGAATGGTAGTAAGTGGTGCCGTGCAACAAGATTCTGGATCGATATAGGGTGTTACCCTTTTTGACCAATGCATCTGCTATTTCATTATCATCTATTCCACAATCTCCAGGTAGCGAAAACAACTGAACCTTACATCCAAGCAAAGGCTTTCGCAACGTTTCGTAGTAATATTTGACCAGTCTAGATGTAATCGTGATTCGAGTCAAATGCCAAGTGCCTTGAACTCATTATCCAGGTTCTTCTCACATATAGCAATGGATATGATCCCATCCTGGAAGTCACTCAGTGATATTGGATCAAACTCATCCGAACTAAGGCTACATTGAACCAACAATCACAGTTCTGGAACTAAAACCTTAACCTCCTGCCAAAGCACAGATCCAAAGGCATATAATTCAGGTTCAAATATGGTTCTCCGAACACCCTGCGTAGAATGGACAGACTACCCGACGCATTTCGGGACACTTTGGCGAAAAATTTTGTCGCCCAACATGCCGCTACCCTCATCACATAAATGTGAAGCGGTATTAAACCAATAAAGGCCTCCAAGGTCTCTCTGTACTCCGCCCATGATGATAGCTTCCGCAGCTTTTTAAAAACATAAACAGTAAATAGTCGCAAGGATCTAAATCTTGAGATTATACTAGACGGGGAAGTAGTTCTTATCCCAATTCAGGGTTTTGTGACATACACATTGAAGAGTACAGTAGATCCTTAAAATAAATGATATCAATAATTTTAACTTCTTAAGCTTGATAAGGCAGTAGTTTTAACATACCCAACTCTGACTTTTGACAACGAAAAATTAGGAAAAAAAAATATTAAAAGAGCATATGATGCAAAGAGATAGAGAGCAGAAAAAATTAAAGAGAATTAAGAAATAAAATAAATACGTAGGCGAACCAAAAATTCATTAATTTTTTTTCGTTTTCTGGTTTTTATTATTAACTATACAATTTTGTTGTTGCTGTTGTTGCAGGCCTGGATATATTTTATGACCAAATAAAGGTGTCACACGTCAGTACGTAGAATAGCAGATGATTATAATATTTTTTAATAAAAATTGATTTTTTATTACATTTTGCTGATTTTTTTTTACCTACATATGGTGTTAAAAAATAAAACAAAATTTAATTTTTAATGAACCACATTAAGTTTGTAAGAAAATCAACAAAAACAATTTCATACGTTTTTTTTAATTGCTCTATCATTCTTGTTGCTATAATGACGTGTTTTTGTTCTTTTTTTTTACTAATTTCCATAACTGCACTCACTTTCCTCATTGTTAGTCAAAGAATCTGTTTGTGAGAATGTATGTACGTGTGTGTGTATGAAGTTATTTGTACTCGCGTACATGCTTCTTTAAGTCTACTTGGCTTTGTTTGGCGGTTTCATTGTTGTTGGTGTAATTGCATGTCATTTTGGAAAGAAAAAGAAAACAAAAACTAAACAAATCTAGACATTATGCCTGCAAAATAACAACAGCCGCTACTATTTAACAACGACAACAACTATATAGAACGTGTCTCTCTCTTGTCCTCTAATTGGTGCTAAAATGTCTGGTGGCAAAAATGGTGACTCAAAAACAGAAACCAATACATACATATACAAAAAAAAAGCAAAATAAATGAATATATAAAAATAAATTAAAAAAAAACAACAAAAATGAAATGAATGCACGCAACAATTAATTTTTTTTTAATTCGCTTTTCTTCGTTTCATTTTCATTTAAATATTAAGTCAACAAAAAGCAACAACAGTGTAGAACTTTGACAGACTGTTTGGCTGACTATAAATCATAAATAATGGTTTGTTGTTGTGGCTGTTTCTGCTACTGTGTTGATATTGTTTTTGGTGTTGTTGCCGCTATTATTGCTGTCATCATTATTCGTTAATATAATTTCATTTTATTATTCATTTCGTTTTTATTATGATTATTTTCTTTTTTAATACAATAATAAAAACAAATTGTACATCTGATATATACATATACCAACAACATTGTGAGCATATAGAAGTGAACACACGTTTACGAAGGTGCAAAAGAGAGAAAGAGAGAGAGAGAGAATTTATGAGAGAATATTGCCAGTATGTGTGTATTTGTTTAGATTTTTAATGCTATTAAATATGAAAAAATAGAAAAATAAGCAAACAAGAGTAAAATAAAACATAAACATGATATTTGTGTTGTTGTTATATTATATGTGAATATGCGTGCGTGTGTTGATATATTTTATGAGAATTTCCTTAGAATTTTGCACAGTGTTTACAAAGTGGTCATAGCTGACCGACTTAAAATAATCATGTTTTTGTGTCACATGCAGCATGTCCGTCCCTGTAATCAAAGTATGTACTTACATATCAGAAACTGACGCAAATAAGCAATTCATAGTACGTATAGGTACCTTTACAACTTTCCTCATACAAATTTTGTTCAGAAATTAGGATTTTTGGATAAGAATTTTTTGAACCTTTGGGTTCGTCGCAGAGTAGAGGAATCATGAAGGGAACAGGGATAAATACAGGATTTCCAGGCTACTTAAGCCCAGGCTCGGTCACTCAAATATGAAATGAGTCCTGGATGGCATTAAGAGGCCTCTTAGAATTCTAATAGATTTCTTGACTGCAGCACTGCGGCGTAATGGGCAACCAAACTGCTGATGGGCTGGTGAGAGAGGGTGCGCCCAGTTTAATTGAACTTAGTGGAGGAGTCATGAATGGGGCAGTGGTAACTGCAGAGTCTCCAGACTTGTTGTCCAAGCCCGATCAATCAAGTACGAAATGCATTCTGAATCAAAGTCTCATAGAATTTTGAGACAAAGACTAGTTTATGGAAAACAGGCAGCCCCAATTCTCCCAGATATGTGGCAATGAGGGGAAGTCTCCGACAGTGTTTGTGATAATTCTTTAAATGGTGTCCTAGGACACTATTTGACAACGACCCAACCATGAATTCGATGGAACTTATTATCTGTGAAATACAATGTCATTTAAATGACAGCCTGTGGACATAGCGCAGGTTAACGGTTATTAGAGAATCATTTTCGAAAAATACGGCCCAATGACATCTCCAGATCATAATGCGCACCAAATAGTCACTTTCCAAATATAAGAGCTTTTCCACAACTACATCTAGGTTCTCCGAGCCTCATATGCAACAATTTTGCTTATTGATGAGAGACAAAGGAAATGTTGTTCGATGTTTTGTTCTGCCACGTTTGTAAATTGAATTTAAACTGCGGTCGTTAGATTTTTATTTATTTTTTTTTAAATGCTATAAAAAAAACTACTGAATATTTCCTCAAATTTCTTTTTTTATTTGAAAGTACAATCCTTCCGGTTAATAATGAAAAATAATATCATTCAAATGGCTGCCTCGGCTGGCCATGCAGTAGCCAATTTTTTAAGTACATTATCGATTGTGTGCAGCTGCATTTCACCAATGGCTTCACGAATATTGTCCTTTAAAGCGTCAATTGTCTCTGGCTTGTTGGCGTAACACTTATCTTTGACGGCACCCCACAAATAATGGTCCAACGGTGTCAAATCGCAGCTCCGAGGTGGCCAAACGACATCAAATGAAACCAAATATTGCTAATATCCTCCTCTTCAATTTTTGTGAACAAAAATTCGTTCAACATGGCCCGATAACGATCGCCATTGACTGTAATGGCCACACCTTGCTCATTTTCGAAGAAAAATGCCGCACCAAACAGTGACTCGTCTTGGGTGTATCGGCTTTTCAATGTATGCGTGCGGGTTTTCTGTGCCCCAAGTACGACAATTTTGCTTGTTTACATACCCGCCAAGATCAAAATGAGCTTCATCTGAAAAGATGACTTTTTTTCTTCATTCTGCAACATTACCATGATTTTCAAAGTAATGTCGCAATATTTCCCAGCGTTGTTCAAGCGTATACACAACCATATTCGTTCAGCGGTAGGATAAAACTAATAATCTGTCAAATCAGACATGAGCTAAGTGTTACCATTCTCGAAATAAGCACTAGTTTAAAAAAATAAACGTTATATGGCGGACCCTTTATAAGGTTTACTCTTCCATCAACAAGTTTCCATATATAGTGTCCCTATTATTTGTTTCAAAACTGTATATTTATTATGTCTTTTCCTTTCACTTAAATTCTATTATTGTAGCCATAAGTAGCACTTAAAAGACTCCGATAGTATCGATAGTATCGACTATCGATAGTTCTGCAGCCCTAGCTGATGCACGATAGAAACCCAAATCATTAACCAAAATGTCTTGGACGTATCCATAGGCAATGTTTAAGTCCTCCGCTATCTCTCTGATGGTTAATTAGCGGTTATTGGCCAACATTTCTTTTACTTTATCAACGTTTTCGTCGGTTCTCGATGACGATGGCCTGCCACTGCGTTCATCATCTTTAATTGACTGACGACCACTTTCGAACCGCTCGTACCACCTGTAAACGAACGTTTTCTTTAGAGAATCGTTGCCGAAACACTTTTCCAACGTAAAATTTTATACAAATTCGTTGTTGCAAAATTAAATTTAAATCCATTTTCAAAATTGTAAAAATTCACCAACACCCAGGGAGATAGATGTTCTCTTGGCTATGTAGCTTTTGCAAATGTCAAGTTATGACGCTAAGATTTAGCGGGAATATCAACAACCGATGCACCAACTTAAGAAAAGAAAAAAAACTCAAATTGGAAGGATGGGTCCGTCACACGGGGACTATTCTGAAAACTTTTTGATCAAGGTGGTAGTTTAAGTCATACACCGTCAATATTTCCAGAAACTATATACGAGTATGTTGCCAAATGTATTTGTCGGGTCAGTCAGTCAGTCTGTCACTTTTTCATAAATTGGTTTTCCCACAAGCCCCACTGCTTATAAAATATTATTTTTTATTATATTTTATACTCAAGATATGATAAGAAAGGCAATCAAAACGAAATACAATTAAACATAAAAATAAAAAATATAATATATAATAATATACAAATACAACAACATCAAAAACGATAACAATAATAATAAAAAAACAAACAAACAAATTTAGAAAATTACGTAGTTTTTTTCCCTCTACAACGTTTAATTTCTTTCAAAAATAAACAGAAAAATAAAAATAAATAAAAAGCGTGATCGTCAGATAAAATTAAAAAAAAAGAAAAAAAATTAATTTTAAATTACAAAGAAGACATGCAGACGTCAGGTATTTTATTATTAATTTTTTAATAGCAAAATAGAAATTTCTTAATAAATTCTTGAAATTTTTTTTGTTAAAATTTACAAAAAAAAAATTATCTTGTTAAAGAAAATTTGTAAAGGGTTCGCCAAATAAATTATTTTTTTATTTTAAATGCTGTAAAAAAAAACTACTGAATATTTTCTCAAATTTCTTTTTTATTTAAAAGTACAATCCTTCCGGTTAATAATGGAAAATAATTTCATTCAAATGGCTGCCTCGGCTGGCCATGCAGTAGCCTACACGATCGGTCCAATTTTTAAGCACATTATCGATTGTGTGCATCTTCAACCAATGGCTTCACGAATATTGTCCTTTAAATCGTCAATTGTCTCTGGCTTGGCGTAACACTTATCTTTGACGGCACCCCACAAATAATAGTCCAACGGTGTCAAATTGCAGCTCCGAGGTGGCCAAACGACATCAGCTCTGTGGCTGATAATGCGACCTTCAAAAACAGGTCGCAAAACATCGAGTGTAGCTTCGGCTGTGTGGCACGTAGCGCCGTCCTGTTGAAAGCAAATGTTGCTAATATCCTCCTCTTAAAATTTTGTGAACAAAAATTCGTTCAACATGGCCCGATAACGATCGCCATTGACTGTAACGGCCACTCCTTGCTCATTTTCGAAGAAAAATGGCGCAATTATGCCTCTGGACCAAAATCCGCACCAAACAGTGACTCGTCTTGATTGTGTATCGGCTTTTCAATGTATGCGTGCGGGTTTTCTGTGCCCCAAATGCGATGATTTTGCTTGTTTACATACCTGCCAAGATCAAAATGAGCTTCATCTGAAAAGATTATTTTTTTTGGCAAAATCGGCATCTTCTGTAAGTCGATCGCAGGCCCAGATTCCCAGCGTTGTTCAAGCGTATACACAACCATATTCGTTCAGCGGAAGGATAAAACTAATTATCTGTCAAATCAGACATGAGCTAAGTGTCACCATTCACGAAATAAGCACTAGTTGAAAAACAAAACCTTTAGATGTCGGACCCTATATTTTTTATTTAATTTATTGAAATCTCAATCAAAACACTATTATTTGAAACAATAAATTTGTTCGCGTTTTAATAGGAAATCAAAACAAGTTTCAATGATTTTCCGTATTTCTGATCAATTACTCAGTTTTATTTCTTTGTCATTGGGATGTTGTAGTCAATCAGTCAAAGGTAATCGCAATCAAAATCGAATAATTTTTGATCGTAAAATTGTAATAAAAAATGGCAACAATATACGATTACATCGACAGCATTAACAACAGTTTATTTCAAGATAATGTCCGGCTGAACACAGTTAAAGAAAAAAGTAAATACACTGGTTCAATGAAAAAAAATAAATAAATAAAATTTCATTGAAAATGTACCAGGTCAGTTATATCGGGTGGGCCATTTAAAAGTTTAAATTAAAAAAAAGTTTAATTAATTTTTTTGTTGTGAAGTACAATTGTCCCGGTTAGAAACGAATTTTATTATTTATTAATTATTTAATTCATATGGCTACCGAGGCTGGCCTCGTAGTACGTCATTCGATCGAGAATGTCGAAAATATTTCGAGTGTATACATACACGTATTTCGGCAATGGCATTAAGAATGTTGGCCTTCATGTCGGCCCCGTTTAGATTCAGCAATCCAATATTTTACCATATAATCTGACGGAGCAGATTCGCCGTAATGTTTATCAAGCCTTTTTTTTGTGTCTTTTGCCGTTTTTTTCACTTTTTCCATTCCATTTTCGAAATTCACTTTTTCCCATTTTCCAAGAAACACAAAAGTTGCTTACTTCAAACGACTACAACATATAAACTAATCGATGAATTTGGATAAAATTTTAACAGCTGACGTTTGACAGATCGTAATTTCTACGAAAGAAAAAGTTTTTGTGTTTGTGCTGTCTTCTAGCGCTAGGTAGCTTCAATGTCAATTCGCCCTCGTATGTATTTGTGCCAGTTAACCTCGACAGCATAGAGACTACTACTTTGTGAATTCTTTCAACTTGTCCGTTGACCCAAGAAACTCCAGTTACTATAGTGAGATGTTGGATGTATTCGTCTTTCAATAGTCTTCAGTTTTGCAGTAAATGCATTTCCACGATCTGTTGTAATTCTTGAGAGATTTCAAAAGATTGAGAACTGCTTTTCTAAACTTTCTATAACTGTTTTTGCTTCAATGTCAATTCGCCCTCGTATGTATTTGTGCCAGTTAACCCCGACAGCATAGAGACTACTACTTTGTGAATTCTTTCAACTTGTCCGTTGCCCCAAGAAACTCCAGTTACTATAGTGAGATGTTGGATGTTTTCGTCTTTCAATAGTCTTCAGTTTTGCAGTAAATGCAATTCCACGATCTGTTGTAATTCTTGAGAGATTTCCAAAGATTGAGGCCTGCTTTTCTAAACTTTCTATAACTGTTTTTGCTTCAATGTTAATTCGCCCTCGTATGTATTTGTGCCAGTTAACCCCGACAGCATAGAGACTACTACTTTGTGAATTCTTTCAACTTGTCCGTTGCCCCAAGAAACTCTAGTTACTATAGTGAGATGTTGGATGTTTTCGTCTTTCAATAGTCTTCAGTTTTGCAGTAAAAGCAATTCCACGATCTGTTGTAATTCTTGAGAGATTTCCAAAGATTGAGGCCTGCTTTTCTAAACTTTCTATAACTGTTATTGCATCGGTCGATTTTGTAAGACACAGCCTTGTCGGATACAAACTTTGTAAAGGCATCCACTATAACTAAAATATGATTATAAGACTTGTTGAATCTTACCATGATCTAAATGATAGGTCATTAAGGGCTTACAATCCTTGTCAATTGGGTTAAACAACCCTTTCTTTTTACCAGCTTTTGCTTTAACAATAATGCAACCTACACAATTCTTCGTTACTTTCTCAACCTTCGCTGACAACCTCGGAATATAGTATATATTGCGCTAAAATGGCCTTGCCTATGAGCTATCTTGTACCATTTGCTCAGGTACAACTATAAGTTCTTTCTCCTTTTATATAGAAATCGTCAATACCATCTTTCTTTAGGGCGATCTTTATTGCTCTAGTTCGCTCATCGGTGTTCTAAGTCTATGAGACAAACTACCTTCTAAAAGCAAACAATTTACTCTACTGAGTGTATCAACGTGTTTCATCTTACTCGAAGGACGATGTTCAATTTCATACAAGAATTCCTGTAGGAACATAGCCCATCGAGCTACTTGGTGGTACGTCATTCTTAATAATTATCATTTTAAATGCACTACAGTCTGTGAAATGTATACCTAATAGAGATATACGCCACTTCTTTAATGCTTTAATCACTGCTAAAATTTCCAGCTCATACGAATGATATCTTTCTTCATAAGGTTTAGCCTTCCTATTTATGTATTACACAGGTAGCATCTCTTGATCTTCTGAATCTTTTTGCATAAGTACGCCACCATAACCATATATGCCTGCATCAGTGTGTATTTCTGTGGCCGCATTCTGTGAAAATAAAAGTAAAACAGGGGCCTCAACGAGCATATGCTTCAGTTCTTAAAAGGCTAGTAATACTTCTTCATTTAACTCGAATGGTACATCTTTTCTTAATATATCGGACAATGGTTTAGCTATTATTGCATAATAATAATTGCACAAAACGTCTAAAATATTAGCTAAGTCCTAGAAACCGTTAAATGGCTTTTCGGTCTTTAGGAACTCGATATTTTCTGACAGCTCCTGTTTCTTTCTCGAAAGGTTTTATTGAACCATTCTCGACTTCATATCATAAAAAAAAATTTACTCTGTAAAAACTGACATTTCCGCCATTTGATCTGCAAACCCTTTTCTGCGGTTTTTTCCAACACTAACTTCAATTTCGTAATTGCATTTTAGATGGGATAACAATATCATCCATATAAACAGCTGTGGTTCCACCCATGTTTACAAATTTGAAGAAATCAAACCTATTTTTAAGGGAAAACGCTGGACGAAATATGTCGATCTGAAAAGAGTTTATGTTGAGAAATAAAACAGTTTTTTGCATTTTTGCATTATCTATTGTTTGAAAAAAGTCATGAAATTATCAAGCTTTCCTTGTGGTATGGACGAAAATTATCTTCAATGTTTATGTCCTAATTATCATGTAATTCTCCCACCTTGTTCTCAATTAGTGAAGTAATTCAATATTCTTTTCAATTCTCTAACAATACCACCCTACATGGCATGTTATACTCTTTAAACGTAATTCAATATGTTATTACAAGTTGTTTAGTTAAAAAAATAAAAAAAAATAAAACTTTTGATTTTCCTTATAAAAAATAAAACAACAACAACAAACCTTGTAACATAAATTTAACATACTTCTCTGAAAAGTTTATTTTTTTCTCGTTTTTTCTTTTTACATAAATTTAGCGTGATTCAGTTGTAAAATAAAAATTTCCATAAAAATTTATGTTTTTTAATAGAAAAAAAAAAAAAAAAAACATTTTAATACCTTTTGATGGTCACATTTTTGTTTTCATTTTGTCGGTTTTTAGTCAACAGAACGGACAGACCAACCAACCACCGTACAGACTCATATTTCACAAGCGGCCTGAACAGAACACAACTGAACTGAACTGATTTTAATTGCATTATTAGTAATTATAACTAATTTGTAGATGAAGAAAACGAAAGGCAAAACAAAAAAAAAACAACAAAAAACAACAAAATATTTTACAAAAACAATTTTGTTAAGACCACTATTATTACAATACGAATATGGACTTATAGATGAAATCAGTTCAAGATTTTTAATACAATTGAGTGTTTTTGTTGTTATTTTTTTTATTTTTAAGTTTTTACAAAATGTTTTTAATCTTTTAAGTGGAAATTTATACCCTGAAAGAAAACGATAAATGTAGACATACATACAGTGGTGGCCAGCTATTTAGGGACAACAATTGCTTGTGTACTTGCGTACATGACTATTTACAAATGTTAGGCAAAAGTTATTTTAAAGTAAAGCGACAGTCAAGCTCTTGGTTTGGTGACCGTCTGACATATTTTCACCATCCGATCCATATTTTCAGGATCATTTGCAGGACACTGCAGCCCATGGGATTTGTTGTGCCCCTTGCTTTTGATAATTTGAACACCAGCGGATCTGCAACCATAATGGTGGATATGTCACCCAGTGAGACCCTATGTCTACCTAAACATTCACACCATATGTTTTCCACTGTCTCTGATGCACAGTCTACAAGTTAGTTAGTTACGTCAGGTATCCAGACACTGGTCCAGCTCGCTTGGGTCCAATATTGATCCCACTGTGATGGCCAAAAATATGTAGCGTCCAAACGTACCTACATGTCCGCATCCCGATTGGAACCGAATTAACCAGACGCATGCAAAAAAAAGAAATCCTACTGATACTCACATCAGCCAGCTCCCATATGGCATGCAGAAACGGACTACCAAGGAAAGCAGTCCTAATATCAGAAAGATTTGGACACTGGCACAAAAAATACTCGACAGTCTCCTCCTCCTCCTTATCCTGATAGCCACCAGATTTCGCAGCCTATGTCGCGGCATCCCCATTATAGACTACAAGCGATCCCGATCGTACAGGGCCAGTCTACAAACATCCACTTCAGTGACCGCCATCCTCTTTCCACAATATTTTTTCTCCGTCACTCCTCTAGGGAGCATATAGGTTTCCCACAAAGCATCCATTGCTTTGTTTCAGTTTCAATAATCAAGTTGATTTTCAAGCTAAGCGGATGATTAATGTGCTGTAGCTCGCCTCCAAATGATTGTGTGTAGTGGTGAAGATCCTTGCTAGGTGGTGCTATCTGAATTTACGTGAGCCTACGCCGCGCTGGCACACCCCACGGTGGCCCAATGGCACTGGTGAATACTATGCGTCCACCAACGCCACACAAGTGAATACCAATTCGAAAACGTGTTTTTAGGGCGCTAATAACCTTCACACCTTGGTGAGGAGTTGGAGACTATCTAAATTCCTGCCTGGATATGGGTCACAGCATCCGCTTGGAGATGCAATACCACACCGAGCTCACACTCTGTCTGTGCTTTAGGTCTAACCCACAGCCACCACAAGGGCCCTACCCAACAATGGGGCAGATATCGGAATCCTTGGTTCTCCCAATTCCCGTGGCGTCAGAATACCTCTGGTCAGGCTAAGTGACATGTGAGTGTAAATACACCCACGTGCCGCTGCCAGTTTCGGCCCCACAATGACCTCGGCCTGGACTATTTTTTTCCAGTAGGTGACATTTTCTCCAAATCATTCGTCTGATGTTTTTCATCATCGCCATGGGTTAACTGAAAGGTCAGGAGGACTTCTTTAGATGGATTTGTCTGAAGGGATGTCAGTCTCTTTATTAAAAATCGAAACCGCATTTCTTTTTTTTTTGTCATGTGTTCTGCTGAGGTCACTTGTTTTGTATGCCTGCTCTCTAAACACTACATCACGTCACACCATTGTACTGACATGACTATTTAGAAAAGGCTTATTTATGACTACAAATCTTAGGCAAAAGTTGTTTAAAGTAAAGCGGGACATACCTTTTACCATCCGAACCATAGTTCGGGGTGGCACTTCGATCACTGAATGAATAATTTTGCCAGCCTTGTTTTCATAGTAGCGAAATTTTTTACAATTGTTATATTTATGCAGCTGTCAGTTACTTAACCGGAGTCTGGAAAATTTAATTTTTCAGCAGTGGCGTAGGAATTTGCGTAGGATTGCGCAAACCTCGCGACAACCATTCTTTGAACTGTACCAACACCTTTACTCATTAGACAGCCCTATCATTGTTACTTTTCTGACCAAGCACTATAGCAAGAAAATGCAAACCATGAGATTTATTGCGCCCTTTGAGGTCAATAGTTTGCTCAGTAGTTCTGCTTCCTTTCTAATGAATGCCGACAGTTCTGAAACCATAATGGTGCATATGTCACCCAGTGAGACTCTGTATCTACGTAAACATTCACACAATATGTTTTGCGCTATCTCTGATGCCTGTGAGTACAGTCTACAAAAACCCACATCAATGACCGCCTGTCTATTCAGATGAGCTCTCAGTCCACAATTTGTTTTTTTCTGATTCCTCTAGGGAGCATATTGGCTCTTCACAAAGTATCCATTGCATTGTTTCAGTTTCATTAATCAGTCGATTTTAAAGCTAAGTAAGATGCTTGATCTACTGTAGCTCGCCTATGTATAAATTTGTGTGTGGTAAAGATCCTTTCTAACTGGTGGTTAAAATCCTTACATAGCACTGTAATTTGTTGCCAGTAGGTGGGGTTTTCTCTGATGTTTATCATCATCGCCGGAGGTAAGCTGGAAGATCAGGGGGATCTTTAAATAGATTTTTCTGAAAGGTTGAAGTCTCTTCGTTAAAAACTCGAAACCGCAATTAAACTTTTTTCGTCTTATCCTCTGCATCGATTCGAACCAGCATGTCTGCACTCTAACCACTACACCACTTCACACCCAAATTTCGACGTAGAATCGAGCAAACCTGGCGTCAACTACTTCTTGGACTGTACCAACTGCTTTACTCATCAGGCAACTCTAGTATTATTATTATTCTGACCAGGCACAATTGCAGGACACTGCGAACCATGGGATCTATTATGCCCCTTCCGTTCTTTAGTTTGTTCAGCAGATCTAAAACCATAATATTAGACATGTCTCAATGTTGAGACCCTATTTCCATCTAAATCTATCAAGAACCCCACATTCGCACTACATATGTTTCGCTGTCTCTGATGCCTGTGAGGCACAGTCTACAAACATCTTCATCCGTGACCGCCATCCACTTCAGATGCGCTCTCTCAGTCAACAATAGTCCGTAAGAAATTCCGTAAGGAGTTTCAAGTCCGTCCTGCCATACTTGAGAACCTTGGAGTGACGCCTAAATTGCAGACTGTTTGGCGCCATTGAGCGGCGAAGTCGCCTTTGAGCATTTCAGTGTTCTAAGCATTTGGCAATTATCTAATCCTTGATTGGAATGAGCATGGTAGTAAGTGGTGTTGCAAAGTAAGGTTTCGGTCCTATATAGGGCGTCATGGAACATTTTCTAGCAAATGCACCTTATTACCATCTATCTCATAGAGTCCAGAAACCCAAAACAACTGTACCCTTTTTCTAAGCGAATACCTGTGCAACGTATCGTATCAATATTTAAGCAGTCTAATCAGATAACATATGGTTATAATGGTTATCAAATAATAATGGTCTTACCCTTGAGCCCACTGTCCTGGTTGATCTCCACACATAATGCAAAGCCCATGATCTAAGCCTGGAAGACACTCAGCGATCTTGCCAGTGGGATTGACAACTCTCGGTTGGGTTAATGAACACCAGCAACGACACAGTCAAACATTTTGGAGCCATCGGTATACCAATTTAGATAAAACTCACTACGAACTAAGGCTCCATTAGAACAAAAATCCAAAAACATAACATTCACGACTGAAGATGGTTCTCCGACCTCCGTACGTAGAATGGACAGACTTTCCGACACATTTCCCTTAGAGCACAGTGTTCACTCACAAAACCTACCAGAATCCCCAAAATTCCCTACTCAAATTCAGGACCCATGCCGCCTTAGAGCAGTCAAGTTTAGACCATAGCAGTCTAGATGCCCTGCATAATCCTAGATTTATTTATTTAATTTCTTTAAAAGAAAAACAGCTAACCCTCCAATTACCTACAAGGTACTTAGAGACCTTTCACATTTTCAAATTAGCAGATCTTGCATGATTTCGCCGATTTATTTGAGATTCCATGAGTTTTACTGAGTCCTGAAGTTTTTAGAGGTTTTTAGATTATTTTAACACATATTTTAAAACTACTAAAGCATAAAGGATATTTATTTCGAGGATAACCGCCGAAGTTGGAACAATGCAAAATTGCTGGTAATTGATTTAATTAATTAATTTTTCATAACTGATTATGATCAATTTTAAGTTTCTGTTCTCCAACAAAAAAAGGTCAAAATACAATTTTTGTAGATACAGTGAAGAAAGATTTTTTACTTACATGTTTATATTAAAAAGACTTTTTATTCACAATAATTCGTATAATCATTATAATTATATAGTTTTTAACCACATTATTTCGTATATTGGTAAAATTTTGACTTTTTAGAAATTTTATTTGAGTTTTTAATTTAAAATTTTAAACTTTTTTAACACTGCAAAAAATAACGGTTATTGTTGATGTGTAACAAGGACAACGCCACTCTCAGCTGATGTTACAATTTTATTTATTTTTGAAAGTTCAAAATGTTGGATTTAATATTTATTTAGGATATTATTTATAGACATTTTTTACACTTTCTGCAATTTAAAAGCGTGTGTGTGCTTGTAAATTACACAACTTATGTTTGTTTTAATAAATTCAAAACTAAACGCCATTTTAAAATCAATTATTTGATAAAAATATTTGTTTTTCATAAATATTTTACTTAATATTCAAAAATCAACACAAAATAGGGAACGGAACTGAATAGAACACTAAAAATACAACACGAAATAACGTCGTCAACGTTGTTGCTCAATGAATATAAACGCGCCAACTGTTTCTGGTCAAAGTGTTAAGTTTACGTTTAAGTCGAGAGAGAAAAAATAAAACACAAACCAAATACACACACGTACACACACACACATAAATAAACATTGGCATCGTACAACAATTCAAAGACAAATCTTAACGAAATGAGAAAAACAAAGCAGTCAAGAAAAAACAGAAATGTAATGTGATGTCTAAAAATCACATATGGAAAGCGCAAAAACAAATGCATATGGGCAGCTACAAAAACAACTATAACACCGACA
This sequence comes from Wohlfahrtia magnifica, assembly GCA_023159175.1. Taxonomy (NCBI): domain Eukaryota; kingdom Metazoa; phylum Arthropoda; class Insecta; order Diptera; family Sarcophagidae; genus Wohlfahrtia; species Wohlfahrtia magnifica. The sequence continues at coordinate 2,990,103 of JAKWBJ010000179.1, forward strand.
GCGGTACTAATGGCAAAAACATTTGACAAGAAGAAAAACCCTTTCTTTCTTCTTCTTTTTCTGCTTCACACCAACACTGTTACCTACACCAGTGAATAGAGATCAAAAACAACAACATCTATACGAACATAACAAAAACACGTAAAGAAGAAAAAACAAAACAATAACAATGGCAAGAATAATAACAACAACAGCAACAATTAAAAATAACACCAGGCAAACAGCAATACTTAGCAATGAAAAGCATTCATACAACATACTGACTTGCGTTTCAGTTTTGTTTTTCTTTAAATCTATTTTTCTTGTTTTTTATTTACTAATTTTATTTATGATGATGGACACTCTACTTTAATGTGGGCAGGGTATTGTAGCATTAAGGGAAATTTATGTAACATATTGGTGGTAGTGAAGCAAAATGTTTACAAATTAAAATCGCGTTCTAAACTCAAACAGATATTCACAATACACGCTGGACCACTCTAAGAAATTCTGTAGACTTACTATTTTAGTACTTTTTTTATATACTTTGGATTTCGGTGTTTAAAATACCAGGTACACTAAATTTTCACGTTATTTCTTGACATAAGGCTATAATTCGATTATAGCTTTTAAAATTTTGAAGGCAAAAAGTTTGTTAAGAAAGTAAAAACCCATAAAATGACAACAGAGACACTAGAGCTATCCCATCAAAGGCACTGCTCGCTATTTTGAACTGGCAACTAACAAAATTCTAGCAAGTCAAATAACGCACTAGCAGCAATGAAATTACAAGCCACTAATGCCACGACAGTTGTTTGATCAGGGTCATAATATCGGATTATCATGTTATTGATTTGAAAGCCACCGGTGTGGCAAGGCTGACAGCTGTTAAATATCTGTTATCTGTTGCCTTTTACGAACATGGCTCTTTCAACAACCGAGAAACGCGTAAAAATAGGTGAAACGCTACTTTTGTATGGTATGCGCCCTTTTTTGCCTGCAGTTGAAAATTATGAACTAAACGGTATGTGAACGGTGCTACGAACCACACAACAAGACCGATAATTGGCCTACGAATATATGTTAAAACGACACATCCACAGAGAATATGCCAAGTCGGCAGGTACCAACCACACTGAGTCTGAAAATGTGATATTTGTGAAAGTAGGGGCTCGTCAGAAAACCAATAAATTTTCTCATTGTTGGCTAGTCCATTTGGTACAACTATCTATTATGAAAAACGGATTCATCAGCCGCTTCGCCTGCCTCAGAGCCGGGCATTGCATGCAAAATGACGAGCGGAGTTTATGTCCCCACCCATCGATTCTTTTCCAATGGCTGTGCACCGGTTTCGAGACTATAGACTCCGAAGGAAGAGCCCTTTAGTGCCTCTCGACTATCGGAATATACATCAAAGCGCGTCTGATTCTACGCTATATATTAACGTATAGAAAACGCTTGGATCATCGCCTAAAAAACACTTGGCCGCATCATACCCATGCGCCAACACCACTGTTCATTATAGATCCATTCGTATACCACAGTGAACAGTTGGAGTTGACCCATGATTATGTATAAGAAATTGCGACCGAAGTTTAAATTACCAGTGCACATGTTACTTCTACCCACCAGAAATAGTCTGCCTGGGTCGAACCTAGAGACCCCAAGGTCGCACTTCGCATGGATATGTATAAGAAATTGCGATTGAAGCTTAGTGCACACGTCACTTCTACCCCCCAGTAGTAGCCTGGCTCGAACCCGGGCATAGTACGCCAAATGGCGAGCTGAGTTCATGTTTCTATTATTCGATCTTTTTTATGACCGTGGACCAGTTAACACTGAAACGAATATGGATACAAGTGGACACTTTCTAACAAACGATGGCTAAAGACACTTAACTGTTATAGAACTAGAAAACTTTAAATGGGCAAAATATACGATAGTTGTTAAAATTGCCAATAACTTTTATAAGAAACCTGGCCATTGGTGAAACCAGGTTTATATATAAGTATTTGAAAATAAGCTAAGTTGCACCTAAAAATTATTTGTGTTTCCAAACTAACTAAGGGCTTTATATGAGGGCCAGGTTATGACAGTATCAAAAACAAGAACATATCTAGAGTTAAAAAAAATTGTTTTATTCAAAATACACTAATATACTGAAAAATAATAGGAACACGTTGCGGTTTTCCTTAATAGCTTACGAGAAAAATGTGCTACGACTGAGGAACGGTACAAAATTTGTTTATTCAAATAACGGTTCTTTATGAGATGGCAATTATGAGACTTTCTTGATAAATGTTTAAAAATTAAAACAGAATAGGGTTTTTAAATATTTTTATATAAACGTTCCTATTATTTTTCACATGACTGTCCATATTAATTATGCCAATAATGGCCTGTGGATTGATTACACAACTTACAAATTACACATTCTCTGTTGGATGTTACAAACGACAGCTTATACTTAATATAACCTTAATAACTACGATAAATATATATTACGGACACAGCAACCAATTTATTTACGCTTATGGGCAACACTGAATGGAAGAAACATTGAAAAAAAGGGAAAATTTAAAATGAAAAAACATTAAATGAAAACAACAACAATACTTTGAGAGAACCAACAACAACGACAAGAATTGCATTAACAAAAACAATAACACATACATATCTTTAAAAGAAATCAAGATTAATGTTTAACTTCTTTAACACTCATGCGCTCATACACACACAAACGAGAAACACAAACATTTAGTAAAAAAAAGACTCGGGCAGAGAGACAGACAAAACAGCCAAGTCAGCCAAACAGTCAGCATAAGAATCATACAAAAGGAAAGGAAAAAATATAATTCAATGCTAAAAAAATAACAACAAAAACGGGTATCAAAAACGAAAAAAAACATCAGCAACAACATTTACGATGATGATGATGATAAATTAAAAAGAATTCTTTTCTTCACACCTCAAGTGATGGCTTAACTGCAACAACAACTACAACGAAAAACATCAAATAACACTCACTATGAAGAATAAAGACTACATATGGATGTGCATTTATAAGTGTATGTGTTTATATATTTCATACAGGAGACAAACAAAAAGAAAGAACGATTGCAATACAACGAACATTATACGAATATAATACAACAATATCATCTTAAAAATCGTTACGTTACTCAAGAACATTATACGAATATAATACAACAATATCATCTTAAAAATCGTTACGTTACTCAAGAACGACCATTACCTTCTCAGGAGAAGAATAATAAAAAACAACAATAAAAACAAAATAAAAAAATTAAAAAGGTACTCAAATAAAAAAAGAAAGAAAAAATACATACACACAGTCATGGCCAATATGTGGGACAGGATAATGCAAAAGAAATAAAAAACAACAACTACAACAAATCATTTGATTTAATTCGTCTTTGAAATGCCGAAATATTTCAATTGAGGAATTAAAGGTGGAAGATTTAATGCGAGTGTCACTAAAACAAAAAGAAGAAACGAATTGTTGTACAAGCTAAACAACGAAGCGAAAGGAAAATATTTAAAGAACGTGCAAGGGAATTAAATAATTTAATTTTTTCTTAAGAATATTTCTAAACATTTTATTTAAGGCAAAAAACAACAAAACAAATATCCCAATAAACCAAAAAAGACGAATTTAACTGATTCGTTTAGGTGGATATAGACGATCATTAAAGCGGAAATATGCATATATTTTTTCATTTCAATCAAATTCCACAAAGCTGGGACACTCTTCTACTGAATTTGTATTGAACTTTCTTCGGCCATTTGAGGCTTAGTGAATCGCACAAAGTTCAACAGTTTGCCGAACTTAAGGCTAAGCATTGTCTTTCAACCTTAAGGGGAAGTCTGAATTTATCCATCCAAATTTCCTTCTTATAATGGGAATGGTGTATTAGGTGGAGAAAATCCATCTCAATCAGACCTAAGGAAGAGTTGCTTTGAAGCAGGTATCAAATACTTTTAATTTCAAATCAAGCGATAAGTGCACTTCCTTCTGTAATTGTGCATCCCACGTAACAAAAGGTTTGCACATCTTCAATGTACACATGCCAAGATAAAGTTCGTTAGTGTTGGTCGTGTTAGGACGCATTAGTTTGGATTCCTAGTTTTGATTCATAGACCGACTTTAAGGTCGTTACGGCCCAGAGCTGGTAGTTTGTTATTGTTGTCCTCAAAGCCGTGATCCAGTAGGCATTGATCGTCCTCGTAATTCAAATTGTATTTTTGTTAAGGACGTCCATTCTAGACCGTTTGGGGCTTCTATGTTCGTAGATTCTTTTACGTGGTCCAGTAAAAACAGTCATTGACGCGTGGATGGCATGCAGCCTTGTCGGTCACACTCTTCGAATGCGTCTGAATTATAGAGTATTTTTTGCAGCTCTTTAAGTCGCATAAAAGCGACAAAATTTTTCAAATTAATTAGCGATTTGTAATCGCTTTATAGCAACAGCGATATGCGAGATTTAATAAAAAAAATTGTAAAATATTTAAAGAACCTCAATCGTCTGCCCACCTGACCTAGACATTCACAGAGAAAGTGCTTTTGCAGTGGTAGTTAAGTGCATTTTCTACGTTTTGATCATCAAATGAGCCATGTACACATATATGATATTAAAAATAGCCAATGTCATACCGAGGCCACTGACTCCTCGAGATAGCACAAGAGGAGATAGAACTCCACCTATTCTGTGACCTCCTATGTAAGAAACTGCAGATTTCCTTCTTGACGACATTTATTGGATAGCAGATATCAAAATAGGTGGTGATAGATTCCACATACATCGAGGCAAATTCATCAGCCTTTTCATTTTCAGTGATATTCCTATATCCAGGAACCCAAATCAAGGAAGTGATTCATCTATTACCCAGGAGCTTCGTCTCCTTACACCGTAAAAAAAAACCGTAAAACCGTAAAAAAGTCGAATTTCTATTAGGCGACACCATGGTCCACTCAAGCCGCCGATCCCAAAGCAAGCCTGCATAATTGCAAAAACTTCCACCTGACAAATGGTTGAGAACTCCGGTAATCTAACGGATTCCGCCAAATTACCAGCCCCCACATCGAAGAAGAAAAGGGCGTAGGTAAGGGCGTAATGCCTGCATCAAAGAGACAAGATTTCCTAAGATATGGGAGAGGCAAAGATACATCGAGTTATCGTCCGCGCTGTATGATTGAATTACTGGAGAAAATGTTTTGCAGGAGACTGGAAACTGCCTTAGAAAGGAGAAGATTGTCAGATCGACAATTTGACTTCCGAAAAGCACGATCTACGGTAGGTGCCATTGAAGCGGTCATTAACATTGCTAAGGATACCATCAAGGGCAAACGTTGGCTTGAATGACAAAAACGCTTTCAACTCCGCAGCCTGGAACGCCACGGCAAGGGCGTACCGAAATACCTGGTGGAGATAATCACTGACTACTTTAAGGAGAGGGTGCTTTTAAATGACACAGATGAGGGCAGGAGGACGTATGCGGTAACAGCAAGGATCGGTATTAGGCTCAATATTATGAAACGCTATGTCTGATGGGGTACTGAGGCTTAAGCTTCTTAGTAGTGCGCAGTTCATTGGTTTTACAGATGACATAAAAGATAAACATCGAGATGAGTTGGACAGATCGTGCAACTATGCCGTTGCTATAGTTAGAAGCTGGATCACAGGCATTGCTCTTAAACTTGTTAATAACATAAAGGAGGTATTGCTTGTAAGCCATAGAATGAAAATAGAGTTCATCACAATTAGGGTGGCCGACCAGAGCAAATCTAAAATAATACTTTGATCAAAAAGATAGCGGAATAACACCGTGTGGCGGTCCCATCATTCTGATTTGAGTTTTTTTTTTTTTTTTTTTTTTGTTAAGTTGGTACATCTTTTGTTGACATTTCCGCTAAATCTTAGCGTCATAGCTTGATATTTGCAAAAGCTACGTAACCAAGGGAACATCCTCTATCCCTATGTGTGTTGGCGATTTTTGAAAATTTTAGAAATGGATTTAAATTTGCAACAATGATCTTGTGTTAAATTTTGCGTAAAACACGGGTTTAATGGAGCGCGTACGTTAGAAATACTGGAGAAGTATTTCGGCAACGAAAGAAAAACGATCGTTTACCAGTGGCACGAGCGATTCAAAGGTGATCGTGAATCAATCGAAGGTAATGAACGAAAACATTGATAAAGTAAAAGAAATGTTGGCCAATAGCCGCAAATAAACCATCAGAGAAACAGTGGAAGACTTTAACATTGCCTAAGGATCCGTCCAAGACATTTTAGTTAATGATTTGGGTTTTCGTTGTGTTTCAGCAAAGGACATGATCTGCGAGGCTGAATCCGATACCACACTTATCAAAAGGATCATTACAAGTCGTGGGTTTATGAGTACGACACACAACCTAGAGCGCATAGCAAGCGAATGGCGTTCATCAAATGAGCCGAGACCAAAAAAACCTCGTCGTTTTCGGTCAAAAAAACAAACCAATGCTCACGGTTTTCATGGATTACAAGAGTGTAGTGTATAATGTTTTTTTGCCAGAAGGCCAGACAGTGAACAAAGAGTATTATTTGGGCGTTATGAGACTTTTGCTTAAAGCAATTCGCCGAAAGAGACCAGAATTGTGGGCAGCAAACTCGTGAATTTTGCACAATGATAACGCACCGTCGTACAGTGTCATCATTATTTGAAATTTTTTGACGAAAAATGCAACCAATACCATCCAACAGCCATCGAATTAACCTGATTTGGGCCCCTGTGACTTCTTTCTCTTCAATCGAGTTAAAATTCCGTTACGGGGAACGGCACTGATGGACATACCGAGAACCGAATGTAAAAAATGCTTCGAGGATTGGATCAAGCGCTGGTATAAGTGTGTAGCACTCGATGGATAGTACTTTGAAGGAGGCAATATAGATTTAGATGAATACCCTCAATAAATTCCGGGAACTTTTTGATCAAGGTGGTAGTTTAAGCTTCTCTTGTAGTGAATTTAGCTTATTTCTTAAAAAATTTTAAATGTAAATCTCTTTAAAAAATTAAAGAAGTCAAGAAAAAAAATTCCTAAAATCACTTAAAATCTTACTTTAAAAAAATATTTTTCTTTTTAATTTTACAAACAGAGACACTTTGAAATAAACGACGTATGTAGGTATGTATGTATGTACATATAGTACATATGTATGAACCTTCATAATCTGCTTTTTACATCTGATAAATGGATTCCTATTCTCTTCTTTTCGTTTTATTTGTCGTCTTTACTTTTAATTCTTCACTCCCAAAACGAAAATATTACTTTTCTGTGATGCGATTGTGATTGCGATTGTAACGAATGGAAAATAATTCCAACATTCGTTACTCTTCATGGCGCGTTTCAAAGGGATGTACGTACACATTCCCGTGATACTGCTGTCAGTACAGACATTCACCAACACTTGTTTTCAAGTGTGAGCAAAATACCAAGCAAGCAACCATCTCACATACGGGTATACCTACGACAACAGCAACTATTGTTATTGTTGTTGTTGTAGTTGTCTCATTTTCCCTTCCATATAAATGGTCTTTCATTAAGCGCTTTCAAGCATTAAATTGAAACTGTTTGAGAGAGATATTATTGAAATTTTTATACCGGAGGCCTAATTGCTGTGCCAACTTGAATTTTGTAAGAATAGACATACCCACACTCACACACAGAAATGGTAAAGGCCGATTTGCAAGCAAGCATTCAACTACTTATACCACCAATTTTCTATGAAACTGAGCAACTGCCACAGGAAGGGGGTATTATCGTGAACATTCTGAAGAATGGTGATTTATCGGATTGTGTGACCTGAAGAGGAATAACTCTGAGAAGCAAGGACAATAGAATAATAGCACACATTATAGCATTGAAATCTGATCTCACAGCAAGCTGGATTCAGTCCCCATAAACCATGAATAGACCACGTCAATAGTCTCAGAGTAATTGTGGAACAATCTGTTAAATGGCGATTTTACATGATTTTTATAGACTTCGAGAAGGCCCTCGATACTCTAAAACACGAGACCATATGGAAGGCACTGGAATGCAAAGGAAAACACTACCGAAAATTATATCCCTCATTCGGAAATTATACCGCGGAGCCACTTGCAAATTTCTGCACGAAAATCAACTGGGTGATCAGATAAACACAAAAGTTGGAGTGCAACAAGAATGCGTAATGTCACCACTGCTGTTTCATATGGCGCTGGATATTGTGATGAGAATTGCCACCAACGCAACCAATGGAATATAGCATGGGGATTGCAAGGACTACTGGGTGACTTTGAATATGCCGACGACATTTGTATGTCTACTAAGTCATATGTACACCTGTATTGTAGAGAAAATCAAACTGCTAGAAACATGTGCATATATGGGTGTCGGCGTGGTGTAGTGGTTAGAACACAAGCGGCTCAGGTTCGAGCCCCAGCAGAGGACATGACAGAAAAATTTAATTCTGGTTTCGAGCGTTTAATAAGAGGCATCAACTTCCCTCCAGACAACTCTATCTAAAAAATAAAGAAGAAGCCCAATGACTTTCCAGCTTACCCCTGGCAATGATGATAAACATCAGACGAATGATCAAGAAAAAACGCCACCTACTGGGAAAAAATTACAATGCTAAGTACAGATCACTACCACTTTTTAACGAGGATATTCACCACTACACAATCATATGGAGGCAAGCTACAGTAGATTAATCATCGACTTCGCTTGAAAATCAGCTCTATTACGGAAACAAAGCAATGGATGCTTTATGAAAAGCCAATATGCTCCCTAGAGGAAAGACTTAGAAAAAAGTAGTTCATAACTGCAGCAAAAGGTGGTCTAAAGATCAACTAAGCAAGATCCAAATCGATGCGAATAAACGCAAATCATAGCCAATAAACGGCTCACTGTTCGAAAAAGTTAGTAGCTTCTGCTATCTGGGAAACATCATTGACACAAAAGGATATAACTCGGCTAACATTACAAACCGCATTTGCAAAGTCAGACGCACATTTTGTCTCCTGAATACCGTATGGAATTCTGTACACTTCGAGGTAGACTAAAATGACAATCTTCAACTCGAACGTAAAATCAAATTTACTCTATGGATACGATCTCAACGGAATTCAGATCTTCATTAACAGATGCTTGAGAAGAATAGTAAGAATCTTCTTTCCGAGCAGCGCCTACGTGCTAAAGATCTTACTTTTTCGCGGAGAAGTAAAAACATTTGGTCATTCGCTAAAAGCCTAAGGAACAGCGCTACTTCGGTTCCCGTCTTTATAAGGAATGACCAAATATTCTCGAACCCGGCTGAAAAGGCAAACCTCTTGGCTGAAGTGTTTGTAAGTAATTCTCACTTCCCGGAGAGCGTTCAACCACTGCCCGAACATGAAAGAGTATCAGTAACTATGTCTAGTATATATTTTTTCAAACCCGTGCTGTAAAAAGGGTTTGCAAATATCAACGTTATCAAGTAATCTGAGTCGGATGACATTCCAGCACTGATCCTGAAGCAGTAACGCCAATCCCTAAAAAGGTCGAGGCAAGTAACCCTGAGAACTACATCTCAATAACAGTTTGTTCCGCATTCTCTAAAGTTAGGTAGAGCATAATTAAACACCGCCTTGTGAGATATTTGGAGTCCAACGACTTGCTTAGCGATCGTTAGATGGTTCGCCACAGAGCCGTTTTACTGGTGACCGGCTGGTCTGGCTTTCGGAGAAGTGAAACAGATATATTCATGATTTTGCCGAAAGTAAGGTTGTGGCTCTGTATATCCCTAAGGCGTTTAATAGAGTTTTGCATGGAACTCCCATGGTAGCCGTAGAAGGGGAAAGTCCGCCCATACTTGCCGAAGACAATTAGGATGTCAAAATCACGATAACAACGAAAATCTGTTATGAGATTAACTTGTTAGCTCTAGACAGACATGATTGGCATTTATTTGTTATGGCCCTATGTTCCACATTGGAACAACGGAATGTCAACGGAAAGTCCAAGGCTTTTAGTTTGTCAGTAAGATTCCAGGTTATACCCTTTAGATGCAGTTTCATAATTATGTCTACTCTAAACTGTCAAAGTTCGTAGGTCCCTATGGGAAGACACGTTACAAGGAGTATAAGCTTGAGCTTTAAGAAGAATTCTTTGAACATTTAAGCAATTTTTACGTCAGAGCTGGTTAAAAACGTATAGATGGATGGATGGCTGAATGGTTAGTTGGTTATTTGTTTGGATGGCTCTTTAGTAGGCTGTTGGCTTCAGATGATTCTTCTCTTTAAGCAGAAACTGTGACGGTTGTCATGCATTTTATTAAAATCTTCTTCTATTTCCTTATTAATAGAAAGGATGATGATGATGCTGATGCTGAAGCTTATTCGTAACAACATTTAATATTTTTTTAATTTTAATGCTGTACGTGATTTACAATTCGTTACCACAGCGTGAAAAAAATGTCTTCCTTTTGTTGAGCTTGACTGTGAAAGTATGAAGTAGAAGAAGAAAGAAACTTTTTGGAACTGCCGCTACACATTCAACTACTGTGTGATTGCATGTTTTAAATTTCTAGCAATGGAAGTGAAGTGCGTGGACTTGAACATCGGAAGTAAAGTATGTATTTAAGAAGGTTTCTAGTTCAGTAATATATAACATGGATAAGATATGGAAGCCGTCGCACAGATCAGATTTACACGAAGATTAGTCTGTTCGACACAATAGTGAGATCAGTTCTTTTGTATGACTGTGAGATAAAACGCCGCAAGAAGTGGGTAGGCACTCTCAGAGAAAACTAGCGAGCGACATTGCAAGTGTCAATAGTTTGGAACCCACTGTAAAGTCAAAGTCGTCTGGCATATAAGTGACAGAGACTTGTAGAATCAGAAGCTCTTAAAGCAGACATTATTTACTTAATAAGATCGGAAAGGCTCGAATGGTACTGGAATTGCGACCCAGAAAGATCTATTGTACCAAAGGCTCCGACGTCATTAGCTGTAAGTCAGTAAAAATTCAATTGGGTAGCCGACGAACCTATTCAGGATCAGTAAAAGACTCCATAAAAGTTAGCCTACCAATGTTTGCCAAAGCAACACTTACACAGAAAATATGCTCCGTCGTTTCTACTTCCTTCCTGAACTGGTGTCACTCCAATTCGGGTACCACCTTAAGATTGAAGAGGTAATACTTAAGACAGTAATGGGCAGTGAGGAAGCCCTACCTTTGTGCTGGGCATTGCACCCCATAATGACGAGAGAGATCGTGCTCCCATTTATAGATCTATCACCTGGCCGTGGACCAGCTAATACCACAGTACGGCTCTGGTTCCTCAAAAATATTGTTGGAGCCCAGCCTTGCCAATTCGTCAGCGATCTAGTTTCCCACAACACTAGTGTGTCCAACGACCCAACAAAGTGTTACCTTGTTCCCCAATTCCAGTATGTTGACATCTGCGTAACACTTGCATACCAGTCTCGAGCTTATATACACCAAAAAAAGACACTTAGTGCCGCTTAACTATCAGATTCCTGATTCCATGCTCTATATGAAACCTTGCACAGATGCGACAAACAAGTTGAGTGACTTGACTATATTTCAAACACTAACAAAAATCGAATGCTTTGTTTTGTGTCATTCAACTTGTTTGTCGCACGTTTGTTTACGCACGTCTTCTGGAAAGAGGCTGTAAGATGCAAGTTTTGTCGCATGACCGCACTAGGAGATTTTCACCAGGTTGCTTGTGAGTTTGATATTCCTATTCTGCCTTTTCGCTAGATCTCCACGAGGCTCGGCCTACGATCAACAGGAAGCAAGTTGGCTTTCCACAAAGCATCCATTGCTTTGTTTCAGTTTCTTTAAGCAATTTGATGTTTAGGTTAAGTTAAGTAGATGATTAATTCACTACAGCTTCCTCCACATGATTTTGCGTAGTGGTGAAGATCCTTACTAATTAGTGGTGATCTTTACTTTAGCATTATAATTTTTTCCCAGAAGGTGGCGTGTTCTCCTAATCATTCGTCTGATGTTTGCCATCATCGCCAGAGGTATGCGGGAAGGTCAAGCCAGTTTTATTAGATGGAAGGAAGTTGAAGCCGCTTTATTAAACACTCGAAACAACAATTAAATTTTTTCTTCGTCATGTCCTCTGCTGGGGCTCGAACCTGGGTCGTTTGTGTCGTTATGCGTGCGCTCTAACCACTACACCACGCCACCTACGATCAAAGGAATATGAATGACAAAAATTTGTTGTCATCTGCGAGAGAGTAGATAGGAATGGTAGTGGGAAGAAGAAAGTTGTTAAGAAATATTAGAAATAGAGTAGGAAAAAGAACTGAGCCGTGCGTCAGTGCGTCAGTGCTAGCTGCTTTCATAATAGATGGGCTGGCTTTATGTACGCTTCGGGTAGTAAAAATGTGAATGATTTAGCTATGTTGTGTAACCCTTCTTACCTTAACTAGGTCTTAAGACAGATTGTCTTCAGCTTGTTATTAATTACTATCCTTCTTTTATATGGCACCATACAGCTCTACGACTTTTAACATTAAATCTCAAAAGTATTTGAAACAAATTAAACACAAAGAGGCAGCACACCATTTAAGATCAATCTCGAATATTGTGTTTTAAGTTATTGTACATTTTCCTTATTATTATAATAAATTGAAACTGACTTTTTATTTTTAATTTAATTTGAACCATTAATCACTTCTTATAAGATCTACTCTCTGCGTTTAAAGTGAACAATAAAGAAAAAAGTGGGAAAGAAAAATTCACACTAAAGACTATACAAAAGAAGAAAAAACAAAAACTAGTCACTATTACTTGACCATATAGGCTATGCACTCGTATTTAATAATAAAATGTTATCCATGATCTTATTCCACGTATGTTGTATGTGGATGGATGGATACTCGTTGGCTACGTTAACTTAATAGCTGGTTGGCTTGGCTTGGCTTGGCTTGGCTAACTGACTCTCTGACTGACTGACTATATGAATGTATCCAATTAAAATAACCCTTTTAAAGTCAGTAAAACTAAATATGGTTCAGCAACAGCAGCAGCAGCAAACAAAACAAGAAAAAATATAACAATTCAAACAGACAGACAGACAGACTCGAATATTATTAAATGAAATAAAATACAAAATATATTTATATCGTATGTGAATATAAGTTATAATGAGAAAATGAAGGTTAAAAAAAATATTTTTTTTTAGTTAAAAATATCAAGAAGTGATGCCGTGAGGTGTCAAAAACGCAATTGTTATAATTTAACGTCCTTAACTTTAAACAGCCGAATGACTTGGTTTTCAAAATCCAACACCAACATTTTATTTCATTGGTATCATATACATATGTATATATGTATGTATGTATGTATGTATGTATGTTAGTATGATGTGTATATAATGATGTGGAGACATGGCGTAGAGAATGATGGTGGTGATGATGATAATGATGTTTTTCAGTTACTGAAACTGGTACCGGTACGAAAGCCTTATCAATCCCAATAGGCAATTATCTTTGGATTTTCATTTTTAAGGCAGACCCCACGATTTGAACCTACTGCAAGAGTATAAGCCTTCTCCCTAACGCACTCAAAGCCTTTACGAAAGTACTGTGCGAACGACTGAAGATATTCTTCAACGCACTGATCGGGACTTTATCAGTACGGCTTTAGAACTGGTATATTACCATCGATACCATCGATATTCACACTGTGTCAAGTCTTATAGAAGACTTTGAGAATCAAGTCGATACTCACCATCTTTTTGACGACTATACAGAAGCTCCCATAGCCTGTTAAAAGATCGAGTCTATGAAGCAATGTATTCCCACAAAACTGATAATACTTTGTTGAATGAATAATATTAAAGAACTCCTGCAGAGGCAAGCCTGTGTGGCGGGTGCGATGGAATCTTGAAAAATTTTATCGGTATAAGACCACTGCATATTTTCATTATGAAATATGCATCTCTAGGGACCCTCAGAATGCAAACACGAGGCGGCCTCAACTTAGTGAAGCACAGGGGTCACATAAGCATCCAGGGCAAATCCACAACTTTGTTCTTCGGTCACCATTTCGTAGCTCTTATACATAATCGTGGAGAGTGGGATCATGGGGTCCTTAGTGTCAATCCCGACTGTTTACAGTGGTATACGGATAGTCTAAAATTGACAGTAGAGTAGGCGCAGGTATTTTCGAGCCCAATACGAAAATCTGAGAACCCATTAGCAAATGGCCCCTTCTCCATCGACTGCAACACACTTATGCCAGCGCTTAATCCAATCCTCGAAGCATTTCTTATATTCGGTTTTCAGTATGTCCATCTGCGCTTCCTGCGATTTTTCCATTATTTCCTCTCGGCTGCTGAAACGTGAAAAAAGTCACAGGTAGCCAAATCAGGTGAAATCGGTGGCTGTTGGATGGTATTTATTGCATTTTTCGTAAATAAATTTCAAATAATGTTGGCACTGTGCGACTGTGCGTTATCATGGTGCAAAATCCACGAAATGCTTCAAGCAAACATCTCATAACGCCCAAATAATACTCTTTGTTTGCTGTCTGGCTCTTCTGGCAAAAATTCGTGATGCACAACACCGTTATAATCCATGAAAACCGTGAACATTGCCTTCATTTTTGACTGAAAACGACGTGGTTTTTTTGGTCTCGGCTCATTTGATCAACGTCACTCACATACCTGATGTCTGGATTGCGTGTCGTACTCATAAACCCACGTCTCGTCTCCAACAACGGCAACCCAAATCATTAATCAAAATATCTTGGGCAGCTCCATAGGCAATGTCCAAGTCCTCCGCTATCTCTCTGATGGGTAATTTGCGGTTATTGACCAACATTTTTTTTTTACCAATTTTTATCAATGTTATCGTCGGTTTTGGATGTCGATGGTCTGCCACTTTGTTCATCATCATCGATTGACTCACGACCACTTTTTGAACCGCTCGTGCCACTGGTAAACCAATGTTTTCTTTAGAGAATCGTTGTAGAAACACTTTTCCAACATTTCCAACGTTCGCGCACCACTTTACCCACCACTAAATCAGAAAAAAAAACTCAAATCGCCACACGGGTGTTACTCCGGGAACTTTTTGATCAAGGTGGTATACATTTCGATAGTTAAGCGGCACTCTGAGCCCATTCTTCGGAGACTCTAGACTGGTACTCAGTGCTACAGAAATGTCAACATACTGGCATTGGACAACAAGGTAACACTTTATTGGGTACCTGGACACATTAGTGTTATGCGAAACGAGTTCGGTGACGAAATGGCAAGGCTGGGCTCCGCCACTGGTCTTGTGGGAGCAGGGCCGTGTTGTGGTATTAGCTGGTTCAACGCCCAGGGGGAAGATCGATGAATATGACCATGAACTCCGATCGTAATTTTTGGTACAATGGCCGGGTTTGAGGAAAGATGAAACTTATTGGTTTTCTGACTGCCAACTACTAACTGAAATATTATTGCTTCAACCTTAATATGGTACCTGAATCGGAGTGCCGCCCGTGCAGGTAGGAAGTGGAGACGACGGAGCAGGGTATTGACGCAATGCTGAGACTTTTACTGCCGACGGCTATTGCGCTGGCGGGTCTGACTCCGGGTGTTTCACACAAAAGAACTTTCTAGGTCGCAGTGCCATGGTCAGTTGGCCAATTAATAGTCGTCACTATAAGCAGCGATCCAAACTAAGGTAATGTCCGGCAGACAACTCAGCCTTGACAGCTCATTCTTACATTGTCTGATCAATAGAGACGCATTAGTATTGGAATTCAAACAGCTTGGCTATGCTTTTAACTAAAATTCCAATATTACCACGAATATTAAGGTCATATAATACCCTACAAGCTGTCATCAAAATGAATTAATTTATATTGTACTTTCATTAAATTAAATTAAATTGTCTACTGGGTAGTTTTTACATACACCACCAGCCTCTTCCTCATCTTAAAAGAATAATAACAAAACCAGAAGAAATAACAACAAAATATAATATTTATTACACTTTATTCGCTTTTTTGTTTTTCCCTTGCCAGTCAGTCATACAAACATTTGTTCTTCTCGTGTAGGTCGATTGTAGAATTATCCACTGAAAAATGTTTTGTGCTCCTCCAAACACAAAGCAATCCAACAAACAAACGCTCAACCAAAAAGTCAAACAAAACAAAAAATAAATAAATAAATAAATAAACACCAGTCATCAGGAACCAAGCCAAAGGTAAAAACTGAAAAAGAGAAATAAAAAAGGAAACAACAATAACAAAAAAAATGGATTTAATAAATTCTATTTGTTGGTTACTTAACAATTGGTCAGGTTTGATGATTGAACTGCTAGCAAACGAATCCCAGCAGTCAAGCTAAGCTGAATTAAACTTTTCACTGTTGTTGCTGTTGTGGATGATTTCGTTGGTATACGACCGCTGCTGTGGCTGTCAGTCGGTTTATTTCATTTCATTTATGTCTTTTTCTGATTCGTCGTCTTTGTTTTTTTTTTCGGGATCTGTATACCATGATCAAGCAAAAGTGAGAAATTTTCACGCCAACACCAACACGAATTTATAATGCAACACCATGGCAATACCTGACAATTGTATATACAAAGAACACGAAGAAAGAAAACAAAATCCCACAAAAAATACCAGCAACAGGCTTCTTTACTTACTATTGAGAGAACAGGAAAATAAAAACAAAAAAACAAACTCCAAAATTCCACAACAACAAAATAAACGAAAACCTTAAAAAATTCTCCTAACGAATTGAAAAGAGCTTAGGAGAGGGAAAGGCAGGGAAAAGAATAGGAAATATAAGAACGAACCCACAAACATGCAGCAGGAATCAAAACAATTGAATTGAATTCAATTCAAAAGAATTGTTTTTTTTAGCCTACTGTTGTTGTAGTTGCTGTTTTGTTTTGTTTTTATTCGACAATTTTGGAAGGTGTCAAGAAAACGTACAGAGTTGTTATTGTTATAGGTGTTGTTGGTAATTCAATGTACAAACCTGCTATAAAAGGTTTATATGAGTGAGTGTGTGAGTGTGTGTGTGATTTTTAATTCTTATAAGAGGCTTTTGTTTATTGTTTTTTTATTTTCTTTTCTTTTAAATTTCCTCTTCGAAATTTGTTTTGGTGTTTTTTCTTTACCCAAAGGAATCGAAAAAAAGGTGTTTGAAGAATAAATGAGCATAACAATACTGAAAATTAAAAAAAAAATCGTATTTTAACTGAAATAATAGCCAAAGCAAAGCGAATTGAAAAACTGGATTTCTTTTTTGAGATTTTTTTCTTTTATTTTTTTTGGTTTAGAATGTGCAACGAATTGATTTTATTAAGGGCTTCATTGCTTTCTGAAAAACAACAATAACAATAATTATGGAAATAAAAACATATGTACAAAAAATAAATGTAGTCAATGTCAGACCAGCTTAGGTACCCTGCGTGATGTGCCATATACCATATAACAAGAACAACAATTTATGCCAGATTACACCATACGTATGGATTTGTTTTTAAAACCGGTGTTGCCATTGTGTAATGCTCAGTTTTACTCTTAAATTTTGCGGTTGAACAATTTACACCAATGATAGATAAGACATACGCCTACTAACCAAGAGGTCCTCGGTTTAATCCCAGACCAGACTATATGACAATTTTCAACAGCGGTATGACCTCATAACATTGCTAGCAACTGGTTGAGTATTACGCTATAAAGTACTTCTACAATTAATGCATCCAAAATTTATTCCCTTTCAATCGGTATAAAAATAGAATGGGAGAAGACACTTAGGCTGTCGCGAGAACTATGCATGTATCGAACGTTTCAATAAAGGCTGGCATTGTTTGACCGGATGTGAATGGCTCATGGATCGTTATCATTACCATCATACCGACTAGGCACTATTGCAGGACACTGCTACCCATGCGATTTATTGTGCCTCTTCCGGTCTACAATTTGTCAAGCGAACTTGCTGCCTTTCTAATAAACACCAACAGATTTGAAATCATAATGGTGGATATGTCACTCAGTGAGAACCTTAGTCAACCTAAACCTATCAAGACCCCAGATTCAAATAATAAGTGTTTCGCTGTCTCTGATGCCTACAAACATCCACATTTGTGACTGTTATCCTCTTTAGATGCGCCATTAGTCCACAGTAATAAGTAAGTCAGTTTTACGTGAGTATCGCCATGCTGGCATACTCAAATACAATGAATACAATGCGTCCACCAACGCCCCCACCTACGATGAGTGAGTACCAAATTCAAAGGCATGTTGTTTGGACATGACTTCCACCTTGATAAAGTGTCGTAGACTATCTAGCTACCGATTCCTATCGATGAGTCGCGGCACACGGTTAAGAATGAGCTAACTTTCGCCTCGCACCTTGAAAATCAACCACAGCCACCACGTTGCTCCCATAAGGGGTCTCATCATAGTCAGGCAGGAAGCTAGGTAGGTTTAAACCTCTGGTCAGGCTTTATAGCATAAAGCTCATAACAGTATGAAGTCCACAGCAGTTAGTAAGGAGCTCTGTTAAAAGTTTTAATTCCATAAATACTACTATGTATCTCTATCCTCCTTCCCATAACCTATTTTCCTAGTACCAGCAGCATGAGTAGGGGCCATCCCATGAGTGCTGGACTCAAAAGTTAAGTTTGTACATCTGTTGTTGATATTCCCGCTAAATCTTAGAGTGATAGCTTGACATTTTCAAAAGTTACGTAGCCAAGAGTACATCTCTATTTGTTGGCGATTTTCTACAATTTTAGAAATGGATTTAAATTTGCAACAACGAACTTGTATTAAATTTTGCGTAAAAAACTGATTGAATGGTGCGTGAACGTTGGAGATATTGAAAAAGTGTTTCGACAACGATTCTCTAAAGAACGCGGTCGTTTACCAGTGGCACGAGCTGATAGCGGAGGATCTGGGGTTCTAATGATCTGGGTTTCCGTCGTTGGTCCCAAAAGACCTAAATTGCATGCAAAACAGCGACCGCATTTCAGCAGCCGGGAGGAAATAATGAAAAAATCACAGGAAGCACTGATGGACATACCGAAAACCGAATATGCTTCGCAGATTGAATCAAGCACTGACATAAGTGTGTTGCAGTCTATGTGGATTACTTTAAAGTGGACAATATAGATTTAGACGAATTAACTTATATTTTTAATTTTCTGAATTAAATTAATTTTCAAGCTAGTATATAAATTTCAAGGTAGTATATCCATAGCGTCATTCTCGGCGAAAGACCCCATGTCTTACCTTAATATAGGGTATATCTTTTTAATGAATATATTGTAGGATGTGTGAATATCTTCAGACATATATACACATACGCTTAGCTGAAGCATTTTAAAGATGTGGAGGCTGCTGATGTTTTTGCTGAGGCATTTTAAGCTCTTTTAGGTATTGCAACTCCAACAGCAATACGTTGCTATATTGCTAAGTTTCTTTCATTTGCCAACACTTATGAATATATTCATATAAATAACAATAAGAACGATAACAACAACAACAATAAAAGAAAAATAATATATGTAAACTATTTCCCATACTTATGTATGCATACAATATATGGAAGGACTCTTTAGTACTTACAGTGGCGAGCAGAACTGGATGAATACCAATGAAGTTTGAATTAAAAGCAAAGTAAAACCCATAAAACTTAAGAAAAGCAGCTCGACTTTTTGTTTATAATAATCAGTAGAGGAATGAGAAATGATAATAAAAAGAAAATCACTGGCATTTAAACTTGGCGTTAAGTTTTAGACTTTTTTTAAAAAAAAAAATTGGAATTTTTCAGATTTTGTCCAAAAGACTTTTTGTTTTTATAACACTTTTATTCTTTTTTCCACACTTTCGACCAAAGTTTCAATGGTTCAGTGCGAAATATTTGCCCACTGTGATTATATTCTTGACTAATGTTCACTTAGATTTGTTGGATCATTACGGTAATGAGCAAGACGTTTTTATTGACAAAGCTCGATAATTTTCGATAAGGTTCAAGTCCAGACTTTGCCCTGACCGTTGATTTGTTAAAAAATCCTGCACCGAGATACAATTCTCAACGATTCTTGAGGTATACTACGGATTTCTATAGTGTATACATATTGTTACAAAAATAAAAATGCCTAAAAAGAAAATACACCACATAAAGCTAAGTCGTGTGTTTAGGCGTAAATAAAAAGTGCTGTATAAACGAATATTAAGTTGCTGTATTAAGATAAACTGTATAAAGATAAAGTGAGACAATAAAAACTGTAAAACAACAACAACAAGGTGTATTTTTTATTTTGACGCAATTTAAAAGAACTAAAACGTTTTAAAAAAAGTTTAAAAAGTTTTTACCAATGAACCGAAATGCCACCTAGTGAAACAAGCCAGACTTCTACCGTCATAGTTTTTTGTTTCTTTTACTGGGGTCACTTTTAAGCATCAATTAGAGCGTTGCCAGTTATATTCTTTGCATTGGACTAAAAGCGGTAGATTTTGGTTTCATTGAATCAAATAACGGTTTTCCAGTCATCAACACTTTAATTTTTGTGCTCTTTGCAAAATTAAGGATGACCCTTCAAATTTTTTCAGACTACGCTGGCTTTTTCTTCTTTAAGGTCATGTTAACGAAGATATCTACATGCTGTCCATTCACGTACTGGCTTCTTTATAGTTGCTGCAGTCTGTGTGGGTGTTTTACCTGTTTGGAAGGTAATAAGTGCTAAATAGCTATGGTGACTTTCTCAGAAAACAAGCACAACGCTTTTTACCAATTTGAAGAGCTAAATAATTATTATTTGTCATTTACACAATTTGGTTTTTTATTCACCACTATCATGAATGTTTTTTCCCTCGAAATGTTTTCTGATTATTCAATGGGAAATGAGAGCCCTGTAAGAATTCCCCTGCTCGTGAATAATATTTTCCCTCGAAATTTGTTCGCTTTTCCCATTAATTTGTTCACATCATTTTTGCTGGGGAGTTGCATTTATTATTTAAGTATTTATTCCTTTTATTGGATAATTAAAGTTTTATTAACATATTTTTGGACTAGAAGTGTAAACAAAGTACAAAACAATATTTTAATATTTTAAAATTCGCTCACAAAAAAAAATATATATAAATATATATCGACAACAACGGAATCGACGACGTCCTCCGAGTCATCAGATTCTTCTCCACTACCGAATATGGCATTAAGTCCATCCTCACCTTGCTCTTCATCGGTTTCACTGAGTTCTTTGTTTTGTTAATTTTTAATTTTATTTGTTAGAAGTTGATCGATAGGTATATCATCGGGATAAATATATACTTTTAATTTTATATTTCTATTCTTGTTGGCGTTTAAGCCATTTTTAAATTGTTACTGTTTGGCCATAGTCACCAATTTCTTTCCGCCCTTCTTGCTGAAGAAAAGTTTATTTCGTTTCTTCTCTTTCAGCTTTTGTTTGTGCAATTCTTTGCAGGAGTTTGTTTTAATTTTAATTACTTTTTGTTCAATTTTTTTAATAATCATTTATATGTAAACATTTTACTTTTTAATAAAAATTCACACATTTTTTCTATATTTATTTTTGTTAACATTCAATGTAAAATGATAGCTTGTAAAACGGGAACAAAAGTTCATGGGAGATTCATGATAGCAATTTTCCCTTCGAGGGGAATGAATATATCATGGGAATAGAAATTTCCCATATTATTAATGATAGGGGTGAATATATCTGATAAAAATTTTTCTTTTCAACTTGAAGGCAAAAATCTTTGAAAGAAGTTGACAATTAGCGACAAAAATTGTAGCTGCTTGTTTTGATGCCTTTTCCAAAACTGTATAATAAGTAGCAGAACTTTATGTCATTGCATTTTGTTATTTGTTTTGTGCTAGCGGATTGAATGAACTTACTTTTTGATAAAATTGTCAACTTAACACCAAGTTTAAATGCTAGTGAATTCCTTTTTATTATCCTTTCTTATTCCTCTGCTGATTATTGTATTTTAAACAAAACATCGAACTACTTTTCTTAAGTTTTCTAGGTTTTAGTGGGCTTTTAATTCAAACTTCAATGGTATTCATCCCGTTCTGCTCGCCACTGTATGTAGATATGTGCGAGTATTCATACTTTAGCTTAGGCGTTATAACTTGTTTCTCTCGCATTCTTGGTAAATATGAGATGGGAGACGACAATATGCTGTCAAAATTTTAACACTTTGAAACTGTTATTAAAACATTTTTTAAAGATTAGATAGTTACAGGGGAAACGAAACGTAACAACTTGGTTATTCTGAGTAGAAGGCTTTAAGCCATGGAGTAGTAGTCAGTTCATACTGGAAATTTCTCACATTTAAGATAAAAAAATTAATTTAATGAATGCATTTTGAATCGAAATGAAATGAATTCAAGGTGAGATACCACCGCGTGTGTACGTACACTCACACATTCATAGCAATTGTTATCCTAACTGCATTATACAATATGCTACCTTATGGTTTCCTATCTTAAATGGTTGACGTTTCTTATTCTTTTTTCCAAGACTAGATGAATATATAAAATTGTGACATCTAAAATGATCTAGAAAATGGAGTAGCATGACAAACAACAAGAAACATTTAAACTCGTTCTGATGTTAAAGACGACAAATTAATGCGATTCTCAGTTATTCATCTCTCTTCCTCTCTACCTGTCCTTAATGACATGTTCTTCTTCTGTCTAATACGAAACTTTGCAATGAATTATAAATTATTCATGACGAATGCATAAAAAGAAATGAACTTTAGGCTTCAAGCTCAAAAATTGTTTTCAAAACACTTCGTAGGTTGAAACAAATACTGCCTATCATCGCGTATTGGAAAAAAGTCTAAAAACTCTAAAATTTCAATTGATAAAAATTGTTTTTGCCAGAAATAAATTAGAGAGTTTAACACTTCAAACACGTACAGTTCGAAATAAAAAATTAGATTTACAAAGAAATAAAAAAGCTATAGATATCAGTTAAAAAAATCTAAAGTGATTAAAAGATTTATTATGATAACGTTTAAACATTTGACAATTTCGTTAAAAAAACCCCCAAATATGGGAACTTTATTTCTGGCGGGATGTGGAGTATGTACATGCATGTGTATTGAACTGTTTGGGGATGAGTGTCAGAGTGAGCGGGGGAATAAGTGACTATGTCGTGCTGACCATGTGCTCTGAGACTGTTGAGGTAGTGATACCGAATAGGAATATTTGGCAGGGGTGCGAACCTCTTCTTGGTAGTTTGGCCGTTTTCACGGATGGATCCAAGACGGGGGAAGGTACCGGGTAACCTTGGTTACTTTTATAAGTTGAGCGGCGAGTGTAGTTTATTCCAAGCTGTAGTACTTGCGCTTAGGAAGGCTTTGGAAATGATTAAGAGTGAAATTGGAAGCATTAAGGGTCGGGTGACTATTTTTGTGGATAGTCAGGCGGCTCTCAAGACACTCAGTTCTAGCTTGGTCAGATTCAAGGTCGTTAAGGACTGTAAATTAGCCTTCTGTGAGCTGCGGAAGACCGTTCAACTTTGTTGGGTACCGGGCAGGGTTGGCAAAAACTCGGGTTTTTAAAAAAAACCCAACCCACCAGGTTTTATTGGGTTCTTTGCTGGGTTTTTTTCGGGTTTTATTGGGTTTTATAACTGATTCCAAATCTTGTTCAATTCGACAATATTTTTTGTTTGTTGTGGGATCAAGACGGAATTGTGTACTATAGCTGCTAAAACTCTGTGATTGGAGCAGACCGCAATTATGAGAAAAACGGCCCGAGTGTA
Source organism: Wohlfahrtia magnifica (assembly GCA_023159175.1). NCBI lineage: Eukaryota > Metazoa > Arthropoda > Insecta > Diptera > Sarcophagidae > Wohlfahrtia > Wohlfahrtia magnifica. The sequence continues at coordinate 3,013,905 of JAKWBJ010000179.1, forward strand.
AAGACAGACAGACGGACAGATAAAGTTTACCTTTTGCATGGCAACACTCGGCCTCATGTCGCAAAAGTTGTCAAACAGTTATTAGAAACGGTCAAATGTCGCACCCGCCGTATTTTCCAACCTTGTCCCTTCTGACTATTAGCTGCTTCAACGAATACACTGTATTTCTGGCATGTCACCGAATTACTTATTTTGAAGATATATAAAATCAGCTTCAAAGTGGATCGCTTCAAAAGACGAAAAGTTTTTCTGAGACGGGATTCTGACATTGGCTCAGAGTTGGGTAAAGATGTAAGCAGTGATTTAATAACTTTTTATTTTGATAATTTTGTTAATTCATTATGCTTTTTGTACTCCCAATACGGATTTTTTTAAACAAAAAACCCAATGAAATACGCATGGGCTTAATTGGGTTAGCCAGTGTGTTGCCAACCCGTCACAATGGTATTACTGGTAATGATGTTAATAAAAGAGTAATGTAAAAGATAAGATCACATGGTAAAGAGAGGGCTGAATTCAAATTGAATTGTGTCAACGGTTCTTCGGACTGAGGACATCATGCCACCGTTAAGCCATTATATTAGCGTACTCTAGAAATAGGGAAAGCTGGTCAAATCTGGTATGACAATCCGGGTTGTACGATCTCGAGATCTTTGTGGCCAGTTATTTCCAGCCCGCTTTTCGCTCTATGAATAGAGTTAACTACGTAGATGGGCAAAAATTAATTCGAAAAAACAAAAATGGCTTCAACGAGAACAAAAAATCAACCGAACAGAGAAAGACAATACATATGTAACTTAATTTCTATAGTAGTTATAAGGGGAATCTCCGAATTCGGAACTAATTTCGTAAAACAAATGTATGTCCGCTGTTACTAAAACTAAAATAGCGTTTTATTTAGAGTTAATGTTTTAAAACTTTGTGGTTTAGTTGACGTTTTAGAGTAGATAATAAAAAAGGTTGATGTTTTAGAATGTTGACGAAAACAAGTGTTTTCGTTATTTCGAGTGCACTGTATGGTGTGATATGGAGTGCGTTCTCATGTAAGGTAGTTCCACCTTAACTTATTTAACTCATGAAAGGTTTATACCGCAAAACTTCCAGCGAAATTAGACATGAAAAACTACTAAGTGGAGCGGAAATGGAATGGGAATTCAACTCCGTACCAATGTTGCCACAAATTTTTTTTTAAAAAAACTTAAAATTTTTATGAAGACAACTGACAAATGAAAATTAAATGCTCCAATTATTATCATTAAAATCTATTCTGATATAAATAAATTATAGCAATTTTAAGTTTCATTTGATTTCAATTTCACTTGATATCGGTTTACAGAGCATACCCGATTATTTATTTCATAGTGTATTTTTTTGCAAGCATAATACAAAAAGTAAACGTGATAAACATAAATTACATGATTGTGCTCGAATTTACAACTTTTTTTCCGACAAGCGTAGTATCCGCCGGATAAACCCAATTCGAGTACGCTGAATCCAATGGTGTTAATCGTCTTTTTAGATTAGCTCTTGTTTTCGAAAATTGAGATGTTTGCAGAACATATACTATTTAAGTTTTAAATCCGCTCTGTCGTTTTAGAAATAAAAAATTTGTTTAACAACAGAATAGTGGGATCACATTACTAAGTAAGTAAATACGTATGAATTTGTTTTATTAGTAAAACAGATATATAACTCATTCGTATGCAATTACGTAGTATGTAATGTGATACCACTGTTCTTTCGCCAAGAAAAACTTATTTTCTAAAAAGACCGCGCAAAAAATTGCAAAATTCTTGGACTTAAAAGTGAGTTCACTGCGTAAGTTTTCTCCGTCTTTCTTGCATTAAAAAGGTATTAAGTAGATAGAATGAAATTCTTGTTTCAAAAGTTGTAATTAAAATAACAACAAACTCTGGACAAATTACAGAAAAACTTATTTTTTAAACAAAAACTTTAAAACTGTTCTAAACATAAAAAAGCTGCAAGATATAGATAAGTCTGCACGCTGCTTGTCACCATTACTATTTAATATATAGGGTGGGCCATTTAAAAGTTTATATTTAAAAAAGCAGTAAAATACAAACGGTTGAAATTTTGCCAAATTTATTTTTTGTTGTGAAGTAAAATTGTTCCGGTTAGAAATGAAATATTATTTCATTCAATGGCTGCCGTGGCTGGACTAATAGTACGATTGGAACAATTTTCGAGAACTTTATCGTATGTATGTGGTCGTATCCAGGCAATGGCATCACGAATGTTGGCCTACGAATGCACAATTGTCTCTGGTTTGTCGGTTTGAAATTTTGCAAATTTATTTTTTTGTTGTGAAGTACAATTGTTCCGGTTAGAAATGAAATATTATTTCATTCATATGGCTGCCGCGGCTGGCCTAATAGTACCCCAATCGATCGGACAAATTTTCCAGAATTTTTTCGTGTGTATGTGGTCGTATCTAGGCAATGGCATCACGAATGTTGGCCTTCGAATGCTCAATTGTCTCTGGTTTGTCGGCATAGCATTTGTCTTTAACGGCGCCTTACAGAAAATAGTATAACGGTGTCAAATCGCTTCGGCTCATTAAAAGGCCATCAAACGTTTGATGTAGTAAATCGATAGCGGCATGAGATATGTGACAAGTTGCACCATCCTGTTAAAACCAAACATCGTTCACATTAATGCCATGAAGAGCGGGCACAAAAAATCGGTTATCATCGTGCGATAGGTGTCTCCATTGACCGTAGTGGTTGCGTCGCCCTCATTATCAAAGAAATATGAGCCCAATAATGCCTTCGCTCCATAAGCCGCATCAAACAGGCACTCGTAATGGGTGCATTTGCTTCTGTAAGACCACGTTCAAATTTTCTGAGCCCAAAATACGGCAATTTTGCTTATTAACGTATCCACCAAGATGTAAGTGAGCTTCATACAAAAAGATTAATTTTGCAATTTCCGACAAATTGTCTGTGTTTTGGAAATAAATTTCCAATAAATCCCAACGCTGCTCAAGCGTAAATCGATTCATTTCGATCAGTGGAGATAAAATACTGAATTTTATGACCAAATAAAATGACAAACATAAGTATTGCCAGATTCGATATAACCACTGGTTCAAATTTAAACCGATAGATGGCCCACCCGATAGTTCTGAGCATGATCGCTGAGAGGGCCCTCTTCAACAGAAAAGAAATAACATGGGGAATGCAAAGTAGGCTGAACAGGCTTAATAATGTAGATGATATCAGTCCCCGGGTTTATATATCCGCAAACGGAGATTCAAACATGAATATTGAAAACCCGTTGTAGATTTCACTCTAAAGGCCGCCTAAAATCAATTTGGAAATCAGCCATGTTATCGTTGCCTACAAAAATAAAATGGTGTTTAATGCGAATATAAAATCCAATTTTTTGTTGAGAAGCATTAAACGCGAGATATGAAAAACTACTCTTTTAGCAGAATTCTGGACATTTTCTGGCCGATGATTGAGTCTAATTATACGTTATTGGCGTAGAACGGAACAAGAACCAATATTAACTTGAATAAAGAGGCTCAAATGTTAGTAGATTTAACACCCTCTTTAAAGGCTATCGAATATTAGCAGAATTGTCAGAGCGGAAGAAGAGAACATCCAACTCTTATATGAAAAAAACAAATTGAGGCCGAGTTGTAGAGATGCGGCAAGACTTGAAAAGAGAAGACGTTAGCACAAAACGGAGATTTTTTCAGGGAACTTAATGAGGCCCTATGCTTGTTTTAGTATCGATTGGAATTTTTTGCAATTGCAGCAGTAACTTTCTATGCAACATTATTGCCATTCACTGTTATCTATCACTGGACTGCTAAAAATTTTGAGCAAGAAGTAAATATCAGATGGTTTCGTTAATTTTATCGTAATTGAAAAAAAAAAAAAACTAAAATCTGATTGAACGTTATTTTTTTAGATGAAAATATATCAACAGCGGAGTGTGGTATGGTATGGTGATTAGAGCGCACACATAACAACACAAGCGGCCCTGGTTTGAGCCTCCGCAAGGGCACGACAAAAAAACTTTAATTGCGGTTTCGAGTGTTTAATAAAGAGACTTCTACTTCCCTTCTAACTCCATCTAAAAAATAAAAAAGCCCCCTGACCCGTAAGCTTACCTCTGGCTATGATGAAGATCATCAGACGTATGGTCAGGGGATATTGCCACCTACTGTGGAAAAAATTTACAATGCTAAGTAAAGATCACCAGCAGTACTTAGCAAGGATCTTCATCACTACACAATCATATGGAGGGGAGCTAATCGCATTTTTTTTTTTTTTTTTATCGAAAAGTTTTTAATATAAGTAAGTAAACTTAATACAATATTTTTGCTCAATGCAGGGTTTGAGTCCGGCACTTTAATTTCAAAAATATTGCACGCACATCTCTTTTAGCATGGATTATGTATGTTGTTGATTCCAGAACGATTTTTTCATTGTTAATACTCCGCCATCTAGCGGATTTTATTTTGTAAATTTTCATATTTTTATCGGGTGTACGTATATGGGTTTTGCATACTGTCAGTAGTTCTGGTAATTTTTAAAACGGGTCAAAACAAGAATAATAATAATACTAAATAGTTGTGTACGTGTACACTTCCACTCATCCTCCCAAAAATTTTCAAATTTTTCAAAAAGGCGATTTTTTAAAACTCCTCACTCGAATCCGGTAATTTTTCCAGACATCCCACTATATGGGCTCTATTTAGGACCCTTTTATCCAGCATTTAAGAGAAATGCCCACTCATCCTCCCAAGAACTTTCGTATTTTTCAGAAAGGCGATGTTTTAAATCCCATTTTTTCACATCCGGTGATTTTTCCAGACATCCCACTATATTGAACTGTTGTTGACCCCTTGGGCAACCATATGTAAATAGTGGCATATGTGAGCAACCTTCATATTTTCCCGAAATGTCCGCTTATCCTCTGAAGATATTTTACATTTTGTATGTAGTCACTGTTAATCTCTTAACAGTACTCTGTTAACGCAAAATTTGAGCATATTGAAAAAGTAAGGTGGTGTCTTGGCTTTTCAAATTCGAAATCATCTTCACACACATTGGTTGTTGACTCCGTCACACTCGACTCAGCACCAATTTATGCATATGCAAAAATCTGCTATATAGAGCAGATTTTACGGGTACCTAACACTTTGCGTTAAGAGTCAGTTGCGCATGGAAACAGTCTTCAAGGTACAACTGGTGTATTAACCGAATATATGCCGATAGATATCCAAGCGAGGGGTTTTTGGCCAACTCTATAGTTTGCAAAGTGCAGCGCATCAAGGGAACGGAAATTGCATGAGCGCTCACGATCTATAGGAGAATGGCAGCAAAGGTGGAAGACACAACAAAGCGATAGATGCACACATGCTCTGATCGATTGAACAACTGAAAGAAGCCAGAAAAGAAATGTCGGATGAACAACTTTAAAAATGGAATTTACATCAAATGGCGTATTTTTTTTAAGTCAATGAAAGTCGGTTACATATGTATGCCCGCAATGCAGTTTAACGAGATAAAAAGACGTAAATTTTTAACGAAATTACATTTTAAGTGGAAAGTCAGGTGACACATTTGACGTTGTCAGTTCTTAACTAATAATTGAAAGCAAGAGGGAATTAAAGAGACTAATGAATACCAACAGCATCGACTCTGCTGGGTACTTTGGCACTTCGGAGTGCCAAGCGGTTAGATATATGGCGGATTAGTCTACAATAAGTCAGAGTTGGCCAAATATCTCTAATAGAGGCGTCTGAGCTTAGGACCTAATAGAAAGAAGCATCCTAGGATTATGACCTAAATTGAGACTGGCAGATGCATATGGATGCCTATCTGGTTATGACTCAGGCGTATCTGTGGGTCATGAAAGGGATAATAACTCGGCACTTGTTGATAAGGGGGATGTTCTGTAGATAAGCAACGACACGAGAAGTTTTATAGATTGTGCGAGATTGTTTAGGTATCCAAGTTTTCAGCGCAGTTGGCAGAAATGCTTTCAGTGACGCAAACTCGATGAACTAGATGAGGTTACAGGCAAGGCGCTTGGTGAGTTATTGAGGTCCGCTGGTAACCTAATGAGCTTCGTTAGCTTAGGGGCAGTCACCCATGATTACTGTCTAACAATGGTCTATGATTCTTCTCCTTTATTTCTCTTTTATATTTTATATTGTTCACTGTTTTAATTACTATTGCCACCACTGTTATATTTGTGCAAATTATTGCCTTAAATTATTTAAACAAAAATCAAATTAACAACATAAGTATTTTCCATAATAATGCCGTAATTGGAAATTCCCTTTTTAAAAATCAAATTAAAATATTTCTTATGATATCACCATGAGTTAACAAAAATTAGAAAGAATAGCAAAAATACAGAAAAAAGATCAGTTAACGATAATTCCCTTTAAAAATTCTATAAAACCTCCCTTCTATCAGAATTAGCAAGAAAAAACATATTTGTAGATTGTAAACCAGATAAAAATACAACAGAAAAATTTATCAAATAAATATTTCACACTAAAAAAAAAAAAAAATTATTAACAATTAAAAAAAAAGAACTCACCTCTCAGTGGAATAAAAAAGGGAAGAAGTATTGATAGCAGCAACAATAACAGAACATAACGTTTTGTTTACTTATTTGCAATTGATTTTGCTATAATAGTTGTATTAGTAGTAGTTGTTATTGCTGTTGATTTGTGACAAATACTCAGTCAAGCAAACATGTAGAAAAATAAAAGCAAAACATATAGAAAAGTATAAGCAGAGAAAAACAAAAACAAATTTTTTAGTTTTAGTTTGTAGTTGTTTTTTTTATTTATGCATGTTTTGTTGTTTTGTATATATTTGCTCTTGTTCTTTAACTTTTTTTATTTATTTTACATGTAGTCGTTGTTGTTTTGGTATAACACTAGCGCAAGCAAGACTGACAGTCTGTATGTCTGCGTTGTATGTTTATTTATTTATTTATTTTGTTGTTTATCTTTATGAGACGCTCCACTTGCTGCGTCGCCGTTAAATAAATTCTTTTTTTTCGTAACGTTTATAGTTTGTGATTTTTCACTATTTTCTTTCGACACTAATTCGTTCTATTGTTCGAAGAAAAACACTCGTCGTTTTGAAAATTTGTTGTCGTTTTCAAGCTACCGTAATTATTGACTAATTGTCACTTTGACGGTTTTCCTAAGGAACCAACCGTGAAATATACCAAGAAAACACCACAATAAAAAAACAAGCATGAACATCACTCGAATTTATGTGCCATAGGCATGGCAAGACACGTTAAACAATAGCGCAATACACGCATATTCTATAGGAAAATTCACTCATACTATTTAGCACAATACAAAAAGGAAAAAACACTCAATTATACGCACACATGTAAAAATAGACAATACTACACTTGATAATACTTCACTGTTATACAATCTGTAGTGTTATGGATAAATCTCATAAAATAAGAACAGATTTTAATTGAAGGGTGTGTGTTTACAAAAAATATTCTATTATTTTTATGATTCATTTATGTATGTATGTGTAAAATACTATTTTTGTTCTATTTCTTTTTCCAATTTCCTCTGGGAGTTTTTTGTTTTGATCCACTCAATTCGTTCTTTAACTCTCCACAATGTTCGCTCTCACGGTAAAAGATACAAAAAACACAAACTCCATAAAAATAACAACACACGAATTTAAGGAAATGAAGTAATAAAAACTTAAAGAAGCCCAAAAAAAACACTTCCTTTTAATTTAATTCCTTTAATGAAATTTATTTAAACTCAATTCTCTCCACTGTTTATTTATCTAATTAATGTTAAACATTAAAATTCGACTTTATTTATATATTTTTGTTTTTATATTCTCTTTTTCTCTACTCCAAATAATTCTCTTTAAAAATTTGTTTTTTTGTCTATACTTCTTACTAATTTTTCTTCAAAGTTGATCCATTTCTGTTAAATTTTCCATTTATTCATTTAATATCTTATTGATTCAACACAAATTTGTTAGCATTTCTTGATTATTTTTATTGTTTAATTAATTTTTTCTCAACAGATTTTCATTTTAATTGATTAAAGAAAAAATATTTTTTATTTTGTCACAATAACCCGCCGCGTTATACACATAAACTTGCCGAGAGCACAAATTAAACATGAATAAAGAAAAGGAGAATAAGAAAAACAATAAAAAGTCTTCTCTTTTTATTTTTTGTTAGACAGAGTTGCTATTTCTGGTACGATATTCACAGCGAATTTGGAATAGTTTTTAACTAACAGCGACTGTTATATTAGAAAACAAATTGAATTTCCGTTTATAATTGTTTAAAATAATAAAAAGCAATTAAATTTATAAATAATATTTGTATTCGTAATATTCATTTTTATTAAGGAAGTTAACTATACTACACTGTTTCTCTCATGAGATTGCGACTCATTATTTATTTACAATATACATACATACATTCTTATTACCACCATACTTGTAACGATTTAAACTAAATTCTGCTAAATCAACAGAAAATACCGCAAAAAATTTTATAAATACGATATAATAATAAATTTAAGATATACAATTGTATAGATTATTGGCTTAAGTACAAATTAGTACAAACAGAAATCGGTAACTAAGTTGAAATGTATTAAAAATAATTTAGTTTGCCTGTGCATACAAATGAGATATTTAAGTAATTTTTTCAGAAAGTACTCAAAATAGTGAAACTTGGCTTTAATAATAAATAAATAAATAATAGTGGTGCCATATTTGACTGCAGGTTCTACTACTTACATATTTGTCTATATCTCATGGTTTATTAAAAATTCATTTTTAACTCATAGTTTAACTAGGACTCAAAACTAGATTACAATGCAAACATCACGATTTTAGCTATGAACAAAATTTTCTTGTCTAATTCATTATAACGAAAAGACCCATATTATAAAACGCCTAAGATTATGCAACATTTTTTACTTTCTTATTGGTTTGATTTGGTACCTATAAAGGGTAGTTTATACGATAATACTTTACGTACGTAAAATCAGGAAGAAAATATTAAATTCCATCCGTATTTTAAAAATGGAAATAAAAATCTCTCGACAGATTTTTCTACGCTTACACGATACGTGAAAAACCAAATTAAAGTGAAATGAAAACAGCTGTTTTGAAACAGACGAAGAAAAGTGATGGTTTTTAAGCAATTTTAAAAAACAATGAGAGCCGTACGGCTGCCAAATTTTCGCTCCATGTTGTATGCTCTCATTACAGATTGACTTGACATGTCCTACAACTTGTTTTATCGTGTAAACTCCCCTTAAGTATCCCCACATATGATATCAGGCGATAACAACAAAAGGGGATAATTTTAGAAATTTAAAACTGAGGGTAAAGACAATAATCCTTTTTTTTGGAAAATAAGTTTCTGGCGAGAAAGATAGAAAAAAATCATATTTGATCAATTGAATAGGCGAACATTAGTTCTTAAAAATTGTTAGCATATTCTTTAATCAGTACGTAACCGTTTTGTTACAACTACTGATGTTCAAAGAACCCATAAGCCATGCTACAGACTGAACCATACTCTCGTATACATTTCTTTATTGCAAAAACTAATTTTTGTTGTACATATCATGGCTTAAATCTTATAGTTGTGCCATTGTAGAAAAGTACGGATCGCATAACCATTCAAAAAAGTCGCAGTGCACTTTTAGCTTAGATTCATTTGCCATATCTTACTTCTTTCTTAACGTACAAATCGTAATTTTGACTTTAGCGGAATTTACATTTACAACAGACACTCAATTAGTCCAAACGCACAAACTCCAGCTCGACACTGACTTAAAATACAAAGAACTAAGCTTGGCGAGTATAAAACTTACATATATTCAAATTTTAAAGTAGTGGTTGTATCATTATGCCGTGCACCATAAAAATCTAAAAACAAACTATAATACTGCTAATGATATAAAATAATCCGAATAATTCCGTCATGGAGTTTAAAGGCTCAACCATAATATGCATAGGCTAGCTTCAACAACTCTACGAATACACGCAATCAAATGTGTATAACCATAATGTACTTAACAAAGTTTTCGTGATGTTTCGTTCAGCTTAATTTGTTTACATTTTGAGCGAACCCAATCGCACTTTACGTACGTAAACAGCCGTATGCGTGTTATATGCAAAGCAATAACAAAAGAAACACGTTGTGCAATGAATGATCTTGCTTTTATTCGTCACATAAACAGCGAAGAGTGAACATGCTTGTCGGGTGTATGCAGATTTTTCAATTTTCATTTAAACTGTGTTATTTTTTCAGTTTTACTTAAATTTTTACAAAAAATATTAAAATTTTTATATTTTTAATACAAAATAAACTAATAGTGGTAATTATCCATTATCAACATTCTTAGATAGCAATATTCATGTTTTCACTAACACAACTATTCAAAAAGTACATTATAGCCACCAAAAAGTTGATTAAGTATTTGACAGACTTTTCGTTGAGTTTTTGACAGTTGCTTAAATAAGCAAAAGTATATTATGTTTGGGACTTAAAACATGGTATGGTTGCTCGCTTAATAGCCGCCACTTTTGTTCTCGTCTGACTAATGCGGTATCGTATCTGTAATGATACTAAATAAAAATACCGACTGCTTTGGAACAATCGAAAAGTTTAGAATTTCTATATTAAAAAATCGTAATTTCATACCAACCTAACGTATTATTGTAATATTGCTATGGTTTCCAAAAAACGATGATAAATTTTAACAAACTATTCACCAAGGGTTCGTATACTACTTTACCCGAATCTTTTCAGAGGTGTCAAATATCGGGCTTGAATAGTGACAATAGAAATGCACCCAAGTAGATCAAATATAAGAACTATATTTTGGAGGATAAAACATTTTTCCGGTTTAGTTGTTGATGTAGATGTAAATGGCGATTTAAACACAAAGGAATTTTGTCTTGCTTACCAATAGTTTCCAAACGTTTTTTAACAGCGGTATCACCTCATAACATTAGCTAGTAACTGGTTATGAGTATTACTACTATTGAGAACTTCTCTAATGCATTTGCCGTTTGAAGCCAGCGTTAAACTCTAGGTCCCTTTCAATGAGTCTAAAAATAGAATCGGGTACATCTCATTAACTGAGAGAAGTCCCCATGTTCCTTCATGGAATATTATGGAAATGAATAAAAACCAATAGTTTCCTAATATAACTAACAGATAAACACTAAAGCCAAAGTTTGGCCTGCTGTGCGCTGACTATAGAATTCTACAAATAAAAAATCTTTAATTCTAGCTTCCTATGAACTCTGTACTGTTATTATATTCTCCTAGTGTCTCCCATTCGAGACCGAATAGTGGCATAGGAAGTAATGTAATTGGCAACTGGGGGAAGATTATATTATAATTCCAGTTGGTGTACAAATATTTATTTAAATCTCAATTTTGACGTTTCGGCGATTTTCTCAAATACTTTTTTCTTATAATTTTTGTAAAATGTTATCCAAATATTCTTTGCCATGCTTATTATGATAATTAAAAGTATAATATCAGGTTACAGCTATTGCTCACTTCATATAGACTAGCAAAGACTCTCGACATATTGGTGATTTTATCTAAAACAAGTGTATTTTTTATGGAAGTATTAATTAATATAAATATTTAATATTTCTAATTCTAAAAATATGAAATATATCAAATTTGTTAAATTCCCAACGATTATTCATTATACCCAAGAACGCAGTTTTAAAAAGTGCAATTAGTTTGTATTTGTTGAACGTTATTTTGACACACTCAATTGCTTTCTATATCTAGTCAGCTGTTTTTTGTTTACTTTTTAATAAACCAACAACAAATATTTTGCAAATTATTTTTATTTGTTTTTGTTTTTAATTTCGGTTTCTTTGTTTTTTTTTTCGTAACATTTATAAATATAAAATATTTATACAGCTTAGAAATCGAAAATTTTATAAACAAACATGACAATTTTAGACAAATTCAACGTATTTGGCAGAAAAATACTCAAGAATATAACCATAAACATTGTAAAACCGATACCATTAAATGAAATACAAAGAAAATCTCTTTGGGGTTATATTACCATTGCATTTAATCGAGTTGACACCGACCGGCTAAAAGAAGTTGGTCCAGATCGTCTTTGTGCCGAATGGTTAATAAAAAATGGAGGTGCTGTACGTACAGGAAATGCTATCAATCGTCCCCTTAAAGACTACAATACGCTGCCGCCGGAAAGTTTTCGTTTTCGCATCAAAGTTGTAGATGCGACAGGTTCGTCTATTATGAAAATAGGTTTGGAACACTTTAGGGGTTGCAACCATATCGATACAGTGATTTTCCATAAATGTAAACATTTAGAAGCAGATGGTCTAGTGGGTTTAATACATCTAAAGAAATCACTAAAAGTGCTTCAAGTTTCGGCTTGTGATAATATTAGTGACGCTGGCCTAATGGTTATAGGAGAGCTGAGTAACTTGGAATTCTTAAAGATATTTGAAATGCGTTACGTGAAAAATATGGATAAGGTCAAGCAGTACTTGATGACCAAATTACCAAATTGTCATATGATTATACATTAAGTTATTGTTGTGAATCTTATGTTGTTCTCTCTTTTTTTGTATAAAATGTGATTATTTATTATGCAAGAACTGATAAACGGTAGCTGTTTGGCTTACTTGTTGCTGTGGTAGCAGCACGTAATGTATTCTGTTCAGATTCGTTAGACCGGTTCAGCTTTCATATCCAAGTAGTTACTGCATCGACAAGATTTTGTTGTGTTGACGTACGGACAAGAACTTCGATTCCTCATGTAGATGGTATAATGGAGACACCCTGTGGCAGTCCTTAGGGCGACATTTTGGCCGGCATAACTGACCACAGATCAGTCCATTGTATTGTAAGAGTTCAACAAGGTTTCTTTTTCTTCTCCTCAAGTACTGCCGACAAGAGAATTAAGGGCCTCGTTCTTATTTCCAATACTATCGCACATAGCTGTGGCGTGCGGGTACGACTTGTATAGGCTGTCAAACGTGAGCCCGAAAATCTTGAGGTAGTTGATGGTCGGAATTGTTACTCCATCGACCTACACAAACTTTTTGTAGGCCTTTCTGTTACTGTAAATGAAAATGGTGATCAAAATATAGATGATTCTTGTACTGGTTGCCAATAGTTCCGCGCTGTAACTAGCAGACATACACTTTAGCCAGAGTTCAGCCTGTTGTGCGCTTGTACAATTTTACAAAAAGAAAACCTGTCGTTTTAGTTCCCGAAGAACTCCATACCTTGTACATATTCATTCAGTGTCTTCCATTTGAGACCGAACAGTGTCATAGAATATGAGATAATTAAAAGAAAGTTTATGTGCCACTTTGGTATGGTAGGTAAGAAACCCGCCTACCAACCAGAAGGTCGTCGGTTCAATACCAGGCCAGACCATCTTAAAAAAGATAAAAGTTTTTCGACAGCGTATCACCTAATAACATTAGCTAGTAACTGGTTATGAGTATAAATACTATTGAAAACTTCTCTAAATGCATTTGCCGTTCGGAGCCGGCGTTAAACTGTAGGTTCCTTTCAATGAGTTTAAAAATAGAATCGGGTGCAGTTCATTGACCATGTTCCTTCATGGAATGTTATGGGAATTAATATAAGAGAAAGTTTATATTATTGATAACTGGACAAAGATTTTGTATGTTTTTTAATCTCTTCCTAATGAGAAAAGATTGATCGTTTAATGATCCAGCTGCTACATAAATACATATAATTTTTGAAGGCTAGCAAGGGTTTTTGGCATTTTGATAATTTTCTCAAAAACTTTTCAAACAATTTTTTTATGATTTTGTCCAACTATACTTAGTGACTTCTCTTATTATAATTTCAAGTCAAATATACATAAGTTTAAAGATACTGCACAGTTTTCACTGGCTAACAACGATTTTCAACGTATTAATGATTTTGTCTGAAACTATTATTATATGGAAATAATCTGTTCCATTAAATGTAATATTCTCTATTCCAAAAATGACACTTTTCAAACGTTAGTTTTTGAAAAATACCGATTATGTATTCATTATTCACAAAAACGCGGTTCAGAAGCGTGTTTTCGTTTGTATTTGTTCGATGTTATCTCAGCTATCGCAAATACATAATTCTCTCTCGAATCTGCTACTTTTTAGGTCTGTTTCTTTAATTTTTTTTTTTTTTTTGGCAAAGTTCGATAAAATGATAGTAAACAACAATTTCCCTCAATATGAGAAAAAACGCACAAAAGTACGGGAACGCAAAAAACCACAAATTTTACACAAAAATAAACGTATTTTTTTCGGCAATTTAGTGAACATAAAAACTGGCGCAAAATACATTTATTCAATGTTTACATTATTTCGCTTAATTAAAATAAAACAAAATTGGTTTATAAATATAATTTTAAGGCTTTAAAAACCCTTTTGTAAACACAACTTATAAAAAAGGAACAGGTTTTTAAATAAACAATGAACTGGAATTAAATTTTCGTTGTTCACGACAAGTATTTGAACCTTTTTTAATTCAACTTTTTTTTAATTTTGTAAAAAAAAATTTGCAATTTACTTTGTTATTGTATATTTGTTAAACAGCTGACTGTAGTTTACATGCACGAAATGTCCCAATGAAAAAGTGCGGGATGTTTCGTGCACGAAGAAGTAGAATTTTACTTTTTCAAAATCTCTCTCACTTACCAAATTTTTGCGTACGGGAGAGCTTTTCGGTAAAATTGGGATCCCGCGGAATACCAATATAGATTTTCTTGTGTGTGTTAAAATATTAAAATCCATGTAATCATATTATCTCTTAAAGCATGCAAACAAAATGTTAATCAAGCATATTTGCCAGTCTATCAGGCCTTGTAATAACCAACAACAAAAAATTTGCAAATTTTTCTTTGTCTGTTTTTACTTTTAATTTCGGAGTTTTGTTCTTTCATTACGTCTTTAAACAGAAATTATTTATACGACTTTAAATCGAAAATTTTATAAAGAAACATGACTATTTCAGACAAATTCAGCGTATTTGGCAGAAGAATACTGAAGAATGTAATCACAAACGTTATAAAACCTAAAACATTAGACGAAATACAAGGAAAGTCTCTTTGGGGTTATGTTGCCATTGCATTTAATCGTGTTGACACCGACCGGCTAAAAGAAGTTGGTCCAGATCGCCTTTGTGCCGAATGGTTAATAAAAAATGGGGGTGCTGTACGTACAACAGATGCTATCAATCGTTCCCTTAAAGACTACAATACGCTGCCGCCGGAAAGTTTTCGTTTTCGCATCAAAGTTGTAGATGCGACAGGTTCGTCCATCATGAAAATAGGATTGGATCACTTTAGGGGTTGTAATCATATCGATACGGTAATTTTTCATCAATGTAAACATTTAGAAGAAGATGGTCTAGTGGGCTTGTTACATCTCAAGAATACACTAAAAGTGCTTCAAGTTTCGGCCTGTGATAATATCAGTGACGCTGGCCTAATGGTTATAGGAGAGCTGACTAACTTGGAATTGCTAAAGATGTTTGAGATGCGTTACGTTAAGAATATGGATAAAGTCAAGCAGCACTTGATGAAGAAATTGCCAAAATGTCACATTGATATACATTAAGTTATTGTGGTGAATCTTATGTTCTCTCTCTCTTTTTTGTGTAAAAAATGTGATTATTTATTAAAATGCAAGAACTGGTAAATGGCAGCTGTTTGGTTTACTTGTTGTTGCTGTATCAGCTTGTAATGTGTTCAGTTCACATTCGTTAGTATGGTTCAGTTTCCATATCTAGATCTGAAAGGAAAGAACATTCACAGGTTGTGTACAAAGTGACTCCGTTTAAGTTGGGTGGGCTTGGTTGCTGAAGAGGTGCTTGGCAGGTGTACTGTTTTGTGTTATCAAATTGGGCAACCATTCTGGTTTGTTTAGGAAACTGTCGCTCATCTCTTGCTATGGAAGGCGAGTGAATTCTGGGGATGGTATTCACACTGAATAACGAATGGTAGTTAGATTTTCCCGGCCGTTAGCACCCAAGCAGTTACCGCATCGACATTTTGTTATGTTGACGTACGGACAAGACCTTCGACTCCTCATGTAGATGGTCTAATGGAAACATGCGGAGACACCCCGTGGCAGTCCTTAGGGCGACATTTTGGCAGGATTGAATATTTCACCACTGCATATTACCCACATCTGCAAGCCACACCGGTGCCTCATAATTGACCACAGGCCAGCTCATTGTGTTATTAGAGTTCAACAAGGTTTCTTTATCTGCTCAAGTACTATCGGCAAGAGAATTGAGGAGCTCGTTCCTATTTCTAATCCTATCGCAGACAATTGTTGCGTGCGAGAACGACTTGTATAAGCTGTCGAACGTGACCCCGATAATCTTGGCATAATTTGTGGTCGGAATTGTTACTCCATCGATCTACACAAACTTATTATAGGTTTTGTTGTTGATTTAAATGAAAATGGCGATTAAAACATAAATTAACTTGTTCTGCGTTTTGGTGATTTTCACAAAACCTTTTCGGACAATTTTTTCTTTCAATTTTGTCCAAATATTTTCAGTGAACGCCTATTATAAAATCAAGTCAAAATATAAGCTTAAAGATACTGCACAGTTTTTACAGGCTAGCAACTTTTTTCAACATATTAATGATTTTGTTTAATACTAGTCATTTAATGAAAATGTTTTGTTTCATTAGATTTAATATTCCCTGTTCCAAAAATCACGTTTTCCAAACATTAGTTTTTGATAAATTCCCAATTATGTATTCATTATTCCCAAAAAGCGGTTTTAAAAGTACGTTTTCGTTAGTATTTGTTCGATGTTATCTTCGCTCACGCATATCGGTCTCTCTCGAATCTGCTGGTTTTTGTTTACTATTTAAAGGTCTGATAGACGGCCAAGCATGTTTAATCAACATTTTGTTTGTGTGCGTTAAGAGATAAAAAAATTTTCACATACGACCTAAGTTATGCATGTAACCATATTTTTATTTTTAAACGCACCCAAACACAATGTTAATCAAGCATAGTTGCCCGTCTATTAGGCCTTTTAATAACCAACAACAAATAATTTGCAAATTTTTCTTTGTCTATTTTTGCTTTCGGCGTCTTTGTTGTTTTCATAACATCTTCAAACAGAAATTATTCATACGGCTTAAAAATCGGACATTTTAGAAATAAACATGACTATTTTGGACAAATTCAGCGCATTTGGTGGAAAAATACTCAAGAATGTAACCACAAACGTTATAAAATCGAAACCATTAAACGAAATACAAGGAAAATATCTTTGGAGTTATGTTGCCACTGCATTTAATCGTGTTGACGCCGACCGGCTAAAAGAAGTTGGTCCAGACCGTCTTTGTGCCGAATGGTTAATAAAAAATGGGGGTGCTGTACGTACAACAGATGCTGTCAGTAGTACCCTTAAAGACTACAATACACTACCGTCGGAAAGTTCTCGTTTTCCCATCAAAGTTGTCGATGCGACTGGTTCGTCTATCATGAAAATAGGATTGGATCACTTTAGGGGTTGCAGTCATATCGATACGGTGATTTTACATCAGTGTAAACATTTGGAAGAAGATGGTCTAGTGGGCTTGTTACATCTCAAGAATACACTAAAAGTACTTCAAGTTTCGGCCTGTGATAATATCAACGACGATGGCCTAATGGTTATAGGAGAGCTGAGTAACTTGGAATTGCTAAAGATGTTTGAGATGCGTTACGTTGAGGATATGGATAAAGTCAAGCAATACTTGATGAAGAAATTGCCCAAATGTCGAATGGATATACATTAAGTTGTGGTGAATTTTATGTTCTCACTCTATCTCTCTCTTGTATATAACTTTTGATTATTTATTAAAATACAAGAAGTGTTGAAGGGTAGCTGTTTGGTTTATTTTGTAGCTGGTGGGTGGTTTTTCAGGGTATGGCCAAGCCATTTGAATCTTATCTATTTAATTTCTGCCTCTAGACGTTGTTAGTTTGGCAAGTCCCACAGTGCACTCTTTGTTATAGTAACTGGCCAGAAAATACAACGTATTCGGCACATACATGTACTATTTACAGATGACGGATACGGAGGTTGAAAAAAACAAAAAACAAGGAATAGACTGTTAAATCTCAAAAGGTTGCAATTAAAATTGCTATTGCTTAATTCTATATTTGGTTTCAATTGAATTTGCTTAGACCTAAAGAAAAATTTTGTTAAAATAAATAATTATATAAATTAATTCGAGTGGGTACTTTAAAGAGATAAACTATCAATTAACTAAGAAGAAGCGAGTATATATGGACGTATATCTTCAACATCCAAGAGATTTTGAGGGTCGACATTTTCTTCACACATTGGACATTCATTTAGTTCCGATAAAATGCTAAAAAATTGAGAATTTAAATACGATTTCAATCCTTTAGATTATTTTGTACTCGAACTTACTTTTCCATTTCGGCTCTAAAGCAAGGAAAATCGCATGATGGACAAGACGTCATATGATTTTTAATGATATGTTGACCAGTGGCTATACAAATGGGTAGAGTAGTCTTACAGCTATAACAAGTGACTTCCATATTGGGTAGATTCGTGTCACAAATAGGACATTCCATGGTTTCATCATCGGTTTCATCACGAAAGTTTTTAATGCCTTTAGGTGCCTTACGTACAATAGATTCAATCTTTTTAGCATAGCGTGAATCAAGATTGCCACGATATTCTGGTCTCATTAACATAGAAGCATACATAAAGGCGGACTTTTTTAAACCCGAACGGTGGCATTCTATAACGGTGGACGTTAAAATTGGAACAACATCTGTAATGAAAGCCAAAAAATTTAATTTGTTTAAATATTTGATAAAAAAATGACTTACGTAAAGGAAATTGCGATATATTAGCTGCGACTTGCACCAGTAGTTTAGCGGCTAACAAATGATTACCCAGCTTTACATGAATTCTTACTAAAGTATAGCGATGTAATAAAATCAAATTGTGTCTCATTTCTGCAGTTACCGCTAGGTTATTGCGCCTTAACTCCTGATACATGGAGTATAAGAGATCTCTAGCTGCTTTATAATTACCTGATAATTGCTCTTGATTTGCTATGATAACTGCAGTTTTGGCTGCATCTTTATAGTGCCGTCGTGCCATATACAGTCTAAACAAATAGCGAGGATCTTTGGGAGAACCATCTACTTCTCCTAATAGAAATTCGATGAGTTGCGTTGCCAATTGTTCATTATTAGAAGTAGCTACACAGTCAATAGCCATTGATAACGCTTGAGATTCTTCATTACTAAACGAGGAGGCTTTCAAAAGAAACCTTAAAGCTTTGGTAAATTCACGAGCTAAAAAGTAGTACTTTCCCGCCAATAAAGTATACTTTTCCCTTTCGAAATATTGCGCCAAAGCTAGATAATCACTAGATTTAGCATTTTCGTAACGCTCCAATAGCTCGCCATGTCTTTTTAATTTATTATGACGCTGAGCTAATGAGAAAGCCTCTTCTACACAGCCACACATGACCAAAAATTGCAGGGCTTGATCGATATCACCAATTTTTTGATAAAATTTTGCCAAAAGCTTAGCACTTTCCATGGAACGTGACTCTAAAACAATTTCAGAGGCCGAATGTGGATCACACAAATGATCCAAATAAATACGCACACATGCATCCAGATCACCTGCTATGCGATAACTATTGATAGCCTCCTCAAATTGACCATCCGATTCTTTGGCTTTAGCATATAAAGCATGTAATTTGGTAGATTTGACATTTGGTAGTATTTGATTAGCCTTATTCCACATTTTTAAAGAAATGTAGTGCGAGCAGGCCTCATCAAAATATTCACCACGTTCATACAGACCTGCCGCTTCGGTTATATGACCCACAGTAGCCAGAAGTTCAGCACAATCGTATAGTAATTGCTTATCATTTAATTCTATTGCATATTGAATCTGAAAGAGTAATAGTTAGGGAAGGTCCTTTGGTTTAATAAAAATTTCCTTACTCCTCTTCTAAAGTCCCCTGCTCGTATAGATGTTCTTGCAATACCCATTTTACAGAGACGTACGTGCTCTTCATACGCAGGGGAGGTATTTACTAACTGTTGCGTTTCGCTATTATCAATTAAATCCTCTTTGTAGCCTTTTTCATAGTGATATAAAGCATCACCGTAATTGCCACTAGAAATATGTATGTATAAAATAATGAGTTATTTCATATTTTTAATTAAACTGTAATTTAAAAGTATTAAAAATAAATTAAATTGCATTGCATATATGCAATGTACAAGTTTCCTTGATAGTATGGTGGTTAGTATCCCAATTACGTGAGGAACAGGAGTCCTCAACGTTTGCCACACACCTTAATTATTTCAATTTTTTTTACTTACTTGAACTCTAATTGCTGAGCATATTCACGAGCTATAAATGGTACTTCATCTGGTTCATATTTATGCGCCAATATCAAAGCCTGCTCCCATTGCAATAGATCCCGGCAAATATCTAAAGCATCTTTGGTATAGGATCCTTTTAAGAAAAATTCTTTGGCTTCTTCATATTTTTGCAAGAGCAGGCAACAAAAACCACTTAGTAAGTGTACATCTTCTAAATAACGAATATCTTCCAAAACATTGACCATGGCTACATCACCCATTTTTCGATAGGCCCTTAAAGCTAATTGATAAAGAAAATTTTAACAAAATATTTCGTACACTAACACATGGAAAGCACTTACCTAATGAAGGTTCTAGGTCTGCTAGAGCTTGTTCAGCGAATTCGAGCCAAGAGCCTCTTAAATTGATTCTTTCACAAACTTTGAAAGCCTCAGCATATTTTCTTAGATTAAGGAGATTCTTTAAATTACTATTTTGACTAGTACCGGGTAATACTACATGGGTGCTCAACGATTGTATTGCATATTGACCACCATCAATGTGTAAAACCATTTCACCATCGCACAACATTAAGGGAATTTGTGAAATATTCAGTTTTGTCTCGCCTGCCTTTAAAGTATGTTTGCCATTAACGGAATAGCGTACAAAAACATGGGTGTACACTATTTTGCCATCGTAGGTAATAAAATGATTCGGTTGACCTAAATCCCATAGACAAATTATACAGTTTTTAGGAAAATCTGCTATTATAATAGTCTCCTCCAGGGCAGGCAAAAAAACATAACCCTGACCATGATCATCAATAAATATTAGTTTTGTGCCCTCGTTATCGGAAAACATTTTTGCCAAACCCATATTATGGCGATACATGGTACATATTTCCCATTTCTCCAAAGAGAAATAAACTAAATGGCCGATCTATAATAGAAAAATTAGTCAAAAATGATTTGTAGGCATAATGGAGAATATTTTGCAAAACTTACATCAGTGGCAAATATTAAATACTCTTGAGTTAAGGAAAAACATGTTATAAGCGCATCGTTTAAAGTTGGCACTGCATTTGGAAATGTTTGCATTAGTTTATCCTTGACATTCGGATTGTCGGCAACAATGGCCTGTAGCATTAATTGAGGCGGACAGAGGACAGCACAATAATCGGCATTTAATTTCAAATCTTCTATGGGTTGTGAAAAATCTCTCTCGCTCAAGGGTTGAATGTGATCGCCTAGAGTTTTGCCCAAATCATAAAACCACACATGACGATCTACACAAGAAGCCATATGATAGGGACCAATAGCTAAAACATTGGGTTCTGTTTCTAGACTTTGGCGGTATGGTAAAGGTTTAGGCTGAAAAAATGAAAAAGTTGTTGCATTTTTTTGATGCTGGTCAAGTTTGTTCTAACTCACCTTATCAGGAGAATAAACGTAAATTGAAACCTCAGCTAAGCTACTTAAAATTGCTATTCTTGGTGCTGAGAC
This sequence comes from Wohlfahrtia magnifica, assembly GCA_023159175.1. NCBI lineage: Eukaryota > Metazoa > Arthropoda > Insecta > Diptera > Sarcophagidae > Wohlfahrtia > Wohlfahrtia magnifica. The sequence continues at coordinate 3,035,848 of JAKWBJ010000179.1, forward strand.
GGCATACATACAGGGTAATTTGGTTACATAAATAAAAATCGAACCAGACATGGTGCTAACCGATAGAAGTTGGCCATCCGCTGACCAATCAATCATTTGTACACCGGAATGATCGGGTACAGTAATAATTTTTTCCGTTTCATGTAGATTAGTGATGGAATGGATTTTAATGCTTTAAAATAAGCAAAAAGCTTAATAAAAATATACTTGTGTGACTTTTAAGACAGATTACTTACTTATCATCCCCACATGAAGCTACAATTTCCAATGGCTGAGAATAGGCCAAACCGGTAAGCAACTCTTTATGATTTTTAACCTGCCACAGTTCCTGTCCAATGTCTTTAGGATGCGTTGAAATGGCTACCACATGACCATTCGAAAAACCTAATAGTATATAACCATCACCAAACCATTTGTGTTGCAACAAAGAACCATAACGACTTTGAAATCCCAATTCTGTGGGCGTATCCGGTTCGGGTAAATAGTATAAGTACAAGGTGCGTTTGCCTATGATCATACTTATGGCATTATCACCACTAATACGATCATCATTAGCCATTTCAGCGAAATACATATCACTGGGTACATCCCTTAGCTGCACAACGCGCATGGAATCACCTTCTTCATTGCTCAGTGAAAAAGTTTTATCATCAGACCCCAAAGCCAATAAGTTTTGGGCAGACCAGGCACCACAATTAATGCGTTTAGAATGTTTACCCAATACCGGTATTCTTTTATTGGTCCTATGATTGTAAATGGCCAAATTGCCACGAGCAGTACCAACGGCCATGATTTGTTCCTGTTTAGACCATATAATACACGACAAAGGATCTCTCAAGCCGGATTCCACCGACATTTTTTGTTGAGTATTGGCATTCCACAAAGTTATAACGGGCGAAGAGCCCGTAATAATGCCCAGCAATTCGCCTTCATTGTCCCAAGCAAAACCCGAGCATAAGCTGTATGCAAAAGAGAAATTTGTTATTTCTTTCTCCACTTTCCTTATAGTTTATGTTACTTACCCTGACAACATAATTCTCTCTACCATTTGACCCTGTCTATTAAATATGCCCACTGTGCCATCGGAACCAGTGGTAGCCAAAAGAGCCCCCTGCAGCCCTTTTTGCCATATAAAATACACATCTCCCGGTCCGTGGGGTTCCTCATATTTGTAGAGCACTTTCTCAAAAGACATACTCCACTGCTACGCTTACAGCGTCTTAATTTTTCTTTTTGTATTTCGTTGTTGTTGTCTTGCGTTTCTTAATATCTAATATTTCCTATTGCACTAAATTTTCCATATAAAAACCGCTTTCTTTCATTGAAATGTTTTATGCGTTTGCCTTCTTCATTGTTTTCACTAGAAAATAATTTTTCCTATTAAGAAAATGCAGCAAATGATGAAAATTCCTCTATTAATTGGTTTTTCTTTTGCCTTGTTTTGTTTTGTTTCTTTCTTGTCTGTTGTGTTTTGGTTTCGTTTCCATAACAACAGGTGGTTTAGGGTTGCCTGGTGCATTATGGTAATGAATTGTAAGGGATTGGCTGTTTTTTAGGGGAGTAGAATAGCATATTACACTCGATTGCGAATAATGTAATGGAAAATGCATTTTACTTTGTAAAATTCCTGTTTTATATCAAGATTTAAATTTATGGTGACCAAATAAAAACTTCCATAGCGTTGTGGCATTTAAAATAGATTTCAGATTTATTTTAAGTCAATACAACGCAAATTCGTTTTAGTTTTTTGAGTTTTATTTTGTTTTTGGCAACCACGATGATGTTTTCATGACATATACTAAAAAGAATTGGCAACTCAAGCAATTGTCTCAAGGTTTGGCAAGAAACTATATTCTTTAGCAAAACGCAGAACCCCTAAATAATACTGTATTTGCAGTATTGCCAAGCTGAAAACAACAAATGAATAAAATTTCCCAGCGATCATTGTTATTTTGTTTGGTATTATGATTGCGGTTTTCCTTTTTGGCATGGGAAGAATCTACACACTCATACCTCTTTATAGGGCCTAGATAGGTTCTAAAAATGCCGTAAAAGGAGTTCCTTTTTGGCTACGTTATAGTTATTCTAAACAAACAGAAAATCCCGATATTTTTAGTCGTATAAGGAGGTAATTTTTGGTGTAAAGCGGAAGAGTTCCATAATTCAGACGGGCCGTTATAGCGACATGTCGTAAAGTGGATGGCTCTATAAACAGGTGTGAGTGTATCATTATATTTACAATCATTGGGATGTGTTTGCGAATCCAATAATGAAAGTGCAAGGTGCTTAGGACAAGTATTTTTTCCTCGTCAAAACGGAATGGAAACGAATAGTTTGCTATCCGACAATATATAACTGAAATTCAAGGATATAAAAACTTCAATAGTATTCCAAATAAAGAATAATAAGTATGGTAAGAGGAAGCTTTATCTTTCCTTGAATCATGGAGATGATGGCTATGCTGAAGAACAGAAATTCATACCCAGAGGTCTATACCATAGCACCGAAGTGTATAATAGTAAGCCCGCTTTGGGGAAAAAAATTTTGTATCGAAGGTCATGCGCTTCATAATATTCTACCAAAGAAACATGCTTACGCTACTGAAATTTTTTTAGTAATATGAAAGCCTAACAAGGCCTCAGTGATATAACTCATTTTAAGCCAGGCAACTGTTAAAAAAAAACCCAAGACATAAGATATGTTAATACAATGCCGACGTATATAATAATCCAGAAATTGTATGTGTAGCCACGCCAGCCAGCCGAATCAAGGCGTAAAAATGTAATACTTATGAATCCAATGGTTCTGTACCTGGCGGACAACCTGAGGTTGAGCCTTTCTGAAAAAATTCCACTGCCAACCCTGTTTCCCCATTTTTAGATCCGCCAGTATAAATCTTCACCGCATCGTTGAGGATAACCGAGCCACTTCGTAGAGAAGACTAGGTTTAATAACGGTCGAGTAGATCCTAGCTTGCACCCAGTAGTTGGGTTAAGTCACCTCGAAAATATTCTCAGCTAATTTAGCCTCCCAACTTAGTTTGGGATCGAGAATAAGCCTCAGATATTTGAGCGTGGGACTCAAACTTAGTTCGGTCCCCTCCACACTGGGCAGCTTAGAGCGAGGTATCGTATACCTCCTAGTGAAGAGCATAGAATCGGTCTTACAAGGGTGCACATTAAGTCCAAACCCCTTGCGTCAATGATACAATGCTCAGGGTATATCCATAAGTTCAGAATGATGGTAGTGAAACCTGCCTTGTATCTGATAACATCACGCAGAAGTTCTAGGTATTCATCACCCAGTGTATAAGAATTATATACAGAACATTCTGCCCTGCACCTTAAGTAACATAAAACTGTGGAACATGACCAGTGGGGCTTCCTCACACTGAAACAAATAGGGAAAAATAATTGTAAGTGAATCGATCACAAAATCCGGGGAAAATCTAGACGGCATTCCCAGAATGGTGCTCGAATGGAATCCTTAAGATGCAAGAAACAACTGGAGACTAACAATTATCTAAGAACTAGGACAGAATACTCTAACCCAGCAAGAAACAAAGTCATATGATACCAAAAGGAGTTATGGGAAAAATATTGGGTGCAAGAATTTTCTTAAAAAATTAAACAAGTAAGTCAATATGTGGAGCGTAGGCATACAACACAAACGGCCCAGCATCGAATACCAGCAGAGGACATGACGAAGAAAAATGTAACTGCGGTTTCGAGTATTTAATAAAGAGACATCAACCACCCTCTAGACAAATCCATCTCAATGAGCTCCAAAACCAACCTTCCAGCTTACCTTTAGCGATGATGACAAATATCAGACGAATGATCAAGCAAAAAACGCCGCCTATTAAAAAAAAATTATAATGCCAAGTAAGAGTTACCACCACCACCACCACTTAGCAAGGATCTTCACCACTATACACAATCATATGGAGGCGAGCTAGAGTGTATTAATCATCTACTTAGCTTGGCATGAGAAAAAAACGCAATTTCGATTTCAAGTGTTTAAAAAAGAGACTTCAACCTCCCTCCAGACAAATCCATCTAAAGAAGACCCTTTGTGGCCGACCTTCCAGCTTACCTCTGGCGATGATGATAAACATCAGACTAATGATTAGAAGAAAACGCCACCTACCGGGAAAAAATTAGAATGCTGAGTAAGAATCACCACTACCACCACCACTACACATAATCATATGGAGGTGAGCTACAGTAAATTAATCATCTACTTATCTTGGCATGAGAAAAAACTGCAATTTCGGTTTCAAGTGTTTAAAAAAGAGACTTCAAACTCCCTCCAGACAAATCCACTTAAATGACCATAACCAACCTTCCAGCTTACCTTTGGCGATGATGACAAATATCAGACGAATAATCAAACAAAAAACGCCGCCTATTAAAAAAAAATTATAATGCCAAGTAAGAGTTACCACCACCACCACCACTACACATAATCATATGGAGGTGAGCTACAGTAAATTAATCATCTACTTAGCTTGGCATGACGAACAAATTTAATTGCGGTTACGAGTGCTTAATAAAGCGACTTGAACCTCCCTCTAGATAAATCCATTTAAAGAAGCTCCTCTGTGGCCGACCTTCTAGCTTACCTCTGGCGATGATGATAAACATCAGACTAATGATTAGAAGGAAACGCCATCTACCGGGAAAAAATTAGAATGCTAAGTAAGTATCTTCACCGCTACACAATCATATGAAGGCGATCTATAGTAGACTAACAACACCTGCCTAGCCTGAAAATCAACTTGATAACTGAAACTAAAACAAAGTAATGTATACTTTGTAGAACGCCAATATGCTGCCTAGAGGAGTGACGGAGAAAAAAATGGAATATTTGGCCATTTTTATTTAGAAGAAACAGAAGACGCAGCTAAACAAATAAAATAAGAAAATAATCTATTGTCATTGAAAATGAGTAAAAAACTTTATTTTTAATAAAAATTAAATATTTTCTATATTTGTTTTATATTTTATTTATTTATATATAAAGCATTCTAAAATATTTTTTTCTAAAATTACACTAAATATGATGTTAACAATGAAGATAATGCAGTGTACGAGTATATAATATGAGTGAGGGTAACTTAAAATATGACTTTGTTTTATTTCTTGGACAAAAGAAAATATTTGCGAAAAGAATTTAAAATTTAAGAAAATTATTATATAAACTTATTAACACTGCGCTTAAAATATAAAAAAATAAAAACAACAAAAAATTATTAAAAAAAAATAATAATTATCACATAATTAATATAATTAAACCTGATGTGTGTAAGTGTTTAAAAATTAACTTAAAATTACAATTGAATTAAGGAAAATAATAATAAAAAAATAAATTTATTTTGTTTTAAATTCATTTGAACTATAATAAAAGAATTCTGGATAAATTCTTAAGTCTGGTGATGATGTCTTCCGCAGCAGGAGCTAAATGGTATATACCAGCATTAACCATAGCCCATTAAATATTTGGGCAAATAGGCAATTGAGGTCAATAAGCTGTAGCTAAAATTTTTATTGAGAAAAGTAAATAAAACGTTTATTATTAAGCTTTCGAAATGAAATTCTTTATTTACAAATGTATTTTTAGAAAGCCTTAGAAACCATAACCACACTTTTTTTTAATGATAATAAGGTGTAAGTGTTTTGTTTTATTTTATTTTTTACAGTGATTTTACACATAAGATATGATAACATCCGGCACCTGCCATTGTGTACTTGTTTCAATACCATCATCATTATGTTCCTTTTCCGTTTTGGCTTGTGTCTCATATGCCAATATATTGTTATTGTCCAAATCCAGTAGTAGACCACTGTTAAGTTAGCAGTTGTAAGATTTGATTAAAAATAATTGTTAATTTAACATGGCAACCATCACCAATAAAATGTAATAAAAATTAAATTTTTATAGAAAAAAAAAAAATAAATGAATTAAAAAGCCAATTATAATTAAAGTTTTTATTTAAAAAAATAAAAATAAAGAAATAAAATAAATAAAACTAAAAAATTCTTTGTGCTATACTTAATGTGGTATCAACCCTATAAAAATTATAAAAATAATTATTTAAATTTTGTTTTTCATTATTAAAAAAAAAAAAATTTGTAATTAATTAATTAGCATTGATTTTTTACAGTCACAATACGTTAAATTCAAACACCATTTTGTCAAATAACAGCCAATATTTTTCTTTTAACTTAAAAACTAAAAATGCAACATCACCAACAAACAAACAAACATATATTATGTGAATAGTACGTACGAATTGCTAAGACCCCGATAGAACCAGGATTTCCAAGATTTGCCCGATTCATCATCTACTTTGGCTTCTAAAGCTGAACAGAAGTGTCGACGATCATGTGAGCGCCCACTTTTAGCATCGCATAAAATACGCTTTCGACACTCCGAATCGCATGTAGGCTTAACGGGAGAATTTTTCCAATAGTTTCTAGAATAAAAGTGTTCAAATAAATGTTTTAATTGAAATAAATTATTAAATATTCGGTAGGTTGACAAAAAGAAAAAAAAAAAAACATTCAGTCCTTCCAAAAAAGACCTTGAATAACATGATCCCACACTTTGTTACGTCAATAAGCCAAATTGTGGGATATGGAGTTCGGAAAACACAGAAATGATTGTGGCAAAACCTTTAGGGAAAAGTGACTGTTTGGTGCGCAATATGGTCTGAAAGTTTAAATGATACTGAAAACACAGTTATCGCCAATTCATAGCGTTTTTTTTGACCTGCTCTTGAATATTATTAGCTTGATGTCATGTGGTTTCAACCAAATGGTGCCACAAGCCACACAAAATGACCGATATTGGCGTTATGATTCACTCACTGGCTATTTAGACAATGGGATTTGACACCGTTAGATTTTTTTGTGGGGCTACATCAAAGACCATGTCTAAACGGGTTTTTTTCTTCGTCACTTCTCCGGGCAGTATATTGGAGTTCCACAAAGCATTCATTACTTTGTTTCAGTTTCAGTAATCAAGATGATTTTTTCAAGCTAAGCAGATGATTAATCTATCACCACCCCCACCTTGCTAGGTGGTCATTACTTCGCATTGTAATTTCTTCCCAGTAGGTGGCGTTTTCTCCTAATGATAGGTGGCGTTTGCCGGAAAGGTATTTGGGCTTTATTTTAAAAAGAAAGAAACTACACTTGGAGAGATAATTCTCGGAGAAAAGCAACAAAAAGAGTGTGCATGAGAATCCATCAACATCAACTCGTCATCGTTCTCAAGAATTGAACATTTGACGCACCAGTTTACACGCAATTTTGCGAAAGGATGGGTATGACGCCTTACAAAATTCAACTGGTTCAAGAGTTGAAGCCGCATGACCATTCGCTTCGCTAGATGTGCCAACGAGAAACTGCATGATGATGTCGATATTGCCAAAAAAAAATTATCTTTTCGGATGAAGCTCATTTTCATCTTGGTGGGTACGTTACGATTTTTCTGTACCCGCTCTTCATGGTATTTATGTGAACGATGTTAGTTTTTAATAGGTTGGTGCAACTTGCCGCACATTTCATGTCACAATCGATTTATTGCGTCTAACGTTTGATGACCGATTAATTAGCCTATACGGTGATGTCAGTTTTCCTGTGTCAACGCTTTTCTTTTACTCCACCTTTATCCGCTGCTGTTTTTCGGCATCAATCTGTGTTCCCTATGTGTTAGCAGGATGTGCGCTTTTTCTGTTTTCTTGCGAGTTTCAGACTATGGTAATTCTAGTGATATCGTTTGAAGGACTTTTAAGGGTTGACATACACATACAGCGCCACGTACGTCCCTTTACCTCGTTCGAAAAAAGTTGCTCTCAGCTAGAATATACAAAGGATCTCGCGTCAAGGGTTCACGAATACTTGCATCTTTCCAATATAATTTGTAGCAGCGTTCCGAGTTTCGCATTATAGATTGTAATCTTCGTTTGCAGTGATAAGAAGGTCAAGTTCGAGATGGATCTAAGACGACCAAACGTCTAGCGAGATTTCTATAGTCAGTTATCTATATCCCCACTCGCCGCTCCATTCTAGGTTATGATGCTACCAATATAACAAAATTGGCCCGTGCTTTAAGCAGCCTTAAGTCTTTTCTTAGGAGAGGCACTTACGTTAATCCTCTATTACGTTGCAATTGCAAATCGTTCTTGGGACATTAATAAGATGTTTTCATCTTTGCCGCATTAATCCTGTCCTGTCACGATAATGGTATGATTCATACTTTATTATATCAGTGCCAATTGAAATCATTCCTGGTATGTGACATTTTTGGTCTTTTTCGCCACCAACGTTAACCTCCATAGATTCAATACATAAACTTGAAAATTATGACCCAAAAGACATATATCGTCTACGTAATCAACTACGTGCATCAGGTTATATCAGTTGGCCATAAATTAACGAGTCTAATCAAGGACCTATGACTATTTGTGGTACCTCTAACAATATTTTCATGAAAACTCTAAGTTAGGCAAGAAAAAGGTTAATCGATCTTTCTAAATCTAATCAATTGTAATTCGCGTAGTCCTTGTGAGAACTAACCAGTACATTTGAGAAATTTAATTATTGGTTTGCAAAAACAATTCGTAGGAGGAGGGTAAGCAAACAAGTCGGGAATTGAACAAAAAAAAAAAAAAATTAACTGAAATTGTTAAACGATTTACAATAATCTTTATTCAATGGGATTTGCCGAAAAATTGGGAGCCTGGTTGCTTCATGAGCTTAACTAAAACAAAGAAAACCGACTTTAAATTGCTTCTTAACATTTCGACGTCGAGGAACACGTGATCGTAAGCAGCACTTTTTATACTAAATTGTCAGTGGAGATGAGAAATGGTGTCATACATAAATATGAAGCAAAGAAAGAAGTGAGTGGCTCCAGGAAATACACCAAAGTCAAGTGCCAAACCTGACTTTCACTGAAAAAACCATGATCTTTGTTTGGTGGGACTGGAAGGTTATGGTGCATTGGGAAATATTTGAAAGTCAACAAGAAGCTCAACATAGCCCAGCTACACTGGCAAAAGGTAAAACCATAATCCTTCATGAAAACTCCAGGTCCCATATTACAGAAGTCGGCAAAGAAGTGCACCGACGGATTATTATCATTTCCGCTAACTGTTGAATCATATGAGCGATACTAGCTCCGACAATGAAGGGAATCTTAGAAACTGGCTCAACAACTTCTAGATCGAGCTATTTTTGCCGTAATGGCATTCACAAATTGGTAGAGAAGTGGGAGGAGATGCTTTTGTCGATGCTCTAGTAGAACGGGAAAGCCACATTAAAGTCCTAATGAAATGATTTCACTGTAAACCACATGTCTCCTTTACCGCCCATTTGTCTTTCTGTTCGATATTGCATATATTTCCATCGATCGAATAAGAAGCTCTTTTTTCGTCATTACTCTTGGGAGCATATGACTTTGCACAAAGTGTTTATTGTTTGCTCTTGTTTAATCAGTTGAATTTCCAGCTCGTCTCCATATGATTATGTAGTGGTGAAAATTCTTGCTAAGTAGTAGTGGTGATCCTTACTTAGCATTACAATTTTACTCTAGCAGGTAGCGTTTTCACCTAATCAATCGTGTGATGCTTGCCATCATCGCCATTGGTCAGCTGGAATGTCAGAGGGCTTCCTTTAGATGAATTTGTCCTTTAGATTTGAAGTCTGTTAAAATAGTTGAACTAAACACTCCAAACCGCAATAAAATTTTTTTATCATATCCTCCACGCCACCTCCATAAGGAGTGTAGGACCTCAATAATCCGGCTGTAAGAATCAGCTTTTATCTAATCCGGCCGGTTCTACTTCCCCACGTCCATTTTTATGGCCAATCCACCATCATTTACGTCTTCTTATTTTCTTTTCATGGGCTGTTGATTCAAGCATATTATTTGACACCACCCTAGGCCAGCATATTCGTAAAGATCCTGTAAAGACATTGACTCACAAACATCTGAATCTTCTGCGTGTTCCGAAGGGCAGCATTCCATGTCTCGCTACTATATACGAGAGCAAACTTAACATTTGTGCTAAATATTCCAGCTTTACTCCCTGAGAAAGAGAAGGAGGAATTCCAAATGGGCATTAAGCGACTGAAAGTCTGCATAGCACTTTTTATATGTGACTCGTCTTTAGAAGTCAACTTGGCAAAGAAAGGATTTGCACGACTCGTGTATTGGTCGCGCTCTGTGGTCATGTTGTTGGAGACGTGTGCTTGAATACAGCTTATTAGCACAAGAACCTTGCATCCATTGCCCGGAGCCGATACCATTGAATCGACTTTCGAAGGCAACTTGGCAAAGAAAGAATTTGCACGACTCGTACATCTGTTGCATTCTGTGGTCTGCAGCTTTCATGTTGTTGGAGTCGTGTGGTTGAATAAAGCTTATTAAATCAAGAAATCTGCATCCATTGCTCGGAGTCGATACCGTTTATGATTTCAGGTGTAAGAAATGTTCCTACCAAAGCCTATCTGTAAATTTGAGTAGTTACAAAGGCAAAGAAGATCAAGTCCTTCAAAACTTCGCGAAGGTTACGAAAGTAACGGCAAACGACGGGTAAATCTATTTCTATCCACTACCATATCTTCCCTAGCATACAGTCTGAAACAAAATAATAGCGCTCCACAAAAACTTACTTGTAATACAAATCAAACAGCTCTTGATTATGTGTTAACTCATTGATTAGATTATCCCAATCAACAGGTCTTAGAGCCTTCATATTGTAAGCAGCTCTGGCGGTATATAACTTATACCAAATTGGAAAATCATACAAGTTCGCTTCTTTCAAGTTCATTATCCAGGATTCATGATCAACAACTAAGCGTGTGGTGGTATCATGATCACCATCTATATAGTAAATGCGATAGCCAGGATTAAGATCGTAGTAGGGAGATACCGAAGGTCCAATATAAGCAATATTACTGGGATGACCTGGAAGTACAAAAATGAAAATTTTATGAATTCGAACAACATTTTAAGCATTGGCTGTAGTACGTACTCAAATCATGCGGATCATAGAACATTTCAAATTCATCATAATGGGTGTGACCATAGAACTGAGCCATAATGGTGTTTTCATAACGCGAAATAATTTTATAAAAATTGCGCGACCACACTTTCAGACAATCTGAATGACCAGGCGGTATATGACCGATGACATGAACCTTCTCATTAGAAAACTCAGCACTTTGTAGCTCATAAATAAACCATTGCAATTCTGTGGCTGGATCGGTGGAATTTAAGAGTAACCACCTGAAAATTAAAGTTAAGATAAGAACCAGTTCTGCCAATGAATAGATAAAAGGGAAAAGAAATACTTACCAGTTCTTGTTGTTGCAATAATTCATATTGAGCGATATAATACGAAAACCGGGTCTTACTAAAACCGAATAAAATGCTCCTCTACGTATGGTATGGGATACACTTTGCGGCAGCCAACGGCGCCATTGTACATCCAATTCATCGTATAACCAAGATATGGAATTTTCCACTTGGTTGACATATGGCGGAGGAAAACTATTGACTGGAGCACTTTCGTGATTACCCAGAGCCGGGAATATGGGTACACCGGGGAATTTTTCTACCATCTGCTTAACTGTTTCTTTAAGAATTTCTAAATTTTCCTGTTTAGTTTGATTCCAGACATCATGCGGTGGCAAATCACCCGTCCACAATATATAATCGATATCATTATGGGTATCGGCTATGTGGGATAACATATTATCAACAGTTCTCTTGGGAGAATCACACTTACGATAGTCACCCCATTTACCAGCAGCTGCATTAGGATTGGAAGGTCTACCACTGCTCAAACGACAACACAATGGTTCATTACAATCAGCATTTGAACCCTCCACATAGTGAGGATCATAGTGGGTATCAGAAATATGTAAGACCTTAAAGAATGGTGCACCCTCTTTTGGTACTGGCAATTCTAAAACTGGTGGCTTCGGCACTGGTGGAAATATCACTTCCCATTCGTGATAAGGATTGTAAATATCTTCACAGCCGTCGCCTATAACAAAGCTGCAAATTTCATCTGGACTTAAGGTGGTGCGCTGTAAAACATAGATAACTTCTGTTCCGAAAAGAGTTGATACACCTTCACACACTCGTGGACTTTGTATTTTCAGATTGGCACAGAATTGATAAATAATCTTTATGATTTCCTGTTCCGATTTGCCGGTGTGTATATAGTGCAATAATAGACCTGCTCCGGCTTTACAGGCTGTACACGACACTTTGGATAAGAGACTATTTTCGATTTCATATGAAACTTGCTTAAGATTAAGCAGCCTTAAGGCTTTGTCTACAAGCGGCGGGTAGACTAGGCCATCAGGTGTATTGTCACCATACCACAGCATACGAGGAGATGTTCTGTTCTTTAGCCTGCGGAAACGTTCGAGCAATTCCTCATCATCGGTTTCCGACAAATCAGGATTGGTGCGATTCGCAAAGCGCTTCAGCTCCACATGCGGTGTTATACTGCGAGGCAATGTAAGAATTTTCCAATCATCTTCCGGCTGAGTCCAATTCACCACTTGACGTCGAAAGTTGTGTAATGTGGGAAAACCTAAAAGAAAAATGAGGAAAATTTATATTGATTAAGAGGAAAGTAAAGCCTATTCACATGCCCTGGAAACTAAACACGAATCCATACTATTTATACCGATAAAAATTTTGTCGATATCAACTATGAGCACGAGAAGTGTGTATGTTGTGTATAAAGTTCCGCAAAGACTTTACTAAAGTCTCTTTGAGAATGGAACATAAAGCGCCCTCTGTGCTAGTTTTTTCGAAATCAATCAAATTTCTGGCTGATTAACATTTGAAGAGAGAATCGTGATTCTAGTTTTTACGGTGAGGCACCGCCTCATTAACTAAACAGTCAGTCAATATTTGCTATTGAAAATTCGCGGGCTATCATTGGATATTCCGTATGGTTATTCGTATTCGGGCTCATAAACAGTTGGTGATTAGGGCTTTAACGACTAAACTAAGCCGGGAAGCTCTAACTGCGATGGTTGGAGAGCTAGAGAGGACTACCTTGTAGCGCACTAAACAGGAAATTCATACCCTCGGATGACCGCATGACTTGGAATAGATATCATCTCGATCTGATTCCGTTCCAGCATTTCGATTTAATCAAGTAATTGCGAGCACAGATTGCGGCCTCAAAATTTAATACCCGGAAACGCCTAGCGGCCCTGTCTATAGCGTATCCATCACCTGAAAAACGGTGCTATCCCGGAGGAAAGATTCAGCAGCCAACTTATCCCTAGAAGGTATTCTAATGCCGTAAGCTGTACAGAAGTTCAAAGTAGGTAGCGCCCACTTTCTGTAGAATAGTAGTGTGTTCAAACAACTCCCTAAGTCTATGTATGCTAAGAATCATCTCCAGACCAGCCTAAAGAACTCATGACACGGGTGATTGCAAGATAGGCTAGCCTCTGCACCTTATTCAGAATGGCCAGTTGTGACTTAATACTCACCGCCTTCCACCAGACAAGAAGGTCTAATGACCGCGTATTACATTCAGTACAAGACATGGGGTCGATCCGTTTTTAGAAGGCACATCATACCTTTCTCATTCGACTCTTAGCATTACTTTTTTACAAGAGCTTCGAGTCCAACATCACGCCCAGGTACTTAGCCTCCTTCGAGAATTTTAGAGTAATGTCGCCCAATTTTGGCGGCTTAAACTCCGGTACTTTTCAGCGCCTGGTAAACAGAACCACCTCGGCCTTCGTCACATTAAGGCCCAAGCAGTTCTCCCTTGCCTAATTCAAAAGTGCGCCTGGCGATGATTCCATCAGCTTGCTTAAAGTGGGAAGGAATTTCCCCCTGAAAAACATGCCATCATCCGCATATGCGATCACCATTCCATTTATAACCAGGTTCCACAGAAGTTTTGAAAACACACTACCTTGTGGCTCTTCTAGTTACAATCTACCTTATTCTGGCCATACCCAAACTGAAGGTAAATGACCTGCTTCTAATTGATCTGTTTCCTGCCCAAATCGATATACTTTGTCCAAATCGATATCTTTTGGTCAACACCATTCACATTGTTAAGTCCACATTCAGTTAGGTTATCTGGCGGTCCCTGCTTGAAGGATTTGGTTCCATTTAGGCCAGAGATTTGGTAAATTGTGATGCCACAAGCATAAAAGCTAACCCGGGATCAAACAGGAAACCATTTTGACTCCAAAACCTTTATTTTGGAAAGTTCAGCCGAAGATGGCAAGAAATAGGAGGCCAACAACTTCCGTTATCTGATGGCAATAGCTGGATACTGACATATGAGCTGAAAGAGAGTCTCCTCCTCCTCTTCAGTACCACAATTTTTACAAATATAATGCGATGGTATGTCGAGTCTATCAGCATGCCTCCCTCTCATAAGAACCGCAATTGTGCGATGGATGTTCATGCGATTTAGGGAAAGAAGACATTTAGTCCTCTTTTTATCAAGGTCGATCCAGCAAAGTCTAGCGATACCGCACGTGCTCTCATGCTGACAACGAAATCGACCGTGGAATATCTAGCCTAATCGAGGCAATTAAGACAACAATGATAGGCTCTCGTTCGAAAATATCGTGCTTCCACGCCGCCAATGAGATTGAGCCAAGCCATACATTGACCAGAGGATATCCAGCCTAACCGAGGCAATTGGGACACCAATGATAGGCTCTTGTTCGAAAATATTGTAAAGAATTGGTTTTTTTTTGAAGCCTCCATTTAGTTTGAAGCCTTTTATCGTTGTAAATGCAAAAAAACAAGAATTGCATTTGGACCTTTTTTCCGTTCCACCTCCTTGGGAGAATATGGCTTTCACAAAGCATCTTTTCCTTGTTTCAGATTCTTTGTCATCATTAGTCATGTAATTTGGAATGGACTACTGTACCTCGTCTAAGATTACTGATGGTGTTGCCAACTGTCGTTGCCTAGAAACAATGCCCTCTGTGTGTTAAGAGTAGTGGTAAGGAGTATTTATTTAGCACAGACTCCTACCTTATTTGTTAGGAGATGTTGCGTCGTCAGGCCTTCCTATGAAGTTAAGCAGTTAATTAGTCTAGTATAGCTGGTCTAGAATTACTGATGGTATTGCCATCTGTCATTGCCTAGAAACAACATCCTCTGTGTATTTGGAGTAGTGGTGAAAGTCTTTGCTTAGCATAGACTCCTACCGTTTTTTGTCGAGAGGAGACGTCGCTACACCTTCCTATGCAGCTAAGAATTTGATTCGTCAACTGTAGATAGTCTAGGATTACTGATAGTGTTGCTTTCTGTCGTTGCCTACAAACAACTCCCTCTGTGTGTTAAGAGCAAAGGTAAGGAGTCTTTGCTTAGCATAGACTCCTGCCTTATTTGTCTCGAAATGTGACGTCACTGGACCTTCCTATGCAGCTAAGCATTTGATTGGTCTACTGTAGCTAGTCTAGGATTACTGATGGTGTTGTCATCTGTTGTTGCCTAGAAACAACTCTTTCTGTGGTAAGGAGCCTTTGCTTAGCATAGACTCCTGTCTTATTTTCCTATGCCGCTAAGCAGTTAATCAGTCTACTATAGCTGGTCTAGGATTACTGATGGTATTGCTATTTGAAACAAAGCCCACTGTGTAGTTGCAGTAGTGGTGAGTAGTCCTTGCTTAGCATAGACTCCTGCCTTATTTGTCTTGAGATGTGGCGTCACTGAACCTTGCTATGCAGCTATGCAGTTTAATCAGTCTACTGTAGCTGGTCTGGTATTACTGATGGTATTGCCATCTGTCGTTACCTAGAAACAATGCCCTCTGTTTAATTGCAATAGTGGTCAGTAGTCTTTGCTTAGCATAGACTCCTATTGTTTTCTACTCCAGATGTGGCGTCGCTAGACCTTCCTATGCTTTTGTAGTGAATGTATTCCTTTATTCTTTTACGAGGGGTTCAGGAGAGTTCAAGAGCGGTTTGAAGCTTTTTTAATTATTCAAAATTTGAAGCGGTCAACAGAATTCGACCTGGGGTTTTATGGGTCTCGTAAGCAAACACTTAACCACTACACCACATCACCTCTCACTTGGACTTAGATTGGACTTTAACGGCTATTATTTCTTTTATTGGGAGGGCGTGTGGAGTAGTGGATAGAGCGCAGGCATACAACACAAAGGGCTTAGGTTCGAATCTCAGCAGAAGACATGATGAAAAAAAATTAAGTTGCGGTTTCGAGTGTTTAATAAAAAGATTTAATCAACCTCCCTCCAGACAAATCCATCTAAAGAAGCTCCCCTACCTTGCGGCTAACCTCTGGCGATGATGACAAACATCAGACGAATGATCAGTAGAAAACGCCATCTACTGGAAAAAATTACAATGATAAGTAAGGATCACACATAATCATATGGGAGCTCCCTAGAGGAGTGTCGGAGAAAAAAGCCACAATTTAGTTCAAAGCCTCATATTGTCGTTTAATACAAAAAAAAAAAAAAAAAAAATTGAAATTAAACTTTCGTTCCTCCTCATTGGGAGAATATGTCCTATACAAAGCATCTTATCCTTGTTTCTTTATTCTCCAGCTAAGCAGTTTACCGGTCTGCTGTAACTGTGTGTATTTGGAGTAGTAAGGAGTCTGTGCTTAGCATACACTTTTAATTTTTTTTCTCGAGATGTGGCGTCGACAGACCTTCCTATGTATGTATGTTGATGTAGTCCTTTTCTCCTTGAAAGGATCATCAAAATTTAAATTCAATTTTCATTCACAGTTTGTAACCGTCACCAGAACGTGATCTGGGCTGCTATAGGTTTTGTAAGCAAACACTTAACAACTACACCACGCCACCTCTCACTTGGACTTAGATTGGACTTAAGCAACTATTATTTCATAAATCTTTTAATAGCTACTTACCCAAGACTCCGCTATGATACCAGCTTACATATGCAAATACGATGACCATCCATATTGTGATGGTCTTTGTTGGGGTCATAATGTTGTTGTACAATATTTTACAAGTGAAGCCGTTATGATTTCCTGTTATGCATACAAATTACGAAGAAAAAATGTCTGAAAAGAAATCGAAATAAATATGAAAAATCATATTAAAAATAATTAAAAATAAAAAAAATTTAATAAATTTGTGGCTGCCCCTGCTTACACTGCTGCTGCTGCTGTGGGCATTGTTTCGTAATTTTATTTTTGTACAGGAGGAGGGAGGCAAGAGGGGGATTTGTTGATATAACCTTTAGCAAACCAAACCGACAATAATTACAAAAGTTTAATTAGAAGTCAAAACTTGAGACAAAATAAGTGAAAAAAGAAGAAAAAAAACGAAAAACCTGAACAAAATTAAACAAAAGCGCTTGGAAGAAGTAAAAACGAAAAACAATTTCTTATGATAATGGCAAGTGCTTATGGGTTTTGGGAAATATTTTCCAGTTGCAACAGCAAAAGAAGAAGCACAACAAATGGTTGCATAAGACACTCACGAGATTTGTGCCCACGGCACCATTGACTATGGAGCTGGAGGAGAAAGAAAAAATTTTATTTGAAAAACATAATGAAAAATCAAAACTTTTTAATTTAAAATTAAAAAAAAACAAAAAAAAAAAAAAACAAAAATCAAAGAAAAAGCGCAGTTTTTTTTTGTGTGAAAGTGCAAAGTCATGAGAAATTAAGATTTTTTTGTAATTTTTTTGGCTCAACTGTGTAACAAAGGTAGAGCAACGTAAATAATTATAAAATTTTTTTGATTTATTTTGTGGTCAAGTAATCATATAGTGAATTGCATAATATTTGTTATCTGATAAAATTTTAAATAAACAAATTCCAAAAAAGACAGAGTTTGGAAATGATATTCTTTTTTAATTACAACTTACAAACCTATTGACCCAATTCTATTGGAATTTTTGAGAAATTTTTATGTTCAGTTTTAAAAAACCAGGCCAATAGGAAATATTTTGTTCAAAGACCTTTTTTTATGTTTAAATGCATCTTTATTTACAATTCTTATTTACATATATACAGGGTGGGCAAATTTGAGGTTAGGAAGTAAATTGGCTGTCAAATGATGTAATGTCAAGATTTGAGCTGTCAACCTTTAACATTCATTTAGTAAAAAATTGGGACATTTTAGCTGTGGAACGCTACACTCTTGAACAAGAAATTTCAATTGTAATAATTTACTATCAAATTAAATTCGAGGCTTACAGTACTGTTGCAGACAATAGATCAAAACAATACGCTTGTAGTGGCCGTAGTAATGCAAACATACAGCAAAGAGCTAAGAATGAGCTTGGAACATCACCTCGTCGACGTTCGCAACAATTGGGCATTACTAGAGGAACTTTGGGCAACATTTTGCATAAAGGTCTTCTACTTCACGCTTATAAAGTTCAACTCGTTCAAGAATTAAAGCCAGTCGACCATTGTTTGCAGCGAACATGTGTGAATTAACTGTTTGAAAAACTGAACGAAAATAACGCATTTTTCAACAAAATCATCTTTGGTGATGAGGCCCATTTTGATTTAGGCAGTTATGTAAAGGAACAAAATTTGCATATGGGGCTCACAAAATTCACAAACAGTCGTCGAAAAATCATTACATCCAAAGAAAGTGATCGTATAGTGCGATTTGTGGTAAGGCGGCGTTATCGGCCCATATTTTTTCACAAATGGGCAAGGAAACGCCGTCACCGTGAATTCTCTGCGCTACCAAACAATGATAACGAATTTTTTGTGGCCAAAATTGGCTAATGTTGACATCGGTGACCTTTCGTTTCAGCAGGATGACGCCACAAGCCATATAGCCAGCCAAAGAATTCAGTTATTGCATAAAAAATTTCCCGGTAGCGTAATTTATCGATTTGGCGATGTCAATTGGCCGCCTCGTTCTTGTGATTTACAAACCACAAACTACTGACCATCTGAAAGATGAAATTCGGCGCGGAATTGACAAGATAAGCGAAGCTTTGTTGCAAAATCTGGTTAAAAATTTTGTGAAAAAAGCGAACGTCAGCCGACGTGCTAGAGGTTGATATTTGCGCGACATCATATTCCATTATTAATTCCCATATATCTATTTTATATTGGTATGAATAAAACTGAATTTGTCAAAAAACCTCAAATTTGCCCACCGTTTATTAGTTCAAAATCAATACATATGCAGTTGGTCACCTGCCAGAAACCTAGGTTGCCGAGATTCCCTGAACCTGTGGTAATAGAATTCAACTTCTGGTTAAATCCTTCTGGACCTTCTCTACTCGGGTAGCTAAGGGTCAAACCTATGATATTGTTACGTTTTAACCTTTTTAAAACATTTGAGTTCGTTGAAATTGCGTTAAAATAAAATAAACACCGCTTTATTTTTGTTACAGTTTTATTTATTTTACTACACAATAACTTTGTCTTAATACAACTCTCAATAATTGTTTATACAACACTTTTATTTCCACTTTAACACGCCTTTATCTTACGACAGCCAAATGATAACTAAACTCTGACTTGTAGGTAAAATTTGCCTACAGTTGGAAGGTTCTGGAAATATCGACCATCTTCTATTTTCATATCCGTTATTTCAGATGTAACGTAAAGATGGTCGATGTGGCATTGCTGCCAAATTGACAGGATGACACAAAATATAGCAAAATCCGACAATACAGTGTTGTATTTTTATTTTCGTTACAATATGTAAATCGTCGTGGGATTAATAGACTGACGGCTGTCGACGGCTACAGATATGAGTCATTATACAATATTAACATGAAATCGTAGTTTAAATTAGGTTCGAACACTAGCAGCTATTTGGTCAAAAAAAAAAAAAAAAAAAAATGCCAAACATCCGTATTTGGTTGTCCTATGTAGATAAATACAGACAATGAAACTAGCAACACCAACTTAACTAAATACAAGACTAACGACACAAAAACAGATTCTGAAAGGTCCTAAGCTGATTGTGACCTAATCAATCCCCATGCCACAACCACCTTATGGATATTGCAAACCGGAGAATAATAGTAAGATCATCACACACGCGGCCGTTTTTTGTTTATAAGAGTCTCTGCCTTCTGTTTGAAAGCCAAGAAAAATGACAGAGTAAGTGTTCGATTGTCTCTACCTTTTCTTCGTCTTCACACAGCCTAGAGTAATTGATATTTAATATTAATTTTTTACTCTTGTCCTAGGACAAGCAATAACCAGCCATATGGACCTAGAGACTCTACAACTTAATTCGTTATACCAGATTTGACCAAGTTTCCCAACAAAGAACCTTTTGAGTTCACTAATGTAATGATTCAACGGCGGCAGGATGTAGTTTTCCAGTCAATTACCAGCGATACCACAACGACCCGGTACCCAGGAAAATTTTACGATCTTCCACAGCCTACCCAAGGTTAATTTGGACTTGATCGTGCATTATTTAAGTGTCCAAGTTTAAGCGCTTCCAACCTCTTTCTCGATCACCTCCACAACTTTCCCAACTGCAAAAACTTCCACCTGGAAGTCACTGCACTTTTCGTTCAACTTATAAGAGTACCTAGGGTCGCAGTAGATGCCATCATCTTCCTCCGTCTTGGATCCGTCCGCAAAAAAGGCCAACCACCAAGAGAAGGCTCGAACCCACGACATTCATCCCCGCTCGGTATCACTCATAGTCGGCAGGATATAATCATTGGCCCATTTACTCCTTTCGATATTTAATGCAAGAAGCCGCAAAACACGTGCATGTCCATAATAAGCATTCCGCCAAAGACCAAGCTCCCTGAATCATGGGGCACTTGCTCTGGTGTTGACGAATATTTAAACCCCCGCGGCACCATTGTTAACATCAGTGTAAATGGAATTCCGCACTGAGTCTAAAATAGCATTTCTCTGTAATTTTGTCTAAAAACAACTACGCTACGTGTATTCGCAATAGTTATCGAGCTGGAATCTAAGGTTTTGTGTTTTCCTGTGGTGGTGGTATCAAAATTAAGGTCCGAGTTTAATCACAGGGGTCTTCATCTTCTATTCACAAATAATCCTCTGATAGTGAGTTAGACTAGAATATAAAAAATTTATCGTAAATTTAACTGCGATCATAAAACGACTCCCAATTATCTTTATTTATTGGGATTTGTCGAAAATTTTTGAGAATTCGTATGTGGACTAATAAATTAAATTAAAATTGCAATCAAATTACATTTTTTTAACAAAAAGGTATACAAGACTCCGTATAATAAAGGGTCAGCCATCTAACGTTATTTTTTCAACTAGTGCTTATTTCGTGAATGGTAACACTTAGCACATGTCTGATTTGATAGATAATTAGTCTTATCCTTCCGCTGAACGAATATACTCTGAGGATATTAGCAACATTTGGTTTCAACAGGACGGCGCTACGTGCCACACAGCCGAAGCTACACTCGCCCTGTTTTTGGAGATCGCTTTATCAGCCGCAGAGCTGATGTCGTTTGGCCACCTCGGAGCCGCGATTTGACACCGTTGGATTATTATTTGTGGGTGCCGTCAAAGATAAGTGTTACGCCAACAAGCCAGAGACAATTACCGCTTTAAAGGACAGTATTCGTGAAGCCATTGGTGAAATACAGCTGCATACAATCGATAATGTGCTTAAAAATTGGACCGATCGTGTAGGCTACTGCATGCCCAGCCGAGGCAGCCATTTGAATGAAATTATTTTCCATTATTTACCGGAAGGATTTTACTTTCAAATAAAAAAGAAATTTGTAAAATATTCAGTAGTTTTTTTATAGCATTTTCAAAAACAATTTATTTGGCGGACCCTATATATTGTTAGGAAAAAAAATACAACACATCAGCGCTTTAAAACTGTATTGTGGTATTTTGGTATATTTTGTGTCACCCTGTCAATTTGACAGCACTGCCAAATCGACCATCTTTACGTTATATTTGAATTAACGGGTTTGAAAATAGATGGTCGATATTTCCGGAACCTTCAAAACTGTAGGCAATTAGGTATATAGAGAGGCTGCAAGTGAATTAGTTATCGTTTGGCTGTCGTAAAATAAAGTTGTGTTAAAGCGGAAATAGAAGTGTTGTATAAACGAATATTAAGTGTTGTATTAAGACAAAGAGTATAAAAGTTATAGTGGAATAAATAAAAAACTGTAAAACAACAAAATGAAGCGGTGTTTATTTTATTTTAGCGCAATTTAAACGAACTCAAACGTTTTAAAAAGGTTAAAACGTAACAATATTAATTTTTCAAGAACTTTAAAAAGCGACTCAGTTGTTGGCAAACCCTTTTAAGCTTTATTATGTAAACGATTTTAAATGGCTCGAGCATTTCAATGACAATTTTCTTTCATTTTTCCAAAGAAATTACAGACTTTTATATAAAAAATTTAAAACGGAGCCAGAAACAATAAAGGACTGAATAAGATTTAATTCGAAATCAGAAAATTGCTCTGCAAAACGTAACGTTTTCCATTTATGGTTTACAAAACTTAATTATTTTACTTTTAATAAATTAAATTTAAATTTTTCTTAAACAGAAAATACTTTAAGTAACATATGGTAAGCAATTATGTATAACCTCGATATTAAAGAACAGGGCAATTTTTACATTTTATATGACCAACCAGGGTTTAGTAATGACAAGAATACATAAAGCTATTCTCAATATACAATTTTTAAAACTAATGATAAGCTTGGAACATGCGTCATTTAATATTTTTTATTTTAATTTGATTTGTTTCTATATCAACACAAATTTTTTTTTTATAAATCTTTTGTGTATTAAGAATTCAAATCGAGTTATTATATATTTAATCTAATTTTCTATCAGTAATTATTTAATAATTATTAACTAGTCAGGGTTAATTAAATTGTTGTATAAAATACATCCCATACATAATATTATAACAAAATTTACTATTTGGTACAGTATTGTCCTAAAAAATTTAAACAGTAGATTCTGTAGGTAAAAAATTATTACTACACGACAAGACAATAATTATGTTCATACATACATATGTATGTAGGAAATGATATTATTTTTCTTTATATTTTTAGGCGCTATCGAGTACAACACATTATGTAAATACATACATATGTTTGGAACTTCTGTAACGGTGTGAAGCATATGAATTTTTTTCCTAATTAGAACTTCGTCTGTGGTGAATGTCCTAAACGTTTATTGTCATACCCCCCTTTAAATAAATAAATATGTTTTCACCACAGTATGTTATATCCAGTGACGGCTTTAAGATCGTTTTTGTGTTGGTTGTGTTAAGAATTGATCAAATTTTGGTAAAAAAAGTATCAAATATTAAATCAAATTACATCAAAATAAAGTTTATACAAAATAGCATATAATACGAAAAAATTTAATAAAAAATTTAATAAATTTACTACAGTTTTCAAAAAAAAAAAAACCAAAGCTTTATTTTCTTGTTTTCTATGCAATTCGGTGTTTCCTTCAATTTGTTATTGCTTATGCAATTGTTTGTGAGCAATTCGTGTGATTCTCTGTTGTTGCTTTAGCAAAAGCATGTGTTTTGTTTGTGCGAAATTGCGGGAAAAAAGAAAAAGAGCATAAATGTATGTTTTATTGTACCGTTCAGGTGTTTTGTTTGTGTAGCATAGCGGGCAAAAATAAGTAATGACGTAATGATAAAATCTTTTAAAGAGCAAGTGCTTTGTGTAGAATAGAGGTGAAAAGAAAAAGCAATTGTAATCTCTACAAAAAAAAAAAGAGAAATAGTTAATCATCTCAATTAAAAGGTGTAAAACTAAAGTGTTAAAAAGAGTTAAAGCAAACTACGAGTATGTCGCAGAGTTAGTGAAAACTGAAAATAAGAGAAATTTAAAAAGAAAAGAAGCAAATGTCCACATTAAAAGGTGAGTTTCTAGGAATTATTTATTGAATAAATTACTTTTAAAATATTTGCTATAATTAATAGACATTTGCAATCATAAGCTGCGATCACACGATTGCCGCAAATGCTCTAATGTAACACAATTTATATCGTCCTTTACTGCCGCAGATTATTAAAATTGTTCTGATTTATTTTGCGAATATAAATTAAAAAATTTTAATATTGGTAAGTATTGTCCGCTTCGATTGCCGCATGACTACCTATCGAGTCGGCACACTATTGTTGTACTAATAATTGGTGCATTGCGTCAATCGTGTGATCCTAGGTTAAGGTTTGTATATTAGGCCTTCAGATGTACCTTAAGAATAATTTTTATAGGTATAAAAGAATTTTAGCAATTATTAGCTTATTCTTAAATGTCAACGTGGTAAAAAAAATACTAGAATTTAATTATATTAATAGAATATTAGGAAAAATTTGGTCTTAACCCTAGAATCCTACCCATGGGTGCTTGATTGTTACTTTTATTCCTTAAAGTTTCTTTACAAAAAAAAAAAAAAAAAAAATGTAATTTTATTACTATTTTTTGATAAGATTATCCATAAAAGTACAGAGTGCTTGGGCTCCCTGAGTAGGAAAAGTCAATGCGAAATATGGTTAGGACTTCAAGGGTTAAGGTTCAATTAAAAGTATCTTACCATAACGTCATAAGCATAACCAAGTCGACACAACCAAAACTCAATTGATCACTAATGCCGTTATGATATGTCACCACTAATCGACAACATTGTTCGTTGGTTGATTGCGCTGCAATTATGACATAACGTTAAGTCACATTTAATTTGAGCTTTAACTCCTTGACTACCCCTAAATAGTCTATATGCATACATAATTACCGTGACATCCTTAGTGGAACAAGGCATATTTCTCTCAATCAATGAGCTGCATTCGATTTTATTTTTTAGGCTCATTGAAAGAGACCTACATTTTAAAGACGTCTCAAAACGTCAGCTTTTCATAGCGTAAATACTCATAACCATACTCATACTCATAATCATACTATTGTTGAAAATTGCAAGAAGCTCTGGTCTGTGATTGAACCGAGGACCTTTTGGTTGGTTGGGGCTGTCTTATCTACCATACCACAGCGGCACTCATAATAGTCTAATCTGTTGGATTCCCCCTTTTATTGAAACATTAATTTAGTTTCAGACTCCTACACTGCCAAGCCAATTTTAGCCGATTCTTAACCGAAATGTACAAAATTCACAGTGATCTCTCGTAATATACGACTAATGATGTGAATGCTGCCAGCTCACTCCACTCACTCTGGCATCGCGCACAAACTTTGCTCTATTAGAATATTTAAAAGCTTACACGACCACACCACACCCTCTGTAAGTTGTTCTAAAGTTCGATGAGTTTTGCAGGAATCGGAGTGTAAAATGCAGCTTTATTTTCGACAAAAACGCGGTATGTGTTGATTTTCTTACCCTGGGTCTTTTCCAGGATTTGGCTTAATGTGAGTATCTGGTTTTATACTCAATATATGAACACGAAAATTTGTGCAAGTGAGGCTGAAATACGCCTCATTGAAATTATTAAAATTCACTATATAAATATTCACGGTCACAATTTTTCGGCGTGAAACACTCTCTCGAACATCAATTGCAAAACTAGTGAAAATATTTGAGCTACTGGCAAAATTAAGTGGTGTGAAGAACAACTGCTTTGTTGTTCTAGCCCATAGTCTTGAGGAAAATCTAGGTTCGTTTATTTCTCATCGATCTTTGGCATTGGGCATTCTACAAACGACATTATACCGTATTTTGCATGAAGGCTTTTAAAGTTTGTTCAATCCAAGAGCTAACGCCTACTCACCGTAAACAACATCGTGTCTTTGCTGATTAAGTACTTGAAGTGCGTGCCTTTTCCTGAGAGAGACTCCACTTAAGCTTCCTAGATATTTAACCACCTTCCTTGGTGTTATTTCCTCGCCCAGGAGTTGAATGTTGCTCCACCTAGGAAGTTTTCTTTCTATTATAATAGCTTTACCCAGGTTCATGTTTAACCCTGTCGTCCCACATCACCGATTCACTACTCTACGACCCCTCTGTATGATCAGAACAAATCGTCCGTATAGCCCTAGCAGTCAATGCAAGCCAAAGATAGTGTTCTTAAAAGTTTATCAACAGCTAGACCCACATTAAGGGCGATGGGACCCCTCCTTGTGGGTAACCACTAGCAGTGCTGACACTTAGAAATACTCGTTTTTTACATATGAAAATTAAACCTCTTATTTAAACAACCTGACTTGTCATTTTTACTTGAATCTATAAGGCTATTAAAAGAGATAAAAGAGGATTGTACTGCATAAATGTAATGCTTCAACATCACTATTGTAACCGATATACATATATCTTAGCCTTTCCCAAAGTCAAGCTTATTCTTGAACTATTTACATTAAAGGTATCTATAATATATGATCCTTTCTGTCAATTTCTCAGATAAATAGCTGTAATACACTTAAACTTGAGAATAAGAATAATTTGTTTGTTACTGTTTCTATTCTAATTACCAAACACTGTCTGTAAGGCTCATCTATAAAATTTGAAAAACATTTTATTTTTTTAACACTTAACCATAGACATGAATTTATAATTAAATGCTTCTATATAGTATGTAATAAAATTAAAATAATAATGAATAATTTTATTGGATTTATTTGTTATTATTTTTCATTTTTAATTAATATTTGTTGATAATCGTACATGCCAGTTTTATGACTTCGTTTTATAATAATTATTAAATATTATAATCAAATAATTATAAAATTAAAATGGAAAAGTTAAAAATTTGTTAAATAAATGCAATTATTGTAAGAGTATATTTATATGTTTTATTGTAATAATTTTTTTTTTTATATTAAATTATATTTTAATTTATTTATTTGCTGTTGATTTCTGCTCTCTTTATTAAATGATATTAATATTGTAATATAATTTACTTTTTCAATTTTATTTTAATTCATTATTATTTTATTTATTCAAAAATATTTGTATTTACCTTTTGACCTCAATAAATATGTAGTATTTGATTATTAAAAAAAATTATTTGGTTTATTTATCAGTTATTTTACATATAAAAAACACAAAAACAACTCTATTTACAAGTATTTTATATTAAAAACTATAAAATTGAAATGACAAAAATTTCATAAAGTTTACAGGTTATAAAACAAAAAAAAAAAAAAAAAAAAAAACAAAAAAAACCCTATGATCAAACAATTCGAATTACAGATAACCTACAGAGAGATCATAAGAAAATTCAAGTCAAGTCAAAATTTTTAATGACGTTTTAACAAAACTAATTAACTTTTAATGAAGTTGTAAAAATCCTAATGTGTGTGAAGATAAATTTAAAATTTTTAGTCGATACACTTCTGTTAAATTGTGTATTGGATATAACAAAACATTGTTATGTTAATAACAGAGTAATGTAAAAGATAAAATTGCAACAATGTTAGAAAAATGTTTTAATTAATAAATTTATTGCGCAAAAAAATTTATTTATTTAAACAAAATAAATAACATCTCAGAAACACGATTCGAAAATCTCAAAAATCAGAACGAAATCATTGAAAATTTACGAGGTGCATACCTTATTCATTCCAAACCGCGCAGACGTGGCAAACTTATACAAATAAATGTTTATCAACGAAATATTAATTTGTTGCTTTTGTTTTGCACACTTCTATTCGGAGACGTCGATTATTTTTGTTGGTGTTTTAAAAAATGTTGAGATAATGTTTTTTTTAATTGTAAATCTTAGTGCATTTTAATGTAAATAAATTACTGAATTTTTTCCAAAATGAAATACTTTCAGAAATAAATGGCATTATTAGTTTTTATAGGATTTGTTTTGCACGACACTGTAAATTATAAATAATAGTTATTATTAAGACCACTTTTATTTTACATTATTATGTTTATAGCTTTTTTTGACGATTTTCGAAAATAACGAGGATTTTGACGATTTTTTACGAAGAAATATTTTGTTTTTGATGATTTTATCCCTGAATATTCTGGAAATACTGATTGGGCGGTAGCTCTCTTTATCTGCTACACCCTGTTAACAAATAAACCACTAAAAATTCTCGATGACATTGTCTTTTAGGACTCACTATTAGGACTCACTTGCAAGACAAAATCAACTTCTGTACGCTACAAAAATTTGAACAATTACTCTAAAAAGTCTCGTATGACACCAAAGAAAACTTATGCAATTATGTTATTTGGTGAGAGAACAAATACCTTTCTTGGAGCCAGTGAAGCTGTCTCTAGAAGCTAATCATGTGAGCCAAGACAGCAGCACTGACGCTAAGTAAATGTTCAGTTGTCTTAGTATATATTCTGCAGAATTTACATTGATTAGTAAAAATATTCCCAGGTTTTTATAAAAATGTATTTTCCTTTCATTGCTATCTAGCGGTCTCATCCGCCTAAAGATATTAGAATTATCTCACCTTTGATGTAGGGTACAGCGAAATGGAAATAATCATAATAATCTATATAAATATTTGTAATATTCACTGCATGCAAATACTTGTAATAACGAAATACAATCCATAAGTCACTATGAAACTCCAATGTAATGCTTCAAAGCAAGATAACTGTGATCTAAAAAAGTTCTTTTCGTTACAATGGGTTAAAAGACCAATAATGGCATACTCTACTGCAGTATGGTGGACATCAATAGATAAAACAGTTCACACCACATCAAAGATGGAGATGCTCCGACGATACAATTAGAACAGGTCATTGGTACGTTATCTACCCAAACTAAGCCAGATAAGTCCAGCAAAGAAGCAAGATTTAAACAGCTAGACAGAGGTAAGAGGTACACCCACTATTTTTTCGACTTGAAACGCCGAAGGCGGTAAGATACCTTAAGGTTAAGCATCTCTGAAAAAATTTATTATAGACCTCAATCAAATCACCGGGGATAGCCAATCGTCCTTTCCAAAAATCATTATATAAAATCCCCCTATACAGTTCTGGTTAAATGGGATGTGGTCGATGATAACCAGGACCCATAGATCGGTAGGAGTTCAGATAGCCTCCGACACCTCACCAAATTGAAGGTTATGTCCAAGCAACACGTAATTGATGACTTTAATCATAGGAGGGGGCGTTGGTGGACGCATTGTATTTACTCGTGCTTTGGCACTGTGAGGTAAAGTCGTAGGACAGGTACTTACGTAAAGCAACTGACTTAATCATCCAAGACCCGGGGTTCCTCAGATAGAATAGACGAGTGATAGGAAGAAATAATATGACAGCGTGACAGGGTATTTAATCTCACCGCTACAACTTTAGTTTGTTGCCCGGCGAGTATCTCGGATGGAAGCCAGCTAAGCATAATAAAAATATTTGTGAGTGGGACTCAATCTAAGTCCCCGGCCACATTAATACTAGGCCATGTAAAATGAGGTACCCTGTTCGTTTTAGTGAAAAGCATTGTATCGGTTTTACAATTAAGTCCAAACTCCCTGCACCATTCAGTTATAATTCTTAAGGCAAAATTAGGCTTTTCCGACGGTGACTTTGGACAAATACCAGACATTACAATGGTGATATCATTTGTATAAACTACAACTCTACCACCAGAGGAATCATTAGTCGCAGGATTCCAGAAAAGCAGAGACAGAACTCATCCTGTTGACCATTTTCTGGCAGTGTACGTCGTCCAAAGAGGAAGTAACCAGCTGAGATTTAAGGAGAAGCTTTATAAACACAACCAGACCAGAATTGACATCAAGGCCATATAGAGCGTTACCGATTGCATTAGGGCAGACATTATTGAAGACCCCCTCAATATCAAGATACACAGTAAGTGTATACACAGTACGTGTAAGGATTTTTTGACCTGAGAGATCAGCAAGTTGAGTGCTGTTTCAACTGATCTACGCCCTCATTTAATCATATTGGTGTGGAGCTAAAAGGAAGAACTAACTTATACTGATGGACCTTAAGTTCTTTTAATAAGTGGTAATGCTTTTCCAGCTTTGGCAAAAAACACCACCCTGGCACTCCTCCAACACAGAGAATTATAAATGTGACTAAGACATGCTTTACAGATAGATAACAAATAGGGAAGAATAACCAACCAACCATACGGTCCCAATGATTTCAATGGGTTGAAGGAACCGATAGCCCTAATTGATCAAATTTCTGAGCTAAAAACCGACGGCCTTATGTGTATGCATCAGCTTGCATCATGGCTCATAAAGGAAACACTACCTGGGATGTGGGTAGAAGTATGGTAGATCGAGCGCATATCGATCGATTTAGTCCAGCTTGCGTCAGGTGTCCGAATACTATCAATGAATCTGCCAGAGGAACTCAAGATCTTCAAGAGTCGACTGGCTAAATTAGAACAAAATGGGTAGTTTAGCACTCACAATGTTATTGATAATCTAAGCTATGGAGTAAAATTTAAATTTTGTTTATGTAACAAAGACAACTAACTTTTCAATTGGCCACCGTATATCAATGTAACTATAGTTTACTAACATTTATTGTATGCATATCTGTGTGTATATGTCTGTCTGTCTGTAAATTTGCAAATTCCAGTGCATTTATGAGGATATTGTATATGTTTTTCTGTGTCATACAGCCAGTCAGCAACATTCATGGGTTTGTTTTTTGTTTTTCCAACAATTGGACTCTGTGCCGTTGAAATTAAAGTGGGTACAAAACCAATGCCAACCAACTTGCAACTGATGTTTGCTCGAGAGTAGAGAGCAGTGTCATTGCCATTGACATGGGTTACAGACACGTAATTAATGTTGGAATAAAAGTATTCAAATTTCGATATTTGCAAGAGAATACAGAGATTAAATTTATAAATTTCAAACCTTAGAAAGAAAAATCTGATTTTTTGTTTTAATGAAAATTGTACTCCAAGATAAAAACAATAATTGCAATTCCCATCAGTGCAGGCTATTTAAGTTCGCATGGATTGAGTTTTTGTTAAAGTTTTTATGTTACGCTTGGCTGATTATGTCCGTAATTAGTAAGTCAATTAAGTTTAGTTAGTCACACCTTTATTTTCTAGTTTTATGTATATAATAATAAAAAATAAATAAAAGATAAAAAATAAATAATTAATCAGTCTGATTAAAATGTGAACTTTTTGTGGCGACAACAAATAAAACTTTTCCTAATTAAATGGGTCTTTAGGAGTATTTGCTTAGTTCTGAAAGTCAAAATTTTCCATAAATTTTGCCATTAAAATAAAACTACTTTAGTAAGTCTACTTAAAAAAAAAGTCAAATATTCTTACTACTTAGATATGTACATATATCAGGGTTGAAAAAGTTGGTACAATTTCAGACTCAAAAATACAATATAACACCAATTACTCATTTGGTATAATTTACGAACTTTCTCAGTTAATTTATTTTTTAATTTCCATAGTTTATCATTTAATTGATTTATTAAAACGAAAGAACTAAGTAGGCTTCATGTGCCTACAGTTTCCGGTCTTATTCAGACAAAAGATTTGCTAAGGTTATCTAATTCCAGCTGCTTTATTTTGAAAATAAGCAATAACAGTAATAAAAACAATGTGATCTCATTAATATGTATATACAGTGACGTGCAAAAGTGTAACATGTTTTAATACTTTCCACTTCAACACTGTATTTTTAAGTTTAAATAATACAATACCAGGCTCGACCATTAAATTTAAATCGGTTTATTATAGCCTCTTTAGACCAACTAACCAAAAAAACAGAAATGAGAATATAACTGGAGAATTCATTAAGGACCCAATCACAACGCAACCCATCATGTAAAACGGACAAGATGTCATACCGGTGGCTTCATAATAGTTTAGGGTTGCATTTCGAAAAGTGGTGCATATCCACGCATTGGTACCATGCGCAATGTCAATTCTACAACAAAATTTGCCAGCAGTAGTGGAAAAAGTGTTTTTTGCTACTGAAAAAGTAATTTTTCAGCAACACAATGACCCAATATTCTCTGTACATATTGTTAAAAATCGGCATAGAAAGAAAGGGATGGTTTATATGAAATGGCCACCACACTCTCCGGATAAAAGACCGATTGAGAAATTTGTGGATGCATGTCCAATCACTGCATTCTAAGTATCCAAGTCCGATCAAAGGTATAAACGAGTAGTTGGTGTAAAGAAAGAACGTCTGGTAAGATATATGAGTAGAATTAAAAAAAAACACATCCAGTATTCCCTAACGCATCCAGGCTCAAAAAAAGAACAAAAGAATGCTGGACATCCTATTGATTATAATACTTATTTTGATAGATTTTAATAATAAAGTCAACGGTGCAAAATTGTAACATTTATTCTTACTTACACTTTTTGTAGCTACTACTGTCATTGTTGTTGTATTGGCATTAAACAAGTTTTGGAAGAAGAGGACATGTGCACCTATAATACCATAAAACAAAAATATTTAGTTCATTTAAACTTTAAAAAATATAGGGTGTTGAAATGGAAACTATTATATCATGTTACACTTTTACACGTCACTGTATATATGTAATTCGATGTTTAAAGACAATTTTATGTAAATGTTGACTGTGGCTACGCCTAAAATGGTTCATAAGCTGGGTCCAATTTTGGCATATCTCACGGCGGTATCTATCTATCATATCTCTTGGCGGTATCTCACGACTAAATTCTTTAATATTGGCTTTCAGTGCGTCAACCGTTATGGACTTGTTCCTATAGACATGAGCCTTAACATAGCCCCACAAAAAATAATCTAAAGGTGTTAAGTCTCACGATCTAGGCGGCCGATTGGCCGGCCTTAAACGTAAAAATACCTGTTCACTGAATTCGACTCTCAATTGGGCCATTGTTACGCGTGCTGTCTGTCATGTGGCACCATCTTGTTGTAACCACATGTCAGCCAAGTAAAGTTTTTCCATTTTGAACAAAAAAAAAAACATTCACAGTAACGTTCTTTCCTTCTCATCTTCGAACAAATACGGTCCAATGATGCCACCGACCCATAATCCACACCAAACAGTTCATTTTTCAGGATGCTTTGACAGTTCTTGCAATGCTTATGACTGCTCTTCACACCAAATACGGTAATTTTGTTTGTTCGCATATCCATTCAACCATGAATGAGCCTCGTCGCTGACACAATTTTCCGATAAAAAAGTAAATCTTTATCTAACTTTGTCAGCGCCAATTCACTATTGTGGTAGGTCGTGTGACTTTATTTATGACACCAGCTTTATTTTAAAATGATTTAGACCAAATCCAATTGCAGCAAACGGCGCCAAATCGACAATTCAAGATCATCGATTCTACTATCAGATAAAGCTGTGATATTTTCCTCTGTCCGCACTCTACGAAGGCGTGTTGGTGGTTTAATGTCCAATAATGTCAATTTGGTGCGAAATTTAGTCAATAGCCGCTTCAGAAGGTCGACAAACTGATAATAAAATAAAAGAAGTGCACTATGCACTTTCTTAACTGAGCACGAATTTTAATAATAAAATTCAATAATCTGCAGGCGTTTTTGTCGTTTGTAAGTCGATTCGTAGTTTAGTTATTGAAAACACTAAACATGTTTGGCAATAACATGTTACACAAAAACAGCTAAGCTGCCAAAAGGAAAATTGGTAAAAAATCACCCGGTATTAAGTCGATCACATGGAATGAAGTATTTTTTGCACCGTCTTAAAAAACCGAGACACTTGAATGCTTCTTGCGACACTCGAAATATGTGATCGTTACAACACACATCACAGTGAATTCTCATGTCCAAAACATCAATATTATCTGATTCCCCAATATCTACATCACCTATACGTCACAGAGGATACCACACCAAGACGTCTGCGTATCAAAAAACAACATTGGGTCTTGCGTGCATTAAAATCGACCTTGCTTGAACGACTTGACTCTGAGCTATTCACCAGATCACTTGTAAGAGTGTCATTAATATTCCACCTTTTCGCCACAATCTCCAAGAGCTTCGGCCTACGATCAAAGGAATATGAATGTTGTTGTCATCTGCTAAAGAGTAGATAGGAATAGAAGATGAAAGTCGTGTAGAAATATGAGAAATAAGATAGGAGAAAGAACAGAGCCCTGCGGCTTACCTGAATTAATACTGAACTCGTTGGAAGAGAGCACATCTATAACCATTCTTATAGTGCGATTTCTGAGAAAGCTCCACGTAAATCGAGAGAAGTGACTACCGACCAAAAGCAATAACTTTGAATATGCCAAATTCTATTCAGAGCCACAATCTTACTCTTAGTAAGTCCATGAATGTATTTATTCCAACGCTCGGAGAGTAAAACCAGCAGATCACCAGAAGAGTGGTTTCTACGGAAACCGTGTTGACGATCGCTTAGAAAATTGTTGGACTTCACAACGTGATAATTAATTATACTCTCCATGACTTTGGAAAGTGCCGAACAAACTG
The DNA here is from genome assembly GCA_023159175.1 of Wohlfahrtia magnifica. NCBI lineage: Eukaryota > Metazoa > Arthropoda > Insecta > Diptera > Sarcophagidae > Wohlfahrtia > Wohlfahrtia magnifica. The sequence goes on from JAKWBJ010000179.1 coordinate 3,070,204, forward strand.
CTATTGGGCGGTAGTTTTCAGTGTTGTAGCCTCACTCTTTTTAGGGATTGGCGTTACCTCACAGTAAGATGGAAATATACCGAAACGAAAAGATGCACTGTAAAGGTTAGCCAATGGATGCACAAGCGTCGAAGTGTACTGCTTTAGGTCTAGCGTTAGAATGCTATCAAGCCCATAAAGCTTATTAACCTTGAAATTTGCAAGAACTCTTTCGACTGCAACGGCTCGAAAGAATATTCTAAGCATAGTCACTGATACTTTTGCAATTTGGGGCGGTGGTTGATCGCTTTCCGATAAGTTTGAATTATCAACCCGGTTAGTGAATGATTGGTCATTCTCTGTAAGGACTGGAACCGAAATCAGCGCTAGTTTTTAAGTTTTTTAGTAAAAAAAGCTCTTATTTTTCCATGGAAAATAATGTCAGCAAGTAGACGCTATTCGTATAGAGCGATTTTATTTCCAAGTACTGCTGCATATGAAGATCTCGCCTGTTTATATAGCGAATCAGTATGATTGCATGTGTTGTTATGCCAATTTCTGAATGCTTCCTCTCTGAATCGGACTGCCAATTTACAAGTGTGAATAAACCCTGATTTAAGCGAAAGCGTTTTCGATGGAATAAATATATATCACCAGACTTATTATATATTACACTTGTGACAATGAACGAAGTTGAAATACCTTGGAAATGATATTATTTTTCTAATAGGCGCTTTGAGTAGAACAAGGATCTGTTTTTGTAATTTTCAAAACACCTCCAAAATTTCGAGTTACGGGTTCGAAATCAGTTTTTCGAACCTTCATGTATTTATTTATAAGAAAATAGAAAATAGAAAAATATTTGCCTCACCTTGTTATCTACTCGTATATATATAAAAATAAGTAGCCCTCTGTTCGTTATTTTATAACTTGAGAAGCACTAAACCGAAGGTGTATCCTCACTGATGGGCGAGGCCACGCCCATATAAAATTTGTATTTACCTGTCTATATCTTTAAAATGGTATTAGTAAGAGTTTCTAAATTTGGACCAAATAATTTTGTGGTCAATACAAATCATCCATCAAAAAGTAAATAGTGCTTTTGTATATCTTTGGAACGGTAATAGAGTAAGTTTCTGAATTTGCTTTAAATAATTTCGTAGTCAGTTCATATAATCAATCGAAATATGGGCGAAATTGAATAAGTGGGTGTGGCAGCTCACATACATAGTCACCCATATCATGAATAACATTGAAAATTTAAAGAAAAATGTGTAAATTTTTAATAAAAAAGTAAAATGTTTACACATAAATGATCATTATTAAAAAAGATAAGAAACAAAACAAACTTTACTTCAGCAAGATAGGCAGAAAAAAATTGGTGACTATGGCCAAACAGTAACAATTTAAAAATGGTTTCAATTAAACGCTTAAAAGAATAGAAATATAAAACTAAAAGTGTATATTTATCCCGATGATGGATCAATTTCTATCAAATAAAACAAAGAACTAATTGGAACCGATGAAGAGCAAGGTGAGGATAAACTAATGCCTAAGGTGTTCGATTCCGTTGTTGTCGATATATTTTAAAATTCAGTCAACACGTCTCTTAAACTGCAGGAAATAAATCGTTTGCTCTGTAATATTGTTTTGCACTTTATTACCACTTCTAGTCTTAAAGTAAGTTAATTAAAGCTTTAATTATCCAATAAAAGGAATAATACTTAAATGATAAATGCAAATAAATGTGAACAAATCAATGGGAAAAGCGAACAAATTTCGAGCAAAATACTATTCACGATCAGGAGAATTCTTACAAGGCTATAATTCCCCACTGAATAATCAGAAAAAATTTATTGGGAAAATTATTCATGATTGCAATTAATTAGATTTCATGATAGAGGTGAGTAAGTATTGATTTTTGTATATCTAGAGAACGGTAATAGTGAAATTTTCTAAATTTGCTCCAAATAACGTTGTGGTCAATATAATTCATCAGTCAAAAAGTGGGAGGAATTGGATAAGTCGTAGTGGTACTTCCCAAAAAAAGTAAATAGTTGAAGTTTCTTAATTTGGTCTAAATAACTTCGCAGTCATTACACATCATTAGTCGAAATATGAGTGAAATTGCACCTCCAATATAAAGTTAAACTTGTTTTTAGTATATTTAGAGAACGGTTAGAATGGCAGTTTCTGAACTTGGTCAATACAAATAATTAATTTTAATACATTCTTTAAATTTTTCTTATGAGCAATACATTTCATAGGTATACAACACAGTGGCTCCCCACAACTTGCGAAGACCTAAGGCTGAGTTAGAGAAACGTTTCGTGTACATGGATCAGCTGTGAAATTCTGTAACATAAACAAAGCACGTTGCTGCTTACTGAAAACGTATCGTTGTCATTGTCACGTAGAGAATCTAAAGAATTTAGATTTTTATCTTGCAAATGTCAATTTTGGCATTACTTAAACAATAAATGGCTGACTGAACTGATTGCTGCGCTACGTTTTCACTAACTAACATCTAAAGGTTGACAAAAGTGCAAAGTCTTACGTTGTACGATACGTTTTGACTAACTCTGCCTTTAGTCTAGTATTCATATACAATTTTACTATAGTGAGCTTAAGAATGTTATGATTTAAATGTGGTATAGGGTATCAAATAGTAGGGCTGGATTAGTTATGATTTTCTGTTGATTGTAGTATAAACAATGTGTGATCCTAAAATAAGTTTTTTTTTAAATACATACATATATTGTTGACATTTAATTAAATAATTTTAAAGGCTAATTAAGTTGTTAATTTCTTTTTAATTTTTGCGTTTATTTTCTGGTCAGGTTTTTTCAAACTAATTGTTGCTTTGGTTTAATAAAAAATATAAATTATAATACATATTCGGCCATATGCAAAAAAAATCTAAAAGTAGACTGGTAGTACACATTAGTTACCTCATACTTTAAGCTTAACGAACATTTGTTAAAAAAAACGTATGCAAAAAGCCTACATTAGTTCATGATTGCTTTACTAAATTTTAAGTTTTCATGCTGGCAATAGCATTCATTTTTTTGTGTGTCAGCGAAACAAAAAAACAAAGGCCTCACATACGAGTAGTCGAACCAAGAAAGATTTATTTTTATTAATTTAAGATGAAATCATATTTTTTGTAATAAATCTGCCTCAGTTTTCATTACCACTTTATATTTTATTTAATATTTTATATATTTATTGCACAAATTCTTCAAATCCTAAGCAATTAAGACAATTAATTATATTAGTGGAGTAATAAATACTCGAATAACGAGCTTTGTGTATTTGGTTTGATTTTATGTACATCACTAACGGTAAAATGTTAATGAATAAATTTATTAGAAAATAATTTGTTTAAAAAGAAAAAGTTTCGAAAATAATGCCGAGGATGATAAAGTGGATGTACAGATTTATATACATACAGTGGGGTACTAAACTAAGTGCATGTTTTGAAGTTGAGCAGAAAAGCTTCTATATAAACTTAAATAATCAAATTAAATAAAATTTCACACATTTATTCATTGTTAAGTCCTCAAAAAAAAAAAAAAAAAAATTAAAATAAAAAATAATCAAATAGTATGATATTCAAACACTGGAATGGGAGAGGGGCCATGATATAAAAGAATCTGCATGTACTTAGTTTTGCACTTTTCGCTTAAATAGAGATGAACTTATATATTTTATCACGATTCTTAGAACTTCTTTTTTGTGGCGTTTTTAAAGAATTTAGTCGTACTCTCAACAAAATTACCTAAAAACATAAGAACAATATGGTGCCATTCATATTATATTCGTTGCCATAGCTTCAACATGTTCTACTAAGTCCAGCACTCAGGAGATAACCCCTACTCATATAGTGCATTGTGCTGGTACTAGGAAAATGGGTTATGGGAAGGAAGATAGATAGAGTAGGGTCTGTGGAAGTTCGATTTAAATTTGCCCATGTAAGTGGCAGAGAAGACATTTGCAGGAAGATTATTCCACAAACAAATAGTGCGACCAAAGAACGAATTCTCCCTGATTTGCATTGTGCCATTCACTGCACAATCAAATACAAAGGGATGCGCTCTACGAGAAATACGAGTACTACATATATGATTTTTAGGAATTAATTCCTTAATTTCGTTAGAACGCAGCCCGTTATAGTACCGATAGAACAATGAAACACACGCCACATTGCGACGGTGCTCTAATGAATCGATAGTGTTGGCTACCCTACCGTCATTAATAAGAACCTTCGCCCTCTCCTGTACGTGGTCGAGAAGGTCCAAAATAGACTTTGAAGCACCAACCCATACATGACAGTTGTATTTCAATTTAGGTCGAATATTGGTCTTGTAAATATGAAGGAGATCAGATGGAGTAGAGTAATTCCTGCACCGTCTTAAAAACCGAGGCGCTTGAATGCTTCTTTCGACACTCGAAATGTGTGATCATTCCATAGTGAATTCTCATGCCCGGAACATCAAGAGCATGTGATTCCTCAATATCTACATTACACATAGATACAGATGACAACACACCACCACGTCTGTGTGTCAGTAAACAACAACTGTTCGCGCGACCCCACTCCGAGATTTTTGACAGGTCGTTTGTAAGGGTGTCGTTCATATCTCAACTTTTTGCTTTTCTTTGACAATGTTAACGGTCTGGCTTGGATCACCATGTTACTAAAAGATGACTATTTCTTTTGGATAAGGTTAAATGCCTCCAAAAAATTTTCCTTGACGGCAAAACATGCTATTTTTATATTAAACATTCATAACTAAAATGTCACTTGAAAGTACTATTAAAGTAGGCAGCTTCCTACTTTAAAATTTGTAAGGTTAACATAGGTTTAACAAAGGGATTTTAGGCTAATAATTGTTTTTGTATACAACATTAAGCTTTGTTACATTTTTTCTGCATATGACCGAATATCTGTCAGTACTCAAGTAAAGTGTAAATTGTACAGTTGAATTTCTAATTATTTGTATGAATATGTTAATCAGTTCGTTTTGTTAAGTTAAAATCATAAAATGAAAAATTTTCCGGGAATGCTTTTTACAGCTTGAATGTGTGCTATAAACATGTAAAAATTATTACCAATTATTTAAATAGAATATTGTAAATAAGAATAAATATGTATTTCATTCTAAATGAAGATGTTATCTTTGTTTTAAAACTTTCTTGGCGTGTATGGCTAGAATATTAAGATTTTTTCACATCTCATAATAGCAAAATTCTAGTCGTATATTCAATTTGATTAACCATAAATCAAGCAGCATACGAGGTTTGTAAGCAAAATACAAGCCATATTCCATTTTTGGTAAATGCTTTTCTTATTTGTTCTTTTAGATTGATTTGTATTGAAATTAGTTTATTCTGTCATTTGGTTCGTTGAAAGTTATTGAAATTTTTAATAAGTCGACTTAATTTTTGTTTGTGTAATCATACAATCAATATTAACAATTCATATCACACAACGAATATTTTCAGTTCGCTATATAAGTTGTGAAAATTATTATGCTTTTAAGCCTACTATTAAAAAAAGTCAATATTCAAATCGTTTTAAAATTTACGTTTTAAATTAAAATTTTAAGGTTGGACGGTAGTACACTCAGAAAAAAGTCTTAGTAGCACTGAAATTTACAAATCGAGGAGAACGTATTAGTTATAAGATAGAAAGGCAGTATTTATTTTTGATTTTAGAGTCTTACCTTATTAAAAGTAAATTAACAAAGAAAATCCTTAAAAATCTGTAAATAAAAATAAAAACATATTAATTTATTTAATGACTTATTTGAAATTGTAATACAATCACCATTAATTATAGCATAATTATTAGGTACGGACTAACTAAAACCATATTGTTACGTTTTAACCTTTTTAAAACGTTTGAGTTTGTTTTAATTGCGCTGAAATAAAATAAATATCACGTTGTTGTTATTTTACAGTATTATTTCCTCACTTTGTCTTAATACAGCAACTTATTTATCTTGCACTTAATATTCGCTTATTAAGGGGCCGCCATCTAACGATTTTTTCAACTAGTGCTTATTTCGTGAATGGTAACACTTAGCTCATGTCTGATTTGACAGATAATTAGTTTTATCCTTCCGCTGAACGAATATGGTTGTGCATACCCTTGAACAACGCTGGGAAATATTGCAACATTACTTTGAAAATCATGGTAATGTTGCAGAATGAAAAAAATAAAAAAATCATCTTTTCAGATGAAGCTCATTTTGATCTTGGCGGGTATGTAAACAAGCAAAATTGTCGCATTTGGGGCACAGAAAACCCACACGCATACATTGAAAAGCCGACACATCCAAGACGATTCACTGTTTGGTGCGGATTTTGGTCCAGATGCATAATTGGGCCAGTTTTCTTCGAAAATGAGCAAGGAGTGGCCGTTGCAGTCAATGGCGATCGTTATCGGGCCATCTTGAACGAATTTTTGTTCACAAAAATTGAAGAGGAGGATATTAGCAACATTTGGTTTCAACAGGACGGCGCTAGGTGCCACACAGCGGACATAGCTACACTTGATGTTTTGCGCCCTGTTTTTGAAGATCGCATTATCAGCCGCAGAGCTGATGTCGTTTGGCCACCTTGGAGCTGCGATTTGACACCGTTGGACTGTTACTTGTGGGGTGCCGTCAAAGATAAGTGTTACGCCAACAAGCCAGAGAGAATTGACACTTTAAAGGACAATATTCGTGAAGCATTGGTGAAATACAGCTGCACACAATCGATAATGTGCTTAAAAATTGGACCGATCGTGTAGGCTACTGCATGGTCAGCCGAGGCAGCCATTTGAATGAAATTACTTTCCATTATTAACCGGAAGGATTGTACTTTCAAATAAAAAAAGATATTTGAGAAAATATTCAGTAGTTTTTTTTATAGCATTTTCAAAAAAAAAAAAAATTATTTGGCGGTCCCTTTACAACACTTTTATTTACGCCTAAACATGATTTTACTTTATGACTGCAAGACGATAACCAACAGAAATACCGCAAACGCTCTCAAATCCTCTATTTTAAGTCCGTTAATTTTAAGCATGTAAGGTTGTGTTACCCAAAGATGGTCGAATTGGCAATACCGTTAAATACACAAATTAATACGGCATTACCAGTGTAAAACATTAACAATCTTAACACATGCCAATAAACGAAAATCCCACAATACACTCTCAAAGGCACTGATGTGGTGTATTTTCTTTCTAGGCACTTTTATTTTAGTAACAATATACTAACTAAAGTTTCCGGTTTGAGTCGAATTTATGATGCCTGCAGTAAACACTATTCTGCCCAGACTCTATATAATAGTGGAAATTTGTTTACATATGTAATTTATGGGTTGATTCTCACCGATTCGTTTTTCTCAATATTATCATACAACTGTTCATGCGATTTAAGCTCTGATTACAAATCCTACAGGGACAAGCGAACGGACGGACATGGCACTTAGGCTTGCCTTATCTTCTAGACTAACAATATATTGTAATAAGTTTACAGCAACCTATACATTATAATTGTTATTTGGAATCTTAACAAAAAGTAACAAGTTTAGTGGATTAAAATGTCAGCTGAAATAAGACGTACAAAATTTGTTTAACAGTCGATAGTTAGAGTTAGGGAGGTAGGTAGAGATAACTGGCCCAATAAAGAAAGAACACAAGTAGGCCAGCCTGAGCCGTGTCTGCTAATGTCCGTCACAGACTGTTCTGTGAGCCTAATCGCACAATAGGAACTCTGATGTTTCTTCATGCTGTGGGTGAAGAATCCTTTCCTCTTCTATGCAGAAGTCATTGCCTAGGTGCCTCACTTCCAGACACCTGGCATGAGTACCCAGTAATGAATCCATTAATAATGACGAGCATTGAGCGGACTTTTACTTGTGCCCCTGATTCAACTTTGGCTAGATTTACCGCGCTATTTTGCTCGTCTTCAAAGTTGCCCATACGGCGTTGACGGAGTTTATTATTTTATTGCAAATCCAAAGCACGCAAGTCTTGAATGGTATTCCCAATAGGTAAAATTTGAGCGAGAGTTCTGTGGTAGTGCCATACCTGGCCAGTTTATCAGCCTATTCCTACAATTGCACGGAATATTACTGTAATCCGGTACCTAAATAATATGAATATTGTACAGCTTATCTATGTCGTTGTGGCATCTGCGGCAGACTAAACCCGTTCTTGAGGTTATCTGGTGAGATCCTAGAGCTTTTACAGCTAGTATCTCTCTTGGAGACGTAAACCCTTACAATAATGATCTAAGCAGCTCTTGTGGCAGATAATTCTTTAATCTACTTGTTTTGTTTTTCATTACTCCTCTCGGAAGCATATGGCTTCCACAAAGCATTTTCATCTTACAAGGTTTACCGTTGTTGATTTTGGTTCTTCCCATGTTATATTGTTCTTCCTTAGTTCCTTGTGCGTCTCGAGGTATTTCTAGGTCGACCACGATTTCTTGAGCCTTAATGATTCCCCCGAGTGACATTTTGGTGATATTATCGTGACTTTTTCGAATGGAGTGACCGATCCACCTCATTTTCTTTTCTTGTCTGTTTCAGTATGGGTTCTTTATTAGTCTTTAGTATCTACTACCAAGTCGCTATAATGGTCCGATAGCTTGATCAGATGATTTAAGTACATACTGCCTATCCATTCATCTCTGTCCGGAACTATTGTCCTGATCGTCAATGAGAAGTTATAGTGTAGTTAATGTTTGGAGCCGTCTGTATGAAACTGCTCAGAGCCGTTAACAAGGTGCGCTATACCGCCTGTCCCGAATCAATATTTGTTATTAAAAGTTTCCAACTTTGTCATCATCTTTGAGTGTCTCACATTCGATTTATTCGAGTGTCCAGTCGGTCATAGATGTTAAATCGCAATAGCCGCTAAGCCATTACAGTATAGGTCCACCGGAAAGAGAAGTAGGATCTCCTCCAGTGTTGATATAAGTGTAGTACGGAACGCAACCATAATAGTAAAGCAGGCGGATCTTTGTATTTGCTGTATGGCTAAGGTTACTTGTCTTACTTAGGGATTGGAGTTAACTAGCAAACAAATTTTTTGAACAAAACTTTTTAAGTCATATAACGTAAATGTTTCCATGTTTAGTGAAGATCATTCTATAATCAGACCTAAAAGCCTTACAAATTAATAATTAAGAAACAAAACAAGTAATTATCTCTTTAAAAGGAAGCTGATTCTTAGCGAGTTATTTAATTATAAGCGATAAATAAAGTTGTAAAATGTTCAAGATATATAGTATTCTCTAGAGTTCTGTATCAAATTAAATAGTTTTACAGTACTTTCAGTGAGGAATTTCTTTTTTGAAACATTCTATTAAAAAAGGTTGGCAACACTTAAAAAACCCTCTTTTTTTCCAGTCACACTTCGCTCATAAAGAAATCATGAAATAATGCGATTGCTAAATTTTTCATGCAGTTGTTGGTGTTGTTGTTATAAATAAATGCATTACAACATAGTTTTTGGTGTTGTTGTCGTTGTTTTAGACGAAAGAAACCGAAACCTGTTTAACTCTTTTTATAGCGACTCACCACTACACATACTACCGCACATACCAAATTCTTTAATGCAGCTCTTGTAATAGTTGCTATATGTTAACAAGAACAACAACAACAACAAAACAATATTAGCAGCAACAACAACAACGAACAACCAGAAAAAGTCACCATGTTTTTAAATTATTTGTAAATTTTTTTTTATTCCATGCCTTGTCATGCCATTTCATTTCGATGAGAAACAAACAAACAAACAAAAAAAAAAAAACGATTACTACTTTCACTTTCGTCTCTTTTAAAATGTATTATTGCTATTGTTGTTTTTGCTATTATGGCGGCCGTATACGAACTCAAAATTTGTTTATTTAGGCGTGATTGTACTAATTGATCCAAAAAAAGGTAGTAAGTTATTATGTTGTTGTTATTATTTGTTTATATTAAACCGGAGAAGAGCATCATTAAGAGAGTAACAAAGCATCATTATGAGATAAGATTATTAATAGTCGTATAATAGTGTTATTGTTGTTTTTGCTTAATTTATTTGTTTATGGGCTTCTAACTCAGTGATATTCAATAGCCTGCATGACACTGAAAACTAACAGACCCTCTTGCTAACAAAAAAATACTCGGTATGAAAAGAAGAGAAACATTCCATGACTTAAACCGTAGGTGCTAAATGAATGAATGAATAATAAATAGCTTTTTTTATAAGAAAACATTAGAATTAAAAGTGAAAAACTACGTCACTTTTCTCGAAATTTAATGGCTTAGGGTAGGACTTGATATTTTATTATATTATTAGTAATGTATTATACAACAATAAAAAATAGCTTTAATAAAAAGGAATTTGAAATTTATTGTTAATCAAGGCGTTAATAGAAAAAAGATACATTAACATAAAAATCTAAAGAAAACTTTATTTTTAGAAATTATCTATCAATTGAATGAAACAGAAAGTGTTGCAGGCCGTTAATTTATTTTCTTTTAAACTGGTTTCAATGTCTTAAGAGCCATTTTATGAGTTTTATAGAAGTTATAAAAAGTAATCAAGTGAAAATTATTCGAAATTTGACCTTAAACTGCTATCGTTAGCTCTCTTTTATGAAACAAGAGAGCTGGTATATAATATAATAATTAAAATGCCTTGCTAGGAGATTTGTTATTAAGATTTGCCATTTAAAACCATAAATACGAGTTGGTTATAAGCGTTTAAGCTAGACTACAAGCTAGAAACTTGAAGTATATGTAGGTCTTTTCAAAAATACCCGTAATATTTATCTTTCTTTTATAAAAACCGACATCGTGATGTTGTCATTTTAGTTTATATTTCTTGTTATTTTATTAACAGTTTGCGTCACTCGACTAACTTTGCTAAAACAACTGAACTGTATTACCGACCCTCTTTTAAAACTAATATGTTAGTAAAGTTAAAATAAAAACAATAACAAAAATAAGAACAAATTGATTTATAATTTCCTAAAATCGCTATACAGTTACCAATAAATAAATATTTTCATACTTTTAGTTCTTGGTAGCAATGTTATGACCCTACAAAGTAAATATATTTCTCAGCAATACCAAAAAAGGGATATAAGAAATTTGCTCAAAATTGGTATTATGATACCCTATACTGCGATGCAATTTAAACTTAAATTTTATATCTAATTGCTACCAAAAATGAGTTATGAATTCATTTAATCTTATTGGTTACTTAATGAAAGTTTATGCGAAAGTTAGGATTAAGTTAGTATGTATTATCAGGATCAGCATAGACGGTAAATATTTCTGCTATCAAAAGTATGTTAAATTAGCTGAGGTTTCAATGGATTTTTGATAGATGTTGTCATGTTTGCCACACAGTCGACAGGAAAAAACTTTGCCAGTTTCATAAATTTTTCGGTTTAAAAGTAAAGTTAATAAAGCACCTATAAAGCTACGATTTCGGTGAAATCTCTATTTCATTATAGTGCTTACACCTTTCCATTATGTACGAAATACATTTAAATGATCGACTCTCAATTGGTTGTAGCGGACGATCGCTTTGAAATAATTCTCCAGTTTTTCGCACACTTCGGTCGGTATTTGGGCGATAACTTGACCAATATTGGTTTTCAAATGCTACAACATAAGGGAATTATATGCGTAGCCTCCCGAAAAAGGCTAACGTCGTTGAATCGCATAGTATTAATGACAAATCGTCATCGCTAAATCGAGAAATTTCGTGACTGTGAAATTTCTCATGCCATAAAACCAAAATCGCTCGAATTGTGTGCTTCGTGGCAACGTCTTTGGAAATCACATATCGTTTATCTTATAATCCTCAGCTATATTACGGTCATAGTGCTCTGAATTAATAGTAACGGTTGGTTCTCCAGCATTGTTTTCGAAAAAATATAGCGCTATAGCATCCCAACCCAGAATAAGCAGCAAACATTCAGTTTTTCTGGATGCAATGGCTTTTCCACAATCATATATGGGCTCTGCGAACCCTATATGTGCCAATTTTGTTTGTCGACGTAACCACCTAGTGATAAATGAGCTTCATCACCGAAAAAAATGTTGTTACAAAATACGGCCATGATTGAATCAGCACTTTACGAGCGTTGTGAATGCACAGCCGGCTTTATTTGTTGAGTGAGTTGGATTTAGGTAGGTAGAGATAACTGGCCCAATAAAGAAAGAACACAAGTAGGCCAGCCTGAGCCGTGTCTGCTAATGTCCGTCACAGACTGTTCTGTGAGCCTAATCGCACAATAGGAACTTTATTTGTTGAGTGAGTTGGATTTTATATGGATGGAGGTGTAAATCTAAAGGCAAAAATCGTGATAATGGGTCGTAAGATTAGCCCAATTGCTGAGAACGCAGTGTAAACGACAAATTTGGATTATACGCCAAAGTTTTTGTAATAAGTACATTGAGATAATGGACACGCGTGACCGCATCTATAACGCTTTTAATTTCTTTATAAACTTAAGAATTCCTTGCACAATAGGTCGATTAGGACGACCATAAGCATCCCGTAATGCTCGATAAGCGGCCACGCTTGAATTACCAGTTTTGTAGTAGTTTTTTAATATTTTAAGCGTTCTTCGGCTATAAAACGATCCATATTCTTAAATATCAAACATTTCACAAAATAAATGCCACTTCAGTTGACAGATATTCAACAGCTGACTGCCTTCCCAAATCGGCAGTGTTGAAACCACTAAATGAATAAGCCGATATATTGACTTGTACTCTGGTCTGCTATTCTCTTCTGCTGGAAAGCCAAATTTACTTTAATAGCAAAGATGATTCTTGAAGAAAGAACCTGCAAATACGAAAGTAGCTAAAAATTCCTTTCCGGAACAGACTATTGTGACTATAGGAGATTGGGTATTTTAGACTGGTACGAAACAATACGTTCAAATTCTACTGAGTCTCGGATCATGTAGGAGTTCGGACAAAAAAATAGTCAGATGAGCTGGCCGCGAAGAGTGTGAGAAGAGGTGTTTGGCCTGCTTAGTGAAAGAGAGGAAAACGAGTAGTGTATAGTATTTTCAAGTCAAATAGGTTTGAGATTGCCCAAATTTTAGTTGGGAAACTATTATAGGAAAGGTTTTCAGCCTTGTATTATGCACTTCTGACGTATTTAAAAAAAAAGATACTACTACAGTCACCAACAGGCATCTTTAAGTTCGTCAGGACAATTACGATAGGGTTAGAGTGGCAGCCTAGCAAAGCAAGGTATCCTTAAGCACGTAAAGCAGCTTATTGTGATACCACCGAACACGTTGTCCTCGTTCTATTCACCAGAGTCCCGGTGATTAAACATAGGAATTGCACAGAAGCACTTCCGTAGATTAGATTGGAAACCAGCCTTAAAGTCTAATGAACCTGACTATTGTCAAGGATCGATAGTTTCGATGAGCCATCGAAAAAGGGAGAGCCAAGTGTGAGAAGTCTACGCCATGTGAAACACAGATAAAGTAGACCACGAAAGAAGTCATTCACAGGTAAGCGCAACCTTCGTGCGTGCCCATCTTTAACGGAATAGCCCGTGAGGATGGATGCAAAAGAGGAGATACTCCACCGGTCCAGTATAAATAGTTGATTGGTACGTTTCATATCCAATCTGGCTAGGTGAGTCTGGCAATAAAGCAAGAGTCACTTTCCGTTCAGGCGCTTTCAGCATCCAACATATACTTCCGAGAGATAAGAGAAACACCCACCCTCACGTGAAGATGAATTTCTGGAAGAAGTGTGCCCGCCCTCGCGAATTCATCAGCAGCACAGTTACCCAGGATGTTCCTGTGATCAGGTATCCAGATGAGGTGTACACAAAATTGTCGTGATAATGCCTCAATCACGGAAATCACGGCAGTCCCTGACCAGCGGGACAATTAAGTTGGGAGGGATATTATAAAAAACCCTTACTACACGATGGTGTTATAAGCTGTTACAAGCATTAGCATTAACATAAAACACCTAGAATACTCATTGTAGTATAAAATATAAACTTTATGTATTTGTTGTTAAATAACAAAGTTTTTCTTACAAAATTTCCAATTATCTCAAACTATACATACATATGTAAAGGTTTTTGTCTTATTTGTAACAAACTGGCAAATATTTATACATTTTGTTTACATACCACACCTCCCTCCTAATGGTTTCTTTGTATTTTTCGATTTATTTTCCGTAAAGACGATTTGTAAGTTTGGCGTAATTTGCGGTTTTTGGCGTTGTTTTCGTACAAATTTTAGCACATGCTGTTGTTGTTATTGTTGTTATGTGTTATAAATTTTGTAAACAAACGAGTTTTGTTTACATGTCACTGGAAGCGAAAGAGGGAGAGCTTGAGAGCAATTGATGAAATAACAATAAGAAAAACCCTAAAATAAACAAAAGAAAACATTTTTTCGAATAAAATAAGGTCAGCAGCAGTATTAAAGCTTATTAAGAAAGGAAGAAAGTCAAAACTATTGTTTTTATTTTATTTTGTTAAAAATGCTTTAAGAATCTCGACATAGTATTATAATTAACATATAATTTCGGTTATTTTTACGATTCCAATATCAATATAATTCGCCGTGAATCATAAGTAGTATTTTTCATCTTTTGCTATCTTTCTGTTGTTGTTCTCACGTACATTTTATGTAACTGCATTCAAAGTGGTGTATATGGCAATACTGTGTATATGTGTGTGCTTGTTATTATATACGTGCTTTAAAATTTGGGAAATAATTTTCACCTGCTTTGGTATGGTGCCTAAGTGAAATCAAGTTTTGGGGATATAGTTATTGTATACAGTAATTTGGATATATGGATTGCTTTAAGAAACACTGTAACGTGCTGTTAAAATAAAGATTAATTTTTATTAAGCGATGAAATATTTCGTACTTCAATGAGTACTTCAACACCCATCCGTATATCTAAAATAATATATATAAAAATGGATTAATTTTTATTTAAACTTGCTAAGACCCGGCGTGCTTCGCTACCGCTATCTTAATTATTATCTCAGTTATAATTTTTACCCTTTTTCCCTATTTTATTTCCTTCCGGTCCAAATTCTAACATTTAAGATAGTCTTCCTTCCGGGGGTGACGTGGTGTAGTGGTTCGAGCGCACGCATAACAACACAAACGACCCAGGTTCGAGCTCAAGCAGAGGACAAGACGAAGAAAAATTAAATTGTGGTTTCGAATGTTTAATAAAGAGGCTTTAACTTCCCTCTAGACTGCTCCATCTAAAAAATAAAGAAAAAGTCCCCCTGGCCTTCCCATATACGTTTGACGATGATGCCAAACATCAGACGACTGGTCAGGATAACACGCCACCTACTGGGAAAAGATTACAATTCTAAAGTAAAGATCACCACCAATTAGCAAGGATCTTCACCACTACGCAAAATCATATGAAGGAAACTACAGTGGATCTACTTAGGTTGAACGATCAAATTGATTAAACAAACTGAAACAAAGGAATGAATGGATGCTTTGTGGAAAGCCAATATGCTTCCTAGAGGAGTGACGGCGAAAAAAAATGGTACCTTCCAGAAAGACACTGTTGATTCTGCTTTTTAGCTGTCTATAGTCATCAAAGTATATGTTTATACATAGCTTTTACCAAGCGTGCTGTATGCAATATCCGAATCTTTAATTGATGTTCTTCACATATAAAAAAAATATATGCAAAGGGTAGTCCAAACATAATGCACGATGTTAATTGTGAGTCACACCATAACGTCAAGTTTTTTGCCCAACTTAATTTGACATTTTTTTGCTTAAGTGTTTGACAAATTCAGCAAGAAGAGGTACACAATTGAGCTATTGTTAAGATTGTTTAACCATTTTACGAAAATGGGAGTTCAAATCAAAATACATTTCGTGCACTTCGTGATTTGTTGGTCAGCATAATCGACCAAATATATCCACATGTGTCCGGGACAATTATGCACAAATTACAAAAAACTGGGTCTGTAGAAAATATGAAAACACTTGCACATGCTCGCCCAACTCGCTCTGCGGAAAACATTGCTGTTGTCTATAGCTAGTGTGTCAGTTGGGCCGTCAACTTCAACTCGTCGTCGAGCCCAAGAGCCGTTTTGAAGGTATAGACAAATAAATGTTTACTACGTATGGGCGTGACACCGCCCAGTTGGAATTTTTGATATTTGTATAGCCTACAGTTCCTTTCAGACATACAGAGAGATACTGTAATAATTTAAATAAAATCGTTTCAGTCGTTTAGCTGTCTATACGGCATAAAAAACATACATACACACATACATATGTGTATATAAACATCACACACATTCATTTTTATGTATAAGATTTGAACGCCATTAAAGTGCGCTTTAACACCGCATATCCATCCATCCAAAAACATATTCGCTATCCCATATAACAGTTAAAATTGTAATTGTTGATGGATTTTAATTACCATACGCTTAAAAATCTGCTAATAAAGTGTTATATTATATTTTGTTTTACACTCCCATACACACACAAATACAAAACCGAAACAAATATTTGAATTGTTATTGTAGTTGTATTACTTTGGTAATTAAACCAAATTATGTAGTTTTGTTTATGTATAGTAACCGTTATTTGATCTTTTTTAGCTCTTTTTCTATTTTACTCTCTCTCTCTCGCGCTCTTTGCTAATTATGCTAATATTGCCAACTAAAGGGTCCGCCATCTAACGTTTTTTTTTCAACTAGTGCTTATTTCGTGAATGGTAACATTTAGCTCATGTCTGATTTGACAGATAATTAGTTTTATCCTTCCGCTGAACGAATATGGTTGTGTATACGCTTCGCTAAGTGGGCCTGCGATCGACTTACAGAAGATGCCGATTTTGCCAAAAAAAATCGTCTTTTCAGATGAAGCTCATTTTGATCTTGGCGGGTATGTAAACAAACAAAATTGTCGCATTTGAGAAAAACCCGCACTTATACATTGAAAAGCCGATACACCCAAGACGCGTCACTGTTTGTTGCGGATTTTGGTCCAGAGGCATAATTGGGCCATTTTTCTTCGAAAATGAGCAAGGAGTGGCCGTTACAGTCAATGGCGATCGTTATCGGGCCATGCTGAACGAATTTTTGTTCACAAAAATTGAAGAGGAGGATATAAGCAACATTTGGTTTCAACAGGACGGCGCTGCGTGCCACACAGCCGAAGCAACACTAGATGTTTTGCGCTCTGTTTTTGAAGATCGCATTATCAGCCGCAGAGCTGATGTCGTTTGGCCACCACGGAGCTGCGATTTGACACCATTGGACTATTATTTGTGGGGTGCCGTCAAAGATAAGTGTTACGCCAACAAGCCAGAGACAATTAACGCTTTAAAGGACAATATTCGTGAAGCTATTGCTGAAATACAGCTGCACACAATCGATAATATGCTTAAAAATTGGACCAAACGTGTAGGCTACTGCATGGCTAGCCGAGGCAGCCATTTGAATGAAATTATTTTTCATTATTAACCGGAAGGATTGTACTTTCAAATAAAAAACGAAATTTGGGAAAATATTCTGTAGTTTTTTTTATAGCATTTAAAAAAAAAAATAATTTATTTAGCGGACCCTTTATAAGCAATTGCAATATATGTAAAGGTAGGATCACACGATTGTCGTAATGCACCAATAATTAGTGTTTTTATATGTCAATCATGTGATTATACAACTTATTGGCTCATACGGCAACTCACAATATTATTGTGCTTATTTATCCCAATCAAATGCAACCCTGGTTCGACAATCGTGTGAAAGCATTATCGACAATTATGTACCAATGTAAATACAAAAAAAACCAATAATCACCGATTTTTATTATTTAATTGATTTTTTTCTGAAAAAACACGTGTTTATACTGTATTTATAATTGTCAGCCCTTAAAATATGAATTTTTTAAATTATTTTTATGTAAATTACATTACAAACTTCCACCATTTCTTTTTTTCATTATTTTTACTTTTTTTATCAAGTGGGCACCTGATAATCAAAGCCGATTGAATTTTTATTTTTTAGATAATAAATAATTTTTGCTTTAGATAATTCAATATAATTTGTAATTATATTACAATTAAAATAAATACATATTTTAGTGAATTAATTTTTTTAATTTATTAAAATTCCTCCTTGTGAGCCAATCCCTGACACACACGCTTCTTCTTTTCTTTTTTTCTTGTATTTCTTTATTTGTTCACGAAATGACCTCAATATACAATGTAAATAAAGAGGACGCTATATTCTTTTTTTAAAGAACGAACCATTTTGAACACAAAAAAAAAATAATTTAATAACATAACAGCTGATTTACAGAGTTGCCGTAAACTCGCACGATCGTGTGAATACAGAATTTTTAATTGGGACAATTTTATTTTTGTGTGCTAAGTTGTCGCAATAATAGATTGAGTCAATCGTGTGATCCCAGCTTAAGTGAAGTTGTTAAAAAGAAATGTTATAAATGGCAAATACACATCCATTCATAAGTGTACACTATATGTGTACGAGATAAAGAGAGTAAATATTTAGTTATAAAAATTTTTGTATAACATTTGTATTTTGTTATGAATGAGCATAATACGAATTTATGTACATGTGTATGTAATTGTAGTATGATATGAGTATATACGATTATTACGGTTTATCCAACTTTTACAATTTGTATTTTGAATGAATGTCATGTTGATGATGATGATGATTATGATGAATCATGACATTCATACGAGTAAAACAATCATTTCAATAATTTTAGTTGTTTTTGTATTTCGATTCCAATTGTTTTAATACGTTCGGTTGTTTCAATTAGCTTTGATATGTTAAGCACAGATGGTAATATGATGGAAGGGGTAAGATGGAATTAACAGTGTGATGGATATGTATGTTTATATGTTTTGATATCATAATTTCATGATATTTTGTTTGAAATTTAAAACGTGACCGTTGACTATATTTAGCTAATTTGACAGTTATATTTGCATTTGATACACAACACATTGTTTAATAGTGAAAATATTTGAACTGAAACAATGACAACGACAACGACAACAACAACAGCAACAACAACAACAAATATGACTGAAATAGATAAATCAGACACTTTTGACATTACGATTTTTATAAAATTATGGTTATTTAATAATTTGATAAGCAAATACAACGGTTTTAGTTAAAATAAAAATAAAGAAATTTTATTTAAAGGCACACTGGGTTTCAGAGAACAATTAAGCTTATAATCAATAAATAATGTGAAAGGTATAAAAAATAACTGGGGTGGCGTGGATTAGTGGTTAGAACGCACGCATAACAACACAAGCGATGCAAGTTCTCGAGCCCCAGCAGAGAACATGACGAAGAAAAAATTTAATTGTGGTTTCGAATGTTGCTTAATGATAAAAAAGGCTTCAACTTCTCCCTCCAGACAACTCCATCTAAAAAAAAAGCCCCCTAACCCTTCTCGCATACCACTGGCGATTACGACAAACATCAGACGAATGATCTGGAAAAACACGCCACCTACTGAAAAAAATTGCAATGCTAAACTAAAGATCACCACCAATTAGCAAGGATCTTCACCACTACGCAAAAAAAAATCATAGGGATAGTGGCGGATTAATCATCTACTTAACTTGAAATATCAAATTGATTAAAGAAACTGAAACAAAGCGATAGACGCTTTGTGGAAAGCCAATATGCTGCCCAGAGGAGTGACGGAGAAAAAAAAAATAACTAAAAAAACATTGGGTTAAATGAATCCATTTAATTCCAAACATTTTTCCTAATTTTAAATTAAACTTAAAATGCAATATTTACTGCATAGGTGGGCAATATCTTTGCAACAAAGTAATTTAATCAACTGCATGTGTATATTTCTTTAAATCCATAATCGTTTGTGTTTAATTGCAATTGAGGGGGTCAGTGAAATTGTATGCAAAGTGTCAATAAACTTGATTGTAAAAGAAAAGAAAAAAGCATTTTTAAGATCCGTTTAAGACCACAACTGCATTGGACTGTAAAGCAATGACTATGCAATTAAGAAATAAGAAAAAGAAACAAAAAAATAAAGAAAAGTAAAAATCGATCAGGCGCGACTGTACGCTACCATACGCTACAATGTATGCTGAGGTCATTTAATAAATTCGATTCAGTGGCAAATTTTGCAAAGAGATGGGGCTTTGCTTACAAGAAATCTAACATTAAAACGTTTTGTAGATTTAATGAGATAACAAGATTCTAACCTTTATATATGTATAAAAAATAATGTGTGTTCGTATGAATGTTTGTTTGTACCCTATGAACAGCTAAGCGGCTGAACTGATTTTCTTGAAATTTTTACAATATCTCTTTGTATGTCTGGAAGGCACTATAGGCTCAAATATAGCAAGAGTCTCTAAATTGAGTTTAAATGGATTCATAGTCAATACAAATTATCAGTTTAAAAGTGGGCGGAAACAAATAAGTGGGCGTGATACCTCTCATACAATGTAAATATTGATTTTTGTCTATCTAGAGAAAAGTTAGAAATAAAGTTTCGAAATTTGGTCTGAATAACTTTACAGTCAATACAAATCATCAGTCAAAAAGGGAGCGAACTTAAATAAATGGGCGTGACATTAACCCTACATAATAAACAATAATTTTTGTATATCTTGACAAAGTTTTGTATATCTTGGAAGTTTCTGAATTTGTTCCAAATGGCTTCGTAGTTACTCCAAATACTAATAAGCGAAAAAAGTAGTGAGTGACCTTGGAAAAAACAATAAAGCCGAGTGTCAAGGTTTATTTCCAATTGAAGAAGACCATTGTATGCATTTGGTGCGATTAGAAGGGCATGGTGCACTGAGAAATGCTCGGAAGGAATGTTACGAATAACTAGGTGCTCTACATAGTCTACACACAGCGCGTAAAGTTTTTGTAAAGAGGTTATCCAACTGAAAAGACCTTAAAAGCATAGCCAAACCATACTCCTTCAGTCGTCAAAGCCGAATTTCACAATATCGAATGGTAGGTTCTTCAGCACCCGCCGTATTCTCTGGAACTTATCCGCTTCCTATCGAACTATATGAAATGCGTTACCTATTATAATGAAGACCCAGACCGTGCGATTTTGGGCGTAACGGCAACGACAAATTTGCTCGAAAAGTTGGAGGAGGTCTTAAACAGCAACAACGAATACATAATGGATTAATTTATTGTTATACGAGTTATTATAGATTTTTGTTTAAATAAACGTTTTTGTAAAAGCGCTACTTATGGTATACCCCATACCACTATATAGCTGCGCTCTTAATGCAGAGTGTCACGCCAATGTACGTATCACTCTTCTAATCCCTAGTTTTATCAATTTAGGCAGTCTTTTCGTCCTATTTTCATCGAAACTTCCCCGTTTGATCAAAGAGTCACATAGGCTTCTCTAGCATCTTTGTTTAAATTCTGCCCTTGTTGTCTCGATTGGATATAGTGCACGACATGCAAGTAACTAAGTGACACGGCTGTTATATGTAAAGTATCTGTCATCTGAAGCAAAAAGTGTGTCATTTCTGAATATGAATCGTTTAACAACCGAAGAGTGTGTAAACATATGTCAAACTTTCTACAAAAGCGGTAATTTAAGCATGGTCAGCGTTATTAGGTGATTATGGTCGTCATAATCGACCTACTCTACAAGGAATTTGCAAGTTTATAACAAATTAAAGTCATTACAGATGTGTTCACGCCTGTTCATCATCTCAACGTACATACTTAAAAAAAAGTAAACAATAGGTTCTGTTAGTGAAAGTGTGGCGTATTTCATTAATGCGTATTTTGCCTTTAGATTTACGGCTTCATCCATACAAGGTTGAAGTCACGCAACAAATAAAATCGGCTGATAATTCACAACGCTCGGAGATATGTTGATTGGCTGCTAGAACAATGCTGATATTTCACACAATTTTTTTTTAGCGCTGAAGTTCATTTCTTACTCCGTGGTTACGTCAACAAGCAAAATTGCCGTATACGGGGCTCGTATAAACCCAAAGGTGACTGCAGAGAAACCACTGCATCACGAAAAAGTGACTGTTTGGTGCGCATTGTAGTTTGGAGGTGTCAGTCGCCTGTATTTTTTTTCGGAAATAACGCTAGATAAACGATTATCATCATTGTATTGCGTAAATGATTACAAGGTCAAAGCATTAGGATAGGATAGGAGTGAGTGGCAGCCTAGCTAAGCAAGGTACACTGGAGCACTCATAGCGGCATTTTGTGATACCACATAACGCATTGTCCTTTTCTATTCACCAGAGCCCTAGTGATCAAACAGAGACACCGCACAGAAGCACTTCCCTAGATTAGATCGGACCTGATGTCAAGGATCGATAGCCCCGATAAGCAATTGAGAAGGGGAGAGTCCAGTATAAAAAGTCTTCTCCGTGCAAGAGACGGACACTAGCAGATAAAGTGGACGACGGTCTCCTCCTCCTCGGCCAATTCACAGCCACCACAAAAGTCATTTGCTTCATATCCAACCTGCGCCAGGTGAGTCTGACAATAAAACAGGAGCTACCTTACGTCCAGGCATTTTCAGCGTCCAACATATACTTCCGCTTGGTCGTCAGTTTAACAGAGGTAAGAGTCACACCTACCCTCACGTGAAGGTGAATGTCTGGAAGCAGTGTGCCCGCCCTGGTGAGCTCACCAGCAGCACAGTTACCCGGTAGATTCCTGTGACCAGAAACCCAGGTGAAATGTGCACAAAACTGTCGTAATCATGCCACAAGGGAATCATAGCCGTCCCTGACACCTAAATCAGATCTGATTGCCGCCTGGCTATCAGAACAGATGTTTATATCGTCGGTAGGAGCACCATTACCACGGATCCACTCTGCAACACGAAAAATGGTCATCACTTCGGAAAAAATTCCACTGCCCACCTTGTTTTCTGTCTGGAACCGCCCGTATACACATAGGTTCCAATCTTCCCTACTAGGAATTATGACACGGAATCCCCTATACAGTTCAGGCCCAGATGAGGCATAGTCGATATCATCCAGTATCAGATCCTCAGATAGAATAGAGGAGTGTCCTGGGGGAATGATGTGTCAGCGTGATAGGGCTTTCAGTCCCACAAGTTTGGCCCTTTGTCTGACAAGTTTTTTCGAAAGGAGCCATCCAAGCATTACAAAAATAGCCCGTGTAGGGGTGGTACATAACGCACCTGTGATCTGGATTGCAGCAGATTTATAAGCAAATGCCAGACACTGCAATGGCGCTGTCATCCACTTAATTGACGACTCTATCAAGAGAGGAGTTGAGCTGTATGTTCCAGAAGGAGGATATAACAAGACGAGATCTAAGAAATCATGTATTTATTAACTTTACTTTTAAATCCGAAAAATTTATAGCTGTGTATACATACATACTATGAGCGTTAAAATTAAGTGCACAGCCAATGGCTAAGAATATGGGTTTTAGTAAAAATATGGAATAGCTTTTGTTGTTGCTGTTTTTATAGATTTAAGTAAAGGATTTAAAAAGAAAAAATATTAAATTTAATCGTATA
Organism: Wohlfahrtia magnifica; assembly: GCA_023159175.1. Taxonomy (NCBI): domain Eukaryota; kingdom Metazoa; phylum Arthropoda; class Insecta; order Diptera; family Sarcophagidae; genus Wohlfahrtia; species Wohlfahrtia magnifica. Next base: position 3,093,765 of record JAKWBJ010000179.1, read on the forward strand.
TTATAACGCTAAAATAAAAACTATTTTATAATAAAATATACACCCTTATGCTTTACCATATACGCTAAAAATTCTCTGCGCTAAGAAATTTTGGAATGAGAAATATACACGAATTCTTTAAATTTACTTCAGTAAAGTATACACCATTAAATAAGTCTGTCCATGTTCCTTCTTTCAAAACTATCCAAGATTTTTAAAATCGCTTAACATTTAGCTATAGGTACATGAAGGAACGAAAAACCGGTTTTTTACGCGTAACTTAAGATTTTGAAGCTGCTACGAAAATTCCAAAATAAGATTCATGTCGTACTCGATAGCACAATGATAATGGTGTTATTGCCCAGGTGTTTGTATTTCATACTTTTTTGTAGCATAGTTTTTTTTGTACACTTTATTTTGACGCATAAAAATAGAGTAAATTTAGTTTTTGTTGTATAAATTTACTTTTTGTAAAAATTTTGTTGTTGTTTTATATGGATTCTATAAAGCCTTAAAAACACTTTTAAAAATATCAAATGTTTAAGTTCATCGTATTTTAAAAGATTAAAAAAGACTTAATTTTAAACAATAAGATTGTACACTTAATTTTGAGAGTATGTAGTATGCCTAAAAAGAAAATTCACCACATCAGTGCCTTTGGGACTTTATTGTAGGATTTTAGTCTAACGTACTAATTTGTGTATTTGATGGCATTGCCAATTTGACCATCTTTGAGTAACACAATCTTACATGTTTAAAATTAACTGAAATAAAATGAGAGCGTTTGAGACATTTCCGGAACTTTCCCAACTGTAGGCAGTTAGGTATATAAGCAGGATGCTTTGCCTATTTTTAATGCTTTCTCACTGTGTTAGTGGTACTTTTAAAACGTCATATAAAAGCCAAGTTAGCTGCAGAAATAGCTGAATTAAGAGCCTATTTCAAGTTTAAAATTAGAAAACTTTTAACTAACAGCTGCCAGTTTGAGAGCTGTATTATTATCGATAAACAAAAAGTTATTTCATTTGGGGCACAAGTTAACAAAAGAGGAAAGTTTAACAAATAAAATCCATAAATTTGTAATAAATTTTGAAATTACTTTACATTCTATGGCATTTTTATTTTTTGAATAATATTACATAAGCATATCATAACACCCAGCACTGCAATGGAATTTTTAAAAACATTGATGGTTAAAAAAGTAATTTTTAAAGTCAATTTAAAAAGAAAAGCTTTTCTTGAGACGTTTTTTTTTATTAAACATTTCTTTAATAGCTTCTAAGTAACTTTTTGAATTTTTAAAATTTTATACTCTTTTTTTATATACTCGTACATATTTATGTACCATATGTATGTGTATATATAAATGTTTTTTTTTTTTTGTTATCAACCTTTTGGAAACGTGTTTAAAATTTTTAAAAATTATATCCAAAGCAAAAATTGAAACATTAAAAACTAAAAAAAAAATATTGTTTGTTTGTAATTGATCGACTGGTTTATGTGTATTGTTAATGGCCTCAATTTTGCTGTCGTACCCCGAGATTGTACTTGTTGTTATTGTTATTATTGTGGCTTTATTGTAAATGGCCAATACCTTAAAAGTACAATTTGAATGCCCATCCCTGACTTTGTTGTGATTTTTACAAAAGAATTTTTTTTAAAAAAAAGAAGAAAAAAAATGTTCGCATTTGATAACAATTTTAAATACTTTCTACTATTTTTTAACTTTTTTCTGTATTTTTTTTTTAAATTAAAGAATAGTTTTATTTAATTTTTATGCATAATTAAAGGGTCCGCCAAATAAATTATTTTTTTTGAAAATGCTATAAAAAAAACTACTGAATATTTTCTAAAATTTCTTTTTTTATTTGAAAGCACAATCCTTCCGGTTAATAATGCAAAATAATTTCATTCAAATGGCTGCCTCGGCTGGCCATGCAGTAGCCTACACGATCGGTCCAATTTTTAAACACATTATCGATTGTGTGCAGCTGTACTTCAGCAATGGCTTCACGAATATTGTCAATTGTCAATTGTCTCTGGCTTGTTGGCGTAACATTTATCTTTGACGGCATCCCACAAATAATGGTCCAACGGTGTCAAATCGCAGCTCCGAGGTGGCCAAACGACATCAGCTCTGCGGCTGATAATGCGATCTCCAAAAACAGGGCGCAAAACATCTAGTGTAGCTTCGGCTGTGTGGCATGTAGCGCCGTCCTGTTGAAATCAAATGTTGCTAATATCCTCCTCTTCAATTTTTGAGAACAAACTTCATTCAACATGGCCCGATAACGATCGCCATTCACTGTAACGGCCACTCCTTGCTCATTTTCGAAGAAAAATAGCACAATTATGCCTCTGGATCAAGATCCGCACCAAACAGTGACTCGTCTTGGGTGTATCGGTTTTTCAATGTATGCGTGCGGTTTTCTGTGCCCCAAATGCGACAGTTTTGCTTGTTTACATACCCGCCAAGATCAAAATGACCTTCATCTGCAAAGATGATTTTTTATTCTGCAACATTACCATGATTTTCAAAGTAATGTCGCAATATTTCCCAGCGTTGTTCAGGCGTATGCACAACCATATTCGTTCAGCGAAAGGATAAAACTAATTATCTGTCAAATCAGACATGAGCTAAGTGTTACCATTCACGAAATAAGCACTAGTTGAAAAAAAACGTTAGATGGCGAACCCTTTATATATCATTATTTTAATTATCATTTAAAAGAAAGTAAAAGCGATTTTTTAAATAAATATTTGAGTTTTAACAACAATTTAATTGAGAACATACATATGTGTGAAATTGAGTAACAACCTAAATAACTGTTAAGTGGTAGAGAGTTGGTAATATTGCCAATCTGGCACGTGAAATTTATTTTGATTTATTTAAAGACGTGAGCTTGATATCAAATTGAGAATAATATGAAATCGATGTTCTAGTGAAACAACAGGTACTCTAAAACGATTTGGAAAAGGGAATGTTAGAATGTTAGATACATATACAGTCAAGAAAAAAAGTCTACAGGCAGTACGATTTTGAAGTTTTCGAGAATTAGTGGCGAAATTTGTAAAAGCTGTTATACCAATGTTTAAGGTATTTATACTTAAGATTATCTGTAGACGAAAATAATATGAAAAAAATATAACTCAGAAGTTATTAAGGAGAAACATAATATTTAGCAGGAAAAAAGTCTACATACAATGTGCAACTACTAATATCACATAAAAATTTGAAAACAAAGAAAGCGAAATCCTCGAAAATGGTAAATTGAAAAGGCACACATACTTCAGTTTAAAATATGGTAGTAAATCTCCAAAAGGAAAATAAATCGTCTCAAAATTTAGTCGTATTACTCTACAGACGATCATTGGAAATTATAACAATAACAATAGTATCGAAAATAAGCCTCGATCTGAAGCTTTCGAGTCGTGATGTTACCAGTATTGTGAAACTAGTCCAACAGGATCCAACAATAAGCGCCTACAAATTGGCTGAACACATCGAAAATGTTCCAATATAATTGTCGCTCCACGAACAATAAAAAACGTTTTACATGGCAATGGACTTAAGAGCAGAACAGCAAAAAGCCACTAATTTCAGCGAAGAATCGTAAACTTCGTCTCGAGTTTACTAAAGCACATATAGGCAAGAGTATGGATTTTTGGAATCGTGTTATATTTACCGACGCAAGTAAGTACAAGATTTTCGGAAGTGATGGTCATTCCAAAGTTGGGAGAAAACGAAACACTGTACTTAATCCAAAGAATATAACATCAAACCTCAAACATGGTGGAGGTAACGTTATGATTTAGAGTGGGTCGTTTGGTTTTTATCGAAGGTAATATGGACCGCTGTCAATGTAAGAACATATCGGCACAAAATCTGAAGGCATCTGTTGATGGCTGGCGGCTGGGAAATCAGTGGTTCTTCCAGCTAGATAATGGCTCTAAGATACTGCGCACTTTTTTCTAGACTGGCTTCTTTACTATTCTTTACAGCAGCTAAATTCACCACTACCGTTAGCAGACTTAAACCCAATTCATTAGTAACCGTGAAACATTAAAAACTGCCCTTATTCGTGCATGGGCCAAAATAACAACCTCTATTACAGAGAATTTGGTGACATTAATGCCACATCGCCTTCAAGCTGTTATTGATGCCTAAGGTGGATCAACAAAATATTAAAAGTAAAATTTTTATTTTTTACATATAAAATTTTTAAATAATAATTATTTTTTTGTAAGCCGTATGTAGACTTTTTTTCTATGAATTTTTAATATTTTTGTTATTGTTGTTTTTATATGTAAAAGAAATACTTATTTATTTTATAAATAAATTTATTTTTTATTGCCTTAATATTAATATGAACATTTTTTTCTAAATTTTCTTCACAAACTCTCTAAATCATAGGGTGTATGTCGATTTTTTCCTTGGCTGTAGGTAATGATCTGTCACCACAAAGGAAACATAGACTAATAAACTTAACCTTGATCTTGAATATTTAGCTAAAGGAAAAGCATGAAAAAGTGAAATATTAAGCTGCTCAATTCTTAACCGGAGGAGTAGTGTAGTGGTTAGAATGCCCACATACAACACAAGCGACCTAGGTTCGAGTCCCCAGTAGAAAACATTTAAGTGCGGTTTTTCAAATATTCAATTTAGATATTCAAATCTGTCTAAAGGGAAGCCTCCGTAACACTCCGGCTAGATTTCCCCAACATGTCCTAGCTAGCGTAGACGCTGGATGTTAATTCACTAAGCAACGTCCATGTCGTTGTATAGGTTACACAGCACATGTTCGAATACTGAAATCGCCTCGGAATCGGCAAGAAACAAAGATCTTACGTAGATCTTTACTTTCGAACACACTCAACACATCGACATATCTGCGTGATAATGTCCATGCTTCTGTTCCATAAAGAAGAACGGCGAGGATGAGCGACTGACTAGTAAATAAATTTCGTCGCGCGAAAAAAGGTTTTATTACTTTATGTGCTCCTGCACACCACAGAACTTTCACCATGACGCATTTGCTTTATAGTCGATAAAAAGATGGTGCGTACAGACTTGATTTTCTTGAAAATGCCACCTACTGGATAAGAATGGCAATGCTATCACTCATTAGAAGGAGTGATTTGATTTCGACTTAAATTCACTTATGTCGTAGATGGCGGCGAAGACTTTCGCGAGAAGATTGCTCCACAAACAAACAGTGCGACTAAAGAACGAATCCTTCCTATAATGCGTTGTGGGATTTACTAAGCAATCAGCTACAAAGGGATGCGCTCTAAGAGAAAAACTAGTACTATATTAGGATATGCGTATGTTTACTAGGAGTTATGTACTTAATTTCGTCAGAACACATTTCGTTATAGTAACGATAGCAAAATGAAACACACGATATTCTAATGAATCATTTATGAGTACCTTCGCCCTCTCCTGTACGCGATTGAGAAGCTCCAAATAAAAAAAATAGACTGATGCACTGGCCCATATGTGAGAGTTGTATTTCAGTTTGGTTCGGATACAGTTCTTATAAATATTGAGGAGATCAATGGAGTTAAGTAATTCTTAGATTGTCTTAAAAACCCAAGGAACTTGAATGCTTCTTTCGACACTCGAAATATATGATCGTTGCAATGAACGTTAGAGTGAATTCTCATGCAAATGACATCAATAATGTCTGGTCTCTCAATATCTATGTTACCCATAAATACATATGACACCACACCATTGCGTCTCTGTGTTGGAAAACAACATTGGGTTTTGCGTGCATTAAAATCGATCTTGTTCGCACGATCTCATTCGGAGATTTTCACCAGGTCGCTTGAGAGTGCGTATTTCATATTCTGCCTTTTCACCCCAGTCTTCGAGAGACTCGGCCTACGTTCAAAAGAATATGAATAGATAGGTTTGGAAGTGAGAAGAAGAAAGTCGTTAAGAAATATTAGAAATCGAGTGGGAAAAAGAGTGGCCTGTCGTGTACCTGTCTAGTTGTGTGATTGCTCACTTGTTTGTTGTGTTGTTTTGTTTGTTTTATTGGCCACCAATCCTTAGTTATTTAGAACTTAAACTGGCAGTAGAATTTATGCTACGAAAGCTAACTGGATACTTAATTCTGGTACTACGGGACCTAGGTCCCTGCCCGACCATGATGATGTATTTTATACCCAAATCGTGGCGAGAGCGTTAGCTCGGTATAGTGTTACGTTATTACCTCGGTGTCGTATCGCACAGATCTATAGGAGTTTAGATAGCTTCCACTTCCACCACACTTTTTTCAATTTGAAAGTCATAGGTGCCTTGGTTGATGTATTGTATTCACTCGTGCTCTGGGTATGCCACTTTAAACTTGTGATTTACTACTTAACACGGATCTTCAGCACTACACAATCACATGAAGGCAAGCTAGAGTAGACTAATAGCCATCTGCTCCCAAGTGAGTGACGGAGAGAAAAAAATAGTAAAAAAATTAAGAAATTCTTGGACGCACACTTTCGCCAAAGGAAGTATCTTCAGCGTTTTCATTTGGTTGATACCACCTGTCTATTCCTGCTGGCATGGTTAAAGTGAGAACGCCAATGATGTTTTCTTTGTCTGTCATATCTATGATTTCGAAAAGGAGTATCTTTCAAAAATCTGATAAGTATAAAATGCAGTGCCTTACTTTCATTTCTTGAACAAGATTAAACCCACATTTAACGCTTTAATAAGATATTGGATCCATATTAACCATGTTTTGTATTTAAATTTTCGTAAAACGAAGCTAAGTCGAGTGTGAAGTTAAAGTAATTGCATTTTTAAGGGCATTTGGTCTGTTTAGTTGAGTATTTAATGTCCAATGTCCTGTTTTGTATCTAAGTTAATATCTATAAGTAATACTTTGCAACATTTGTTAAAGCTTATCAGTTTTTGTTGTAACTGACCTTCGCCCATAGATTCATACGAAATTGGGAAAATTTAATTTTACGCTTAAATGCTAAAAATGAAAAAAGAATGAAATGAAAATTCTAGTCAACACAACATATTCGTACTTACATACATAATAGTGATGGTTAAGGTAATGAATAATTGGTTGCTAATCGGTTACTGGTTATTTAAGAGTTGATTTTCAGTTTCTAGAGTTGTAGACAAGAAGGAGGTTGAAGCCCTTCTAGAGGGAGGAAGGACACGAAAGAGTTTTCAATCGCATTAGATTCAGTCTGTAGACGAAAGATATATCAGTAGGTCATTAGGTCTAGAGCTAGACTAGCTATTCACCAAGGTTGGACAGTACGTAGGCCGACAGATTGGACAGTATGAGAGTCGGGCATTCGAATAGAGAATAGCAGGCTGTTTCCCCTTTTCCCTTTTATTGTTACTAAGACAATAATCATTGAAGAGGAGTTCGATTTGGCTGCATGCCCACCTAGCAGCAACCAATGTCCACTTATTAGTGTTTGCAAACTTGTTATGGGCCATAAGTTGCATAGTGCATTTATCTTTAAAAGTGGGCCACATTAACTTAGCCACCCTACTAAAGTTTACATTAGCTTTCTCAAGAAAGGGTCTAAAGATATATTAGATGAACTTTAGCGGATATTTATTTTTCTTGTATAAACAAAATTAACAAGAAAAAGAAGAAGACCCATTAAATCCAATTACAATGGTGCCATGTAAACTGGGTAATTCGCATAAGCAATTAAACACCGAATCAAGTAATTCGATGGGTCTTATGAACTACTATACACATTATGAACTATTATACACAATGATTATTAGAATTATTCGCATATTTACAATATTCATCACTACCTATCATCACTAATTTCCTTTAAAATCTTCTCTTGATTTTCTCATCAAAAAGGTTAAAAAAAATTCTAAAAAATGATTTAGAATTTGGCCAAAAGCAATACCAACAAAATTGTATTGACACACAATATTGAGGTTGTTATCGTTGACGTATTACACGAGAACCTGATATGAGTGTTAGATTGATTGTTTGTATTCGTATTCGTATGTTTTACGTCATTATCATGGTTCAGGTATTTTGTATACAAACAAATAACAAAATAACCGACATGCCACCTTTAAAGTAATTTTTGGAATTCATGGAAAATCATGTTTTATGGGTTTTCAAAATGCGCACTAAGTTAGTAAGTGTGCAGTGGAGTGTGTGCGTGTGTACGGCGAGCATGTGTGTGTAAAGCGGAATAGGAAACTATTAATCAGGTTCAAAAAAGCAACATTATTTATTTTCCTGAATAATATTTTGCAAGAGTTGCCAAATGTAAGGGAATTTAAATTTTTTTTAAATGTCTAATAATTGTACAAAATAGTGACATGATAAGGTCGATAGAACCTTAAAATGAAACAGTAACAGTTGAAGATATCGAAGTGATCGAAGCTTTTCTTACGCTACAGCGTTATCTACAAAAACCATCATAGTTAACGTCACCTTACGGAAAAAAAAAGAAAAAGGGTAGGAATCTATGATAAGGAAAGACTCCTTACCATTATATCAAAATACACGGAGGGTGTTGCTTTTAGGCAACTAAAAATGACAGCACCAACATCCATTTTAAGCCTGCTACAGTAGACCAATTACCTGCTCAGCTGGAAGACAAATTACATGACAAATAATTAAAAAAAAAAACTGAAACAAGGTAAAGATGCTTTGACGATCATGCGAAATTTACAACGAATGGCCTACGTTTCACAACAATGCAACATTTGCGGGAAGAAAGAGCATACACCTCCACCCACTTTCCTTGGCGTAGGACTCTGACCTGTTCGAGGGTCGGCTTACCGACATATGAGCCGGTTTGCAGAGTGGCATCATTGTTGGTAGGTGTAGCACCACTGACGTGGAGGTAATACGACGTGCTATTACGTTCTTAATACTGATTGGATTTCTGCTTCTGATCTGGCAAATGTGAGTGTTTGGAGATATGGCTCGCTCGGTGCATTTTTGCACACGAGGGCTTGAGGGCTCGCGGATTATGTTGGTCGCGTATCCCCTCTGCGATGACATTAGAATTTGAGGGCAATGGGAGTCATTGTAATGGGGTATGCTGTGGCCGTTAGTGGGGAATTGGGGACGGAACGGATTATACAAAGGTTAGGCGAGCTTGCTCGTGTTGCTTGTGAGCGTATACTGCTGGTTGGCTTGCGGTATGCCTGTCTGTTGACTTTTTTGTTGTTGTTTAGTATTGTTAACTCTAGTTTTGTTTTTGTTATTGTCTACCAGTCTGCAGTCATTTGCTACATTCTTAACCGTGCTGCGACCCATACAACGGTAGGCGTTTGAATAGTCGCTGACACACTTTACTAAGGTGAAAGTCATGTCAAAATAATATGCCTTTGAATTTGGTACTCACATGCGATATTAATCATATGCGATACTCACGTTAAGCTGTGACTTACTCCTTCCACGCCCCGAACAATTTTGCAATGCTGTTCCGCCAAAAGTCGGACGGTTGGATAGCAAATAATTTGTTGAGCCACTTTTTAAAGTTCTCTTCTTTGTCAAAGGTAACGTCCTTCATTTGGCTCGGGAGAGGTAACGTTAAAGGTAGCGGGTACTGGAGGATTTCTAATTCAAGCTCTTGGTGGCTTTGATATATAACATAGGATTTGGTGTTGAATAGCTTCAACAAAGCATTCATTTCCTTGTTTCAGTTTCCTGAAGCAGTTGAGTGATTCAAGCTAAGTAGATGGTTAGTCTACCGTAGCTCGCCTCAATGAGTTTGTTTAGTGGTACAGATCCTTGTTAAGTGGTGGAGGTGATCCTTACTTAGCGTTGTAACTTTTTCCCAGAAGGTGGTGTTTTTCTCCTGATCAGATTGTAGACCGGAAGGTCAGGGAGGTTCCTTTGGATGGATTTGTCTGGAAGAAAGATGAAGTCTCTTTTTTTAAGTACTCGAAACCGTAATTGAAATTATTGTTTTTTGGTTTTCGTCATATCCACTGCTGGGGTTCTAACCTGGTCGCCTGTGTTGTATGCGTGCGCTCTAACCACTACACCACGTCTAGCGTTGTATGTAAAGAGTATGTTTGGGGCGAATTATCTCCACAACGCATTCATTCCCTTGTTTCAGTTTCATGAATCAGTTGATGGATGGATTTCAAGTGAAGTAGGTGGTTAGTCTACTAAAAGTTAAAGTATTTTAATTATGTTTTCCGTCATGTTCTCTGAAACTTTTGTGTTGTATGCGGACGTTAGGGCGCCCCACGTGTGATAGATGGTAATGAGACAGCAGATGTATTAGTTAGAAAAGGTTCCGTGACACCCTGTGTTGGTTCGGAATCTTACTGTGCAGCACCACTTACTACCATTCTCAATTTTATCAAGGATTGGGAAATTGCCAGTTGCTTGGAGCACTGGAATGCCCAGAGGGCACTTCGCCACTCTAGTGCCTAGTCGGTATGATGATAATGATAATGACCTATCTCGACAGGGAAAGGTAACGTGTGGGTAAACTTATTAGTTTGATTTGTACTTCAAAATCTTAAAATCTAATTATTGAGCAATATCTTGTATATGGCAACCCTTAACACTAATGGAATATAGACCCAAGGCTATTTTCGTATTTGCTGTTTTCAAAGCTATTCTATTGATAAAAGATTTTTAGAAAGAGATTTTTTGTCTATTGAAAATTGATGCTGTTGACATATACTCATAATAGTTTCGGGGAATCTACGTATGTTGCATGTGTGTGTGTGTGTATCCAGTTTGTTTACTTATCATTTATGTTGAACATCAGATAACAACAATGACAAATAAAATGGAAACCATTTGCTTCTAACTCCATAGTACGTAATAATGGCAACTGAAATTCCAAACTACAGAATGGAACACTTGCCACACGCTCTTTCTCTCTCTCTCTCTCTCTCTCTTTCGTGTACTTTCACATTTACACGTATAAATAAACCATTTTCAATTATGCACGTTGGTGTCAAAAACATTGTCATCATCGTACTCATCATACTCATCGTCATCATCTTTGTCAACAACATGGACATGGACATTGGTGGCATGGGCATGGGCATCATCACTGTTATCAATGACATGTCCGTTAATTTTAACTTGTACTTATAGTTTTCATTCGTTGTAAATTTTGTTTTTGCTATTGTTCTTCTTCTTGTTGTTGTCAAAATCAATATTGTGCTGTGCCAAGTATTAAGGTCTATAGCCCCGCATGCTGTACGAGTACTTCTAGTGAGGAACAACGAGTTGTGTTGTGCAATCTGTTTAATGTTTGTCACAGTAAACATTGAAAGTTTTACATCTTCATCAGAACGAACATTATTCGTCGTCATCCACATCCACATTATTATCATCATCGTCATCGTAGTTTGACGTCAACATCATCATCATCATAGCAAATGTGTTTTAAACTACGACAGCATAATAGGAGTAGTATAGTAAGTTGCATAGAGATAGACTAGTATTTGCCACAAAGCTGTGTTACCAGATGTTAAATTTAAAATTAAAGAAGTATTTAAGCCTTAATGTGTATTAAGTGACTGATGAACAGACATTCAAGGTTTTGTTGTTCCAGAGGAATGTTAACGTTTGTCTGATTGGACCTTTAGTGAAAATTGGTAGGCGGCATTTAAAAAGAAAGAAACGATGGCTCTATGCCAAGACAACAGCAAAGTCCTAAAATTATTGTGAAATATACATAAAAAAGAGGATTAGAGCCGTGCTGGAACATGGAAATAATACTGATTTGAACAAAAATAGGTTTTACTTAAGGCCATGAGAGTTGGCATGGTATAGATTGCATGCATACAACACAAGCGGCCCAAGATCGCACCTCAGCAGAGGACTTACCAAAAAAAATTAATTGTGGAATCGAGTATTTAATAAAGAGACTTAACTTCCATCCAGACAAATCCATCTAGAGGACAAACATCAGACGAATAATCAAGAGAAAAGGCCACCTACTGGGTAGAAATTAAAATGCTAAGTAAGTATCACCACCTTCACTTAGCAAGGATTTTCACCACTATACGATTATATGGAGGCGAACTGCAGTTAAAAATCAACTTGATTAATGAAACTGATACAAAGCAATGAATGCTTTGTGGAAAGCCCTTATGCTCCCTAAAGGTGTGATGAAAAAAGTCTTAAGGCCGTGCCTGAGTTGCAAAGTCTTCGAGCTACGACTCAAACCAGAATACTCTACTGATTTACATCCTAATGACCTACAATTAAATTCAGCTTCGAACGGTAGAAGCATTAGTTAGAGAATTTTTTCATAGCGTAGTAAGCTGAAAAAACTTAAAGTTTACGGAGACGATGCTGTAATTAGAAAAACAGCAGCGAAATGGTTTCGTTCGATTTCGATCTAATAATTTTAATGTTAAAAATGCCCTACGCTCTGGTCGATCAATCAGCGCTATAGAATTCGATGTTATCATGCCAAATTTTAAGAAATACCGGCATATAAGCAGTGTGAACGTTGCTAGGCATTCATCAGCGTGGTAACTCCTCTGAAGAAAGCTGAATACACAAAGAAGCTTGATGGTCGAGTGTCACATGAACTATTGTAACGGTGAAAAATTGAATGTACCGAATTTCTATTTGCTATTCACTGTTTTCTGAAACAAATGATTACAAGTAATGATAAGTGGAACTCAACTGACTCACCTGACATTCATTATCTACAGTGAATATCGTAAATAAAAGTTTATTTTTATAAACAATGCGATTATCGTAAACAAGAGTTACTGAATCGAGCTACAGAATTTAAAAGGTGTTTTGTACTATCATGAAAACGCCAGACCACATACATCTTTGATGACCTGGCGGAAACTGAGAAAGCTTTGACCTTGCACTTTCAGATTATCATTTGTTTTGATCTCTGTAGAACTCTTTTAATAAAGAGGAAATTTAATTTCTGTAGAGGAGTGTGAAAAGTAATTAGATCAGTTTCTGTTCTACGCTGATAGAATAATGACTATCTCAAAATTGGCAAAAGGTTAGCCCGTTTTGTCTATATTGATTGCAGAAAGTAGACGGTGATGTAAGGCTTTACAATATGCTGCTGCTTAGTTGTATGCGCTGGATTCTAGCGTTCTTGGAAAACTTGTAATATACCAGGAGTTATGATTTAATCAGAGCTAATACGATACGTTTTTCAAAGGCTGTGAAGATAAATTCGTCAATATAATTACGTCCCACACGAACTTTATAAATGCCGGTAAAATGGGCCTGAAGTTGACTCTGTCCCATTAGCTTCTATGCGCCAATGTTGAATATTTTCAAAGGAAAAAAGGTGTTTCACCGAGGGCTACGGATGGTTATAAATTATATACCGATCGAATCTACTAGTCATTTCCTAAAGTCTAATACCTGGTTTCACTTTTTCACGGGCTTTCTAAATGGCGAAAAAATTGACTTAAATTTGACTTTGCCTCATTATCGTTAATTCGCCGTTGTTGAATATTTTCAAAGGGAAAAGAGTATTCCACCAAAGGTTACAGTGATTATATACTGATCAAAGCTACTAGTTATCTCCTTAAGCTCCATTCATGGTTTCACTATTTTACGGGCTTTCAAAATGCCCGTAAAATGGGCATAAATTTGACTCTGCTCATTATCGATTATTTGCCATTGTTGAATATTTTCAAATGGAAAAGCTATTCCACCGAGCGTTAATGACGATTATAAATTATAAGCTGATCGAATCTACTAGTCTTTTCCTAAAACCCCATGTAAGGTTTCACTATTGCCGGAAGAATGAGCTAAATTTAACTCTGCCTCATTATCGTTAATTCGCCGTTGTTGAATATTTTCAAAAGGAAACAAGTGATCCATCGGCGGTTACGGATGTTTGTTAACTACATACTGCTCGAATCTACCAGTCATTTCCTAAGGCCCTGTACAGGTTTCAGTATGTCACAGACTCTCTAAATGCCGGTAAAATAGGCTCTGCCCCATTATCGATTATATGCCAATTTTGCATATTTTCAAAGGGAGAAAATTGTTCCACCGATGGTTACAGATGTTTGTAAATTATATACTGCTCGAATTTAAAAGCCCAAAGCCCTATTCAGGTTTCACTATTTCAAAAGCTCTCAAAATGCCTTTAAATTGGGCCTAAAGTTTACTCAGCCTCATTATCGATTATTCTCCAATATTGAATATGTTCTAAGACAAAGAAGTGTTCCACTGAGGATTACCGACGATTATAAATTACGATCTAGTCTACTTGTCATATCTTTAAGCCCAATACACGGTTTTACTATTTCACGGACTGTCTAAATACCGGTTATTTTTATAATTTTTAGAAATATTTTTAACAAAAGATTTAAAAAATTATTTTTTTAACAAAATTTTTATTGAAAACCTAGGTTTTTGTCCGAGGGAAATTTCTGTTTGTATGTGGAATGTATTTATTATTCGTGTGGGACAGAATTATCGTGACGAATTTATCTTCACACTCCTTGTTTTTCAAATATCCATTCAAATATAATTCTTTTATCATATATTCCTAGTTTGTGGGGGAAATTTTCTTAATCTGGCAACTTTGCTTACTCCCAGTGTATAGTAGTGAAGTTGTTAATATTAAAACTGTATTGCCAACTACTGCCATCACTACTTTACTACTCTACTGTTACTATTACCCCCCGTCCATCAGTATTAACAATCATTGTTTTGATGTTGCTGTTGTTGCTACTCTTGCTGTAACTATTGAAGCTGATGGTTTACACAGTTGTAATATTTGTGTTACAATATTTCAACATGTTGCATTATGTTGTATTGAATACGTGTCATTGCCGCAAATTGCATTTTAGCCTATACAACACACATACGACAAGTGCACCACATACTCGCTTCTCTACGATCAATTTTAGTTTCGTTTCTTTTTTCTGGGTTTTCTGCTCCTGCATGGAAATATGTGTTTAGTAGTTGTTGTTGTTGTTGTTGTACGTTTTTCAACAACATTTTATTTTTGTACTCTGCTTAGTTTATATTTATTAATATTATTTTGTTATTGTTGCTGTGCTTTACATAGTTGTTGTTTTAAATACTGTTGTAACTGCCTTTGGCATTCTTTTAGCTGAACCAACCTCGGTCCGGGTGATATATTGAAAATTAAATCAATTTTGATAGATTGTCAGGCAATATTTGTTGAATGAAATTAAAATCTTATTGAAATTTTTCGTTTAACATTGTAAATATGAGGAAAATGAAAGCTGGAGTGAGGGAGAAGTAAATGTGATTATTATTTACATTCTTGCTGAGGTTTTTACAAACATTTTGCCATCCCAACGTAATGGTTTTTAATGAGTTTTGTAGAATAATTCTATTTGAAAATTATTAATTTTAGTAGAACCACATAAAGTAGAAGAGAATGAATGATATTTTTAGGAAATAAACAATAAAATTTATTGTTTATACTGTTAGATGTTAAACATAAAGATAAATAAAAATGAAATAATTTTCGTCTTAAACAAATAAAATCTTTGTCATGAAAAATGTCATGACCTTGAATATTATTAAATATTATAGAAAAACAAAATCAGTGTCATATACATACATACTTACGTCATATTAAATCAGACAAAAAAATCTGCGCTTCACAATATCTTATCTTTCAACATAACTGTGTAAATTAAATAAACAGAAACAAAAATATAGAATTCTAAGATAGGGAGATAATCCAATTAACAAATATTATCGGTGTATTATCTCTTCTAATTTTTAACAATTCATAATGGAAGTTGGCGCCCATTTTCGGACTGATAGGGTGGGCGAATTTGAGCTTAGAAAGTAAATTGGCTGTCAAATGATAAAATGTGAAGAATTGAGCTGTCAACACTTATTTAGTAAAAAATTGGGAAATTTTAACTATGGAACGCTACACTCTTGAACAAAGAATTTTAATTGTGAAAATTTACTAACTACGTGAAAATTACGTGTGAAAATTTACATAATTTCTCAATTTGGCGATGTCTATTGACCGCCTCGTTCTTGTGATTAAACGCCGCTGGATTATTTTCTCTGGGGCCATTTAAAAGACCGGGCTTACGTGAACAAACCACAAACAACTGACACTCTGAGAGATGATATTTGTGGCTGCATTGACGAGATAAGCGAAACTTTGTTGAGAAATGTGCTTCAAAATTTTGTGAAAAGAGCGGACGTCTAGCGAGGTGCTAGAGGTGGACATTTGCCTGAAATCATATTCCATTATTAATACCCATATTTCTAAAGCGTCCGCCAAATAATTAATTTTTTGAAAATGCTATAAAAAAAACTACTGAATATTTCCTCAAATTTCTTTTTTTATTTGAAAGTACAATCCTTCCGGTTAATAATGGAAAATAATTTCATTCAAATGGCTGCCTCGGCTGGCCATGCAGTAGCCTACACGATCGGTCCAATTTTTAAGCACATTATCGATTGTGTGCAGCTGTATTTCACCAATGGCTTCACGAATATTGTCCTTTAAAGCGTCAATTGTCTCCGGCTTGTTGGCGTAACACTTATCTTTGACGGCATCCCACAAATAATAATCCAAAGGTGTCAAATCGCAACTCCGAGGTGGCCAAACGACATCAGCTCTGCGGCAGTCTTCAAAAACAGGGCGCTAAACATCGAGTGTAGCTTCGGCTGTGTGTCACGTAGCGCCGTTCTGTTGAAACCAAATGTAGCTAATATCCTCCTCTTCAATTTTTGTAAACAAAAAATCATTCAACATGGCCCGATATCGATAGCCATTGACTGTAACGGCCACTCCTTGCTCATTTTCGAAGAAAAATGGCCCAATTATGCCTCTGGACCCAAGTCCGCACCAAACAGTAACTCGTCTTGGGTGCATCGGCTTTTCAATGTATGCGTGCGGGTTTTCTGTGCCCCAAATGCGACAATTTTGCTTGTTTACATATCCGCCAAGATCAAAATGAGCTTCATCTGAAAAGATGATTTTCGATTCTGCAACATTACCATGATTTTCAAAGTAATGTCGCAATATTTCCCAGCGTTGTTCAAGCGTATACACATTCATATTCGTTCAGCGAAAGGATAAAACTAATTATCTGTCAAATCAGACATGAGCTATTCAGCCATTCACGAAATAAGCACTAGTTGAAAAAAACGTTAGATGGCGGACCCTATAGTTCTCTACCTTGATAACTTGCAAATCTTCTTCAGTGTTATCTTTTCACCTTTCCATTGGGCGCCTTTATTTTTTAAGCCCTCTGTTTGCAAGAGAACAATTTTTTTGGCTGTCGTGGAAACGTTCATACATAAAATATGTCCAAGCTAGAGTATTTGTTGTGCCGTTTCTTTCTTTGTCACTCCTCTAGGGAGCATATTAGTTTTCCACAAAACATCCATTTCTGCTTTGTTTCAATTTCAGTAATCAAGTTGATTTTGTAAACTAAGTAGATGATTAATCTTCCGTAGCTCGCCTCCATGTGATTGTGTGTGGTAGTTAAGATCCTAGTTTAGTGCTGGTGGTGGTGATCCTTACTTAGCATTGTAATTTTTTTTCAGTAGGTTCCGTTTTCTCGTTGTGCTTTTACAAAACGTACAATATTTTAGTTTCAATTTGATTTTTGAGAAATTTCATGGTGGCGAACGTTGTAGTGAATCATTGTGACAATAAAAAATCATCGATAACTGACGATGGTAAATTTTCTTTGGTGTCATACATGATTTTTTAAAATAATTATCCATAGAAGTTGATTTTGTCTTGCAGGCATTCGTACATAAGTGAGTCCTGACAGACAATATCATTGAGACTCATTAGTGATTTATTCGTTAACGGGGAGGTGTAGCAGGAAAAATTATGCATATTTCAGCATATAGTGGACTCATAATGGACAATGTCGCTAATTTACGGCATGTAGTCGATTCATGACTAATATTGTGGCTAAATTTCAGCTTCCTTTATTAGGGTGTGGCATTACAATGATATTGTCAAACATAACTACCTTTTTATATAATTTTTATTAGAATTCATCAATGAAAGGTTTTATTTACGATGATTTCAGAGAAGTTTCGACTTGATATTGATTCTATGAACATGGTTCATCGATGAAAATATCACAGTGACAATGTCTATCAAATACATCACCGGGTTAGTTTTAATTTAAGAAGCTAACATTGACATATAAAAAAAAACTTTGATACCATAATCGAAAAATCTAATTTATGTCAACGTTTTCTATAATATTTCAAAACATACATGAGTATTTGTCCCGTTAGAAATTTGTTTATTGTATAAACGTGTAGTTGGCAATCTTGGCTACAAATGTAAATACCCTAAGCTCATCTCAACAGCTGTTACGCATACTTTTTTTACATTTTGCAAAAAATTAAAACAAAAATTTCAATCACAACTAAAAGAAATCATTTTGAACGCATGAACAGTAAAACGAAATAAAAAGAAAAAGTTGCTAAAAATAAAAGAAATGCCAATAAACGTACAAGAAACACGTAAATGACTGGACATATGAATAAAGAGAGATAGACGGACAGAGAAATATATACGAAAAGTAAAGAAATAAAAAATGGAAAACAAACTTGTAAGAAAGCCATACACGTTTTTATTAACAAAATCTACAAAAAGGCGTGCAAATAATTTTGTGTTGTCGAGGGAAATAAAAGTGAATTAATTAATTATGATTGAAAACAAAAGCCTCTGCATGCAATTCCATTTAACATTTCATTTTTAAGAACGATTTCCTAAAAATGTTTAATAAATCGTTTGTTTTCATTAAGCATATAAATCAAGGTCTTAGACTTGCTGCCTGGCATGCCAGTTTAAAACATTAAACACACAGATAATAGCAAGCAGCCTACAGCCACTGTTAAAATTAGAATGCACACGCTTATATAAAGAAGATTATTTTAATGACAGCACATTTACAGGCCTGGACAACAGATTTTTTTACCAGCTGACAAACTTATGCTAATTTTTATTTGGGTAGGCGTTACTGTTATCATTCTGAACAGGCACACTTGCAGACTGCGACGCATGGGATCTATTGTGTTTCCCTGCCATTTGTTTAGCAGATCTGGTGCTTTCCTAACAAATTCCAACAATTCTGAAATCCTAAACATTTTTATCTTAATCTATCAAGAAACTTACATTTACATAATATGTATTCCACTATCTCTGATAGCATTTACAGCCGTGATGGCCAACCACTTAAAAAGCCCTTTCAGGCTATAATGTCTGTAAGAATATCCGTCAGGAGTTTCCTATTCAATCTGCCATATTTAACATCAGAACAGACAACAGCTGATCTTCGCCTTATTGTACCTAAGCCCCCTTTTGACTGTTTCAGGAATTTTTTAGTTCTTAGTTCAATTCGTAGCTTAGATTATGGAGTACTAAGCGTTGCTACTCAGTAGGGCTTCTGACCAATATAAGGTATCACAAAACCTTTTCTAACCAATGAATCCATAGCTTTGTTGCCACTTATCCCTTTCTGTCCAAAAAACTATATTCCCTATTCCTAAGCGCCAGCCTTTACAACGTATTGTAGCAATATTTGACAAGTTTAGATGTCATATGACGCGAACCGACAATCCTTAAGAGAGTTTAGATGTCAGAATATTAATGATCTCTGCACATGTGGTATTGGCCATGATCTTAGTCTTGAAGACACTCAACATCTACGTATGCCAACATCAACGCCGTTGCCCATTATAAGCCATTGGTGTATGTACCAGTTCCGATCGAACTCACCTCAAACCAACAAACTCCAAACCGAAAATGGTTTTCTGAACACTGCATAGAATGGAAAGATTCCCCGGTGCATTCCGAGGCACTTTTGCCAAAATCATCACATAGATGTAAAGTGGTATTAAACCAATCTAGATCACCAATGCCACTATTGGACAAATTCCAATATACCAAGTTATACCAAGACAGGCGGCAGGTGGTGGTACCTTCCTCAGGCTTTCTCTACCGAAAAAGGACCACATAAGTGATCACGGGCCCAATGATAGCAGTATACCGCTATTTAGGGACAATTATTTGTACGCTGACTCTGGTTCGGATGGTGAAAGTTATGGTAGACGTCCACGAAACTAACCCGTATCTTAGCATAGAGGAATGACTTGCCCAAAGGGCTCTTATCGGCTTGTTTTGGACAGTAACGCAGTGCGAGTTTAAACTAAGCCTTCTGTTCAGAATAACGCCTGGATATTTTTTTGCCGTCAGTCCTCTTGGCTTTCCACAAAGTTCCTTGCTTCAGTTTTACTAATTAGTTTATTCAAGCTAACAAGAGAATAATTCTACTGTAGCGCAGCTCCATATGATTGTGTAGTGGTGAAGATCATTGCTAAGTGGTGGTGGTGATCATTACTTGGCACTGTTATTATTTTCCCAGTAGATGGCGTTCTCGCCGTATCAATTGTCTGATGTTTGCCGTGCCTCTGGTAATGAATGCTTTGTCTGAAGGTATCAAATTTATTCGTCATGTCCTCTTTTGGGGATTCGAACCTGGGCCGCTTGTGTTGTATGCGTGCATTCAAACCACTACAGTTCACCTCGCGTACCTAAACAATGAACCTCTCTAAAAAAGTTGATAATGATACCAATAGGAGAAATACAGCCACACGATTACTTGTATCTCTTAAGTGAAGGTACAACTACCGTTTTTGAGCGATTCGTCGACTTCGCGTAAAGTCGTCTCCATGAAGTCATACAACGTACTCTTAGATTTTTCACGGGCCGCTATAAAGAAGTCATTAGCATAACTAATTACACCGACACCCTTATGCGCCGAGCCATTAACTACTTTTACAGTCCATAACAATGGATATATTATTCCACTCAAAGGGCACTCCTTTGACGCTATTACAGTAGTTTACTCTCATGCAGCAATTAGCAGATTACTGATGCCAGTGTAATATGATTTTTTAAAGAAATAAAAGCTTAAAAATATTTGTTTTTTAAATAAATTTTTAACACATGACTTAATCTATTTGCTACTTTACCGCCTGCTGTTGTCTATGTGTTTAATGTATAAATTGCATTCGATGACGGAATTGGCAAATTAATGCAAGAATAACAAGAGTGAAAACGGTAAAAACAAGTGTTGCCATGTTTAAGACAACAGGTTGTTAATGTTGCATATGCTTTTAATCAAAACAATACAACAACAACAAAAATACGAAATAAACGAAACAAAGTATTGACCATAAAAAAGTAAGAAATAAACTAAAATCAAAAGAGAGGGAGAGAAAGAGAGAGAGTAAGCAAAAAAACTAAACTTAAAAAGTCGAAACAAATTAACCAGATTGTTAATTTGACTATATTAGTTATTCTTTGTTATTTTGTTTTGTTTTTGCTTTTGTTTTTTCCTAAAATGGAAACAAAGAAACATCGGTGTTTGAAATACACAAACAACAGCAATAACAATACGGTCAAGTTTGTTAACATAATTACTCTTAAACGTTTACAATTTTTACTGTTAAATCTATACGTAGTCGTACAAACAATATTTTAATGTTTAAATCACTCTGTCATTTAGGAGTTAAGCAGTGGATATTAGTATTTAATTTTAACTTTTTCCAATTAGATTATATTACCTAATCAATTAAATTACATTAAATTTTATTTATTTATTTATTTTTTTTAATAAAAATTATTTTATTTAATTATTTGCTTCAATTAAAATTATATTTATTTCAAGTGCCAGCTAATTACGATGGACTCATGAAAGAAATTTGAAGTTTGTTCAGCAAATAAGAGTGAATTTAAAATTTCATGGAATAATTGATATCGTTTACTGATTTTTTTTCCTTATGTTGCTGCACTGGTCCGGAACTCACGATTACGTTTTTAACTACATTTCAATACTTCGGTATCGATTAATAACTAGATGACCCGTGCGAATATTTCGTACACCTAATGAATATTGGTGACTTCAATATGTTTTATTATGAAAAGGAGTAACAAAGTCAATTGGTTGTAAATGCTATTAATTCCTATTTCTTATTAAATAGTTATATAATATTTCTTAAAAAACAATCTTTGAGGTTATGAGGTAATAATTGTTTACTTTAAACACACGTACTCGTCAATATTTTCGTATAACGGTAAAAAAAACAGGTTCTGTTAAATACAGTTCTGTATTTAAAAGCGTTTACCCTTATGCCTTGTTAATAGTCATAGCGAAGGCAACTTTTTTAGAAAACTTTTTCTATTGGCGTTTCTCGCAACGGGTAACACCTTCTCCACGAAGTTATTTTTGCTCTATAAGGAAGGTTATTATTCATGTTGTCATTTAAAAGGCGATCGAAAAGGCCCTTAGCGCGTCCCAATCTTAAGAGGGAATTGTGCTTCCTTTGCGCGAAAGCGAAATGATGACACCGTTATAACTGAGGCAGGTACACATATCTGAAAGCGCGTATGTGATGTTCGACACCCTGGTCAGATATTAATTGCAATGCCGTTCCAATTAATGGGGTATAAACTTTGTCATCATCTGACTCTTTATATAAAATGGCTAAGTACTACTACACTGCAATTGCCGACAACATGTAGTAGTAAAGAAAAATATCTATATGTAGTCGTCAAAAATATCTTTAAAAAAATAATATATTTAATGATGAAAGAAGCTTAGAAGCAATTACTTGTCTTAAACTGAATAAGACGCTTTTTTACGTTATTTGTATACTTATTTCTTGAAAGCGATTCACTATTAAGGTGAAACGTTTAGTGCGTTTGGTGCGCTTTAAGGAAGGCAAGTTATATAACACACCTTATAGGCCTATTAGACGATCCAGCTTGGTTTGAGAGCCCTATATGATGAGAGAGGGATTTTTTGCTATTACACGAGCCTGATGGCTTGATGACAAACACAAAATATTAAAAATTTTTGAAATCCATCAGGCGAAGTTTGATAAACACTCTATTACACGAGCCTGAAGGCTTAGGGTCCGCCATCTAACGTTTTTTTTCAACTACTGCTTATTTCGTGAATGGTAACACTTAGCTCATGTCTGATTTGACAGATAATTAGTTTTATCCTTCCGCTGAACGAATATGGTTGTGTATACGCATGAACAACGCTGGGAATCTGGACCCGCAATCGACTTACAGAAGATGCCAAAAAATCATCTTTTCAGATGAAGCTCATTTTGATCTTGGCGAGTATGTAAACAAGCAAAATTGTCGCATTTGGGGCACAGAATACCCGCACGCATACATTGTAAAGCCGATACACCCAAGACGAGTCAGTGTTTTGTGCGGATTTTGGTCCAGAGGCATAATTCGGCCATTTTTCTTCGAAAATGAGCAAGGAGTGGCCGTTACAGTCAATGGCGATCGTTATCGGGCCATGTTGAACGAATTTTTGTTCACAAAAATTGAAGAGGAGGATATTAGCAACATTTGGTTTCAACAGGACGGCGCTACGTGCTACACAGCCGAAGCTACACTCGATGTTTTGCCCCCGGTTTTTGAAGATTGCATTATCAGCCGCAGAGCTGATGTCGTTTGGCCACCTCGGAGCTGCGATTTGACACCGTTGGACTATTATTTGTGGGGTACCGTCAAAGATAAGTGTTACGCCAACAAGCCAGAGACAATTGACACTTTAAAAGAAAATATTCGTGAAGCCATTGGTGAAATACAGCTGCACACAATCGATAATGTGCTTAAAAATTGGACCGATTGCATGGCCAGCCGAGGCGGCCATTTGAATGAAATTATTTTCCATCATTTGAGAAATTATTCAGTAGTATTTTTTTTATAGCATTTTCAAAAAAAAAAAAAAAAAATATATTTGGCGGACCCTTTAGTTTTTTAACATTCACGCCTCCAAAAGTTGAGTGTTACCTAACTTTTTTTTGTTATGCACAACGTACATAACACGAGCTATGTACTTCCACTTTTCAAGTTTAACTTCACCTGACACTATACATTAATCGACCCTGTATTATACACTTTGTGAAACAAACGCTGCATTGCCGACAATATGCGATAGTACAAAAAATACCTTTGAGAAATAAAGGGTCCGCCAAATAAATTTTTTTTTTTGAAAATGCTATTAAAAAAAAACTACTAAATATTTTGTCAAATTTCTTTTTTTTATTTGAATGTACGCTCCTTCCGGTTAATAATGGAAAATAATTTCATTCAAATGGCTGCCTCGGCTGGCCATGCAGTAGCCTACGCGATCGGTCCAATTTCTAAGCACATTATCGATTGTGTGCAGCTGTATTTCACCAATGACGTCATGAATATTGTCCTTTAAAGCGTCAATTGTCGCTGGCTTGTTGGTGTAACACTTATCTTTGACGGCACCCCACAAATAATAGTCCAACGGTGTCAAATCGCAGCTCCGAGGTGGCCAAACGACATCAGCTCTGCGGCTGATTTTCAAAATGCGATCTTCAAAAACAGGGCGCAAGACATCTAGTGTAGCTTCGGCTGTGTGGCACGTAGCGCCGTCCTGTTGAAACCAAATGTTGCTAATATCCGCCTCTTCAATTTTTGTGAACAAAAATTCGTTAAACATGGCCCGATAACGATCGCCATTGACTGTAACGGCCACTCCTTGCTCATTTTCGAAGAAAAATGGCCCAATTATGCCTCTGGAACAAAATCCGCACCAAATAGTGACTCGTCTTGGGTGTATCGGCTTTTCAATGTATGCGTGCGGGTATTCTGTGTCCCAAATTTTGCTTGTTTACATACCCGCCAAGATCAAAATGAGCTTCATCTGGAAAGATGATTTTTTTTGGCAAAATCGGCATCTTCTGTAAATCGATCGCAGGCCCACTTAGCGAAGCGTTGTTCAAGCGTATACACAACCATATTCGTTCAGCGGAAGGATAAAACTAATTATTTGTCAAATAAGACATGAGCTAAGTGCTACCATTCACGAAATAAGCACTAGCTGAAAAAAAAAAAAAACGTTAGATGACGGACCTTTTATTAAATTCAAGGACAATTAGCTTCGTGATTAATTAAAATCCAAACTTGTTTGCCTTTTATTCATACAGAAATAATCGTGACTATCTAATTTAGCGACTAAATCATTTATTTAAACCAAAAATAAGAAAAATATAATAATTGATGTATTAATTCTATTTGAGTTCTGACTAATTTTAAAAAGAAATCATTAATTTTTTAAATCTTAAATCAGATCCGTTTTGAAAATTCTTTTCGATAAAATAAACCTGTTACTTAGTCATATATTGCAGTTATTAGTTCTTGAAACAAATATGCACCTTTTAACTTTTTAAATATTTAATTTTGTAGTAGTATAGGCAAGCATTAAACACATAAACGACAGCAAGCAGCAGACAGCAAAATGTCAAATTAGAATACATACGGTAAAATATTAAAACAATTATATTAAAGGCAACAACCTTTGCTGCTGCTGCTAAACAGCAAAACAAAAATCAGTGATACCAATACAATAAAAATTAAAAAAAAAAAAACGTAAAAGAAGTTTTTTTTAATTTATCGGAAAACAACTGTATAAATTTAAAATATTGTGTCAAACAACACTTATGTTAATAATTAAAAAGTTTCAAACACATAATTTCATTAACTTTTTAATTTTGGAGTAATATTTTAAAAAAGTAATATTTTTTCAAAATATTTATAAAGTCGATAGCATAGCAGCAAATGCTGCCAACAACAACTTGCTGCTTGCTGTCGTCTATGTATTTAAAACAACACTCTGCTTAGTCAGATAATAAAAGATGAAAAAAAGAATTTTTAATTGGTTATTTCATAAGTATGTAGTAGTGTGATTAGAATTAGAAAAAATATGAATTGCCATTCACTTTTTCTGGTATTTAAGCTTCCACTTACAAGTTATTTCAAATTAGCGTTCATAATGCTAAGCGCAGATTAGCAGAGAGAGCATAACCTGAGTCAACCAACAAGTAAAAGATATTCGTAATAGAATCGGCCTATTGACAAATGTTAATGGAACTATTTATGAAGCACAGCAAGATATTGCTGTGACATATATGGGAGTTTGTACAAGGCAAACTGACAAAGAAAAGACAAAAAAAAACAACTTTAAAGATCTGGAGAAATGCCTAAAGTATGAATGAAACATGATCATACATATATATATGTTGATACTACTTTTTGTTCGAATTAAATTTTCTTTAATTTTCTTAAATAACTGAGAGCTCATCAATTACAGGTGACCTATAATTACAACTACGTTAAAACATTGGCGGCATTTAGGCCAATCAAACATCATAAAGAGTTATTTTCAAAATTTTAGAAAATGCTAGTCGTTACTGAATTCCTGTCACTGCTCTACAATGGTAAAGTTTTTTTTTTCCGTTACTACTCTAGCGAGCATATTGGGTTTTCAACAAAGCATCCATTGCTTTTTTGCAGTTTCATTAATCAAGTTGATTTTTCAAGCTAGGAATCTGATTAATCTACTGTAGCTTGCCTTTATATGATTGTGTAGTGGTAAAGATCCTTGCTAAGTAGTGGTGATGATCCTTATTTAGCATTTTAATTTTTTCCGAGTACTTGGCGTTTTCTCTGATATTTGCTATCATCGCCAGACATAAGCTGGCAGACAAGGGGCTTCTTCTTAATTTCTTAGATGGAGTTGTTTAGAGGGAAATGGAATTGTCGAAACCACAATTAAATTTTTTGTCATGTCCTATGCTGGGTCTCGAACCTGGGCCGTTTGTGTTTTATGCATTTGCTCTAACCACTACGCTACGCCACCACCATAGTGGTGGAGTTATGGTAGTTAATTGATCCCAGATATAATATAAGCCTGTACTCAGTGTAAGTTTAGATTCGATCGCCTGAAATCCGAGAATTTTCTCGGAAGTCTTATTGCTCATTGTGTTACCCGGCCAAGATATAAAAGCAGTTGAAAAAGCCAGACATAGATAGAGGGGTACTAAAGATCGCGAAGTTGATCAACTTCGCCAGTGGCACATCCCTGAAGCAGTCTAGCTAGTGACTTGGTGACATACACCAAGGGCAGTCACAGAGAAGGTGTTGTATCGATTCCTCCTCATCCTGACAGCTCTTACAATAGCCATGACTGCGACAGCGCCCTAATAATGAAGTAACACAACAAATTAAATTTTAACCATTTCCTTTACATGGAAGACCAATAAAGCGTTTAAATGATTTCAAGAATATGGCCACCGCAGCTCTTATTGACAAGGCGCATTTTAGTAGATCAATTCTAAGCTAAGTTTTAGTGCATTGCTGTCTTTTTCGACAATGTTGGTCTTTAAGGCATCAATTGTTGCTGGTTTATTAGTTTAAAGCCAGTGACTTCACGTGGTTTCACCAAAAATAATCGAGAGACGTCAAATCGCACGACTTTTATGGTCTCCATGGCTTTTCATGCACATACGCACTCATTTGTTGAAATTTTCCATGACCATTTTGCATAAATGTGGCTGAATTTCGTTGGTGCAGCGTTGAATCTTCTCCTTTAATGCATAGGTGGTTGTGGGCTTGTTGGCATAGACCTATGATTTCAAATAACCCTATAAAAGATATCTAATGGTGTTAAATCACACGATCTAGGGAGCCAATTCTCATCACTGAAATGAGAGAGCACGTGACCTGAAAATGTCTCATGCAGTAATTTAATTATTTCACATATTGGCACCATCAATATCATCGAATTTCGGCAGAAAGAACTGTGTAATCAGTAAAAGTCACCGCTTGATCAGCCTCATTTTCAAAAAAGTATGGCCCAATTATGTGTCCAGCCCAAAATCAAAACCAAACAGTGACACGTTGTGAATGTATTTGTTTTTCCACAATCACATATGAATTCCCAAAGCCCCAAAGCCGCAATTTTGGCGATTAACAAAGCCATCAAGCTGAAAATGTGCTTCATTGCTTATGATGATTTTAATCGAAAAATCAGCATCAATTTGATGATGTTCAATAATCCATGCAACGAACTCTCTTCGCAGTGCATGGTCATTAGGTTTCAGTTGTTGTTTTAATTGAACTTTGTAAGCATGGAGACACAGATCTTTAGTGAGTATAAGCAGTAGAGACCTTCTGGAAATTTGCAATTCTTGTCCACGAGGTCGAATTGAGGAACCGACACTCTCACGTACTGCTTCGATATTGACATACCTAGATAACAAGATAACGGCTTGTTTTTGGACGACCAGTGTGTTTGCTGTTTCCCTGCATTTTTCAATTAATCTCTTCACAGTTGACGAAGTTAAAACACTATTCGGATCGAATTTTGTATGAAATTTTCAAACTACGGCCGCCAAGCTTTCATTACGCGGTGCTACAAAAATGAACGAAGTTTAAATACCTGGGAAATGAAACTACTTTTCTTTATATATAATTCCCATAATATTCCATGAAGGGACACGGGGACTTCTCTCAGTCAATAAGCAGCACCCGATTCTATTTTTAGACTCATTGAAGGGGATCTACAGTTTAACGCCGGCTCCGAACGGCAAATGCATTTAGAGAAGTTTTCAATAGTAGTAATTACTCATAACCAGTTGCTAGCTAATGCTATGAGGTAATACCGCTGTTGAAAAACTTTTTTCTTTTTTCAGATGGTCTGGCCTGGTATTGAACCGAGGACCTTCTGGTTGGTAGGCGCGTGTCTTACCTACCATACCACAACGGCACAATAACGACGTACATATTACATTCTCTTCTTTCGAAATCCGAAAAGTAACTTAAAATTGATAAATAAATATTCAGCTAAGTTATTAGCTTAGAAGTGCAGAAGGTCATAGAAACCGGTTTGTTACTTGTAACTCGAGATTTTGAAGGTATTTTTAAAATTTCAAATTCCTGCTCGGCAGCGCCTATCAGAAATATAAAGGGTCCGCCAAATAAATTTGTTTTTTGAAAATGCTATAAAAAAAACTACTGAATATTTTCTCAAATTTCTTTTTTCCGGTTAATAACGGAAAATACTTTCATTCAAATGGCTGCCACGGTAGCCATGCAGTAGCCTACACGTTCGGGCCAATTTTTAAGCACATTATCGATTGTGTGCAGCTGTATTTCACCAATTGCTTCACGATTATTGTCCTTTAAAGCGTCAATTGTCTCCGGCTTGTTGGCGTAACACTTATCTTTGACGGCACCCCACAAATAATAGTCCAACGGTGTCAAATCGCAGCTCCGAGGTGGCCAAACGACATCAGCTCTGCGGCTGATAATGCCCTCTTCAAAAACAGGGCGCAAAACATCGAGCGTAGCTTCGGCTGTGTGGCACGTAGCGCCGTCCTGTTGAAACCAAATGTTGCTAATATACTCCTCTTCAATTTTTGTGAACAGAAATTCGTTAAACATGGCCCCAAATGCGACAATTTTGCTTGTTTACATACCCGCCAAGATCAATATGAGCTTCATCTGAAAAGATGATTTTTTTGGCAAAATCGGCATCTTTTGTAAGTCGATCGCAGGAGCCGACATGAGCTAAATGTTACCATTCACGAAATAAGCACTAGTTGAAAAAAAACGTTAGGTGGCGGACCCTTTAGTACTTCACTTCACTTGCAAGGTATTTGTTTTTGTCGCGCCATATTTTTTGAAATATTTTCCAATAATGATGACATGTTGTTCTATCGTGTAACGCTCCATAACGCTCGAATTTTTTTAGGGTTGCCAACACTTTACTGCACCACCATTTATATGGGGAAAAATTTTTGAGACGGAATTAGTGGAAGATTCTGCTTGACTAGACATTATTTTAGAGAAAAGTAGGACTGATGATAGTGAGGAGGTGATCATATGGATCATCTTTCGGCACTGGAGTGTAACACCAAAGACTTTTTATGACTTTATAGTAATCTTTATAAGGCAACCTCAGTTGCAGGCATACAACAAGAACTCATTTCGAAATCCCATTAAAAACTTGCCATTGTGTTGTGGAATGTCATATTAATGGACTCGTAGAGTCTTAACTTTCTAAGTTGTTTTTATTAGTGTTGTAGAGTATCATGCAGTCGGTTCTAACCGCTTAGAGCTTATTCATAGTTGCTTCAACTCAATTCATTTTTATCTTCTTACGCCGCCTAAGATGAGTTTAATTGATCTGTCATGCAGTCATTAAAATCGTATACACACTTAGATGATACGTTTTTAAAAGATATGGATGGATCATGTTATCACTTATTGTTTTTTGTTTTGTTTTCAAATACATATTTAATTAAATTATATCAAGTCTAAGTATATATCACTAGAAAAAAAAATTCAAATTTTTTTAAAACATATTTACTTACCCTGAGCTAAATTTAAAGCTGATTTGTAGAGATGAATGGCCGATTGTCGTGAGTGAATTGGATGCTGCTGGTATAGTGGAGTGGATTGGTTACTTGTCGTTGCACTTTTTATTTTTTTCTTTTTAAATTATCTCAAGTTGCTTTATTATATTTGAAAACTAAATATTATTTTTTCTTCTTCTGCTTGTTATCTAGGTAAACAGCTTCGTTTAGTATAATTGTTGATCGGCCGTAAACTACTTTTAGTTGTTATTTTGTTATAAATTTAATTTTTTATTAAATTTATTTTATATTTTTTATTTAATTTTAAATTTGTTGCATGAAATAAACTGGCTCACACACTATTTAAATATTTTTTGTTTTAATTTTTTTTCGCTAAATTTTTGTTTTTTAATTTCACAAATAAAACCTCAAAAAAAAAAATTCACTTTTTCTTTCTTTTCTCTGCTTCTTGTATTACTTTAGTGCTGTTGCTGTTGTTGTTGTTGTTGTTGTTTTGTTTGTTTTTATTAATAAGATCGTGGCTAATAATCGTTATGATTATGAAGATCTTTTTTTCTAAATTTTTTAATATTTATTTTATTTGCCAAATACAAATATTTTCTAATTTTTTTCTTCTTCAATTTCAAGCCTTTAACAAATAAAATCTTTGTTTTGCTTTATTATCTCTCACTCACACTCTCTCTTCCTCGTTTTTGTTGTTTAACTGAATAAAAATCAAAATGATATTTTCACTTTACCGCTATACAATATTTCCCCGTTTAGGATTTTCCGCATAGAATTTCGCTTTTACTTTTTCTCCTCTCCGTTACACGTCTAACGTTACAGAGTCGCCGCACACAACTGATCTTGTTTTGTACGAAATGCGTAGCATGAAACTTTTATTGTGGTTATTGCTCTTTTCGTATATCAAAGTGAAAGCTTAAAAGTTTGTTTGGATTTAGTGTTGGAACAGTGCTAACGTTAAGCAAAGCTTATGTTTTTGCCTATGAATGAAGAGAAGCAATCAATGTATCGATTATACTCTTTTACTGTTAAACGATCAATGGAAAGAAATTAAGTAGACAATGTAATTGTGTATTTCATTCAGTCATAGTCTAACTATATAACACCCTATACTATAAATAACTTTTTGAAATAGATAACTAGCTGTGTATACTTACTTACCTTCTGAACATCCTTACTGGTTAAAGTTTAGTGTGTTTTATAGTATCGATTTTCGGTAATCAATTTGTTTGCGGATTTCTTTTCAGATCTTTTCCGGATCCTACAAATCATTCTGTTTATATTTCATCTTTGGATGAATCTTCAGTTCTTATTGGTTTAAAAAGTCTAAAATTTTCATATAAAAGTGGACCTGACAGTATACCGAGTTGTCTTCTTTTTAATTGCACTGATGTGCTCCCTCTTAGAGTTTTGTTTAATTTATCAGTCAAGTTTGGTATATTACGAGACATTTAGAAGAATTCATTTACTACCCCAGGAAGTTTTAGGCCTTAGTTCTCAACATAGCCTTAGCTTGATACAAATAACCGTTAAATTTTTAAGCGTTTGGGTTTTGAACGTTAAGAAACAACACAGAAAATTCGCTATAAATAAATGCATGGCATTCACTTTTTAAACATTAATTTTTATAAATATTTCTCGCAGCTACACCTTATGTGGTCCATCCATGAGTCTAATATTTCTTTCCAGCATTTCGGCCTCTATATTTCCAATGGCAGCTTTAATGTTGTCCTCTTGTACACGAGAGACATCACGTATCTACACAAAATATATTCTGGTGGGGTTAGCTCGTATGATTTTGGTCGCCAATGGCCTGTTCCAAAACGGGAGATTAAATGCTGATCAAACTGTTCACTAAATAGGATCATGGTATCGAATGCCGTATGACCATATGCTACATCTTGTTGAAACCACATGTTAATCAAGTCCAATTCTACCATTTGAAATAAAAAAAGTCGGTCATCATCGCGCTATCTTGTTGAGATTTTCATCGTTCTTGACGAAGTACAAAGGCCCACAAAGCGCATCAAAGTGTGCATCTTTTAAGGTGCATTGGGAGCTCTTTAAGTACCACTGGCTGCTCTTCACACAACTTCCCCATTTTTTATTGAAGTGTCCATAGAGCCAAAAAAGGAGGTCCATCTCACGCATATGTTTCTCACATGGTACTTATTAATTGCGGTGAAGTGATTAGAGCGCACGTATAACAACACAAACGACCCAGGTTCGAAGTCCAGCAGAGGACATAACAAAGAAAAATTTAATTGTGGTTTCGAATGTTTAATAAAGAAGTTTCAACTTCCCTCCAAACAACTCCATCTAAAAAAAAGATAAAGAAGAAGCCCCCCTGACCTTCCCGCATAACTCTGGCGATGATGACAAACATCAGACGAATGATCAGGAAAACACGCCACCTACTAAAAAAAAAAAAAAATTTCAATGCTAAAGTAAAGATCACCACCAATTAGCAAGGACCTCCACCACTACGCAAAATCAATTGGAGAAAGCTACAGTGGATTAATCTTGAAAGATCAAATTGATTAAAGAAACTGAAACAAAAGCAAATGCTTTGTGGAAAGCCAATATGCTCCATAGAGAAGTGACGGTGGAAAAGCACGTATTATTTACTTACTTATATTGCACTACAAACATCTGTCGGTTTCAGCCGAGTCCAAAAGAGCTCGCTGGATGAATTTATCTAATGCTAACTAGCGCCAATTTAATATTCTCTAGTCCGTCAGGTTCTGCAACACTTGGTCTCTCCAGCTAATATTTTCATATCAAAAGCCTGCCTAATTGTAGAAGACCGAAGATCTTGCGAAGTCTTTCTCGAATGTTCCTAAAAAATTTTTATCGTTGTTCGACAGTGTCCATGCTTCCGCGCTACATAGCAGAATAGAGATTATAAGCGTTTTCTATAGCGTGAGTTTGGTTCGTGTTTCGTTGAAGAGTACTTTGCTCCTCAATTGCCCAAAGTAGCATCTATTGGCAAGAGTAATTCTCCGTTTGATATCCAAGCTGACGCCGTTCATGATATTTATGCTGGTAACAAGATAGACAAAGACCTTCACTACTTCAAAGTTTTGGTAGAAAACAGTGACGCTCTGTCCAAAACCGGAGGACACTTTGCTTGTGAAAAAAAAACTTAATCTTAATCTTAAACTTCACCACAAGACACACTTTAGAAGTTTCTTTCTCTAAATTGGAGCACGCAGAAAATATAGCGCGAATATTATGGCGTTGTGTAGTGGTTAGATCGCAGGCATAAATCACAAGCGGCCCAGGTGCGAATCCCCAGCAGATGACATGATAAAAAAAAATATAGAGTGTTTAATAAAGAGACTTCAACCTCCCTAACAGATGCTACCATCTGCCGACGATGACAATCGCCTACTAAGAAAAAAATACAATGCTAAGCAAGGATAACCACCACCACTTAGCAAGGGTCTTCACCACTACACAATCATACGGAGGGGAGCTACAGTAAACTAATCATCTACTTAGCTTTAAATGATTAATTAGATTGAAATAAGGCAATAGATGCTTTGTAGAAAGCCAATATGCTACCCAGAGGTGTGACGGAGTAAAAAATGCATGATCAGATATTGAATTAAAAAACAGTGGGTATAAGA
The DNA here is from genome assembly GCA_023159175.1 of Wohlfahrtia magnifica. NCBI lineage: Eukaryota > Metazoa > Arthropoda > Insecta > Diptera > Sarcophagidae > Wohlfahrtia > Wohlfahrtia magnifica. Next base: position 3,127,585 of record JAKWBJ010000179.1, read on the forward strand.
AATTCAAAAACTGACTTGGACTCTTTTGTTCTTATCTGAGTTGTCCCACATCAAGTGATGATCATTGGCATCAGCAGCGATTACCGGTATAGCTCTTAACTTGGCTTCTATTGTTGTGCGTCTGAGACGTAGTTATGTGCTGATTTTAAGATACATATACTTAATTATTTGACCTACTGTTCAGGAATACATTTAGCTTTTGGGTACTCCCCTACTAGCCATGGCATTCTGTCACAGGCTTTTTCCAAGTCTATAAAAATCATGTGCAAGTTCTTTCTCTTACAGCGGTAGTTCTCTGTTGATATTTGGATTGCTGTTGCTGTCTATCCGACCACGACCCAATCCAGTAGTAATGTTTCTGCTGTTCCTATACGTGCGTTTACCAGTCTGTGCTATATCTTTAGAGTGGTAGAGGTAAGTTTGAGACCACTATAGTTTTTTTTACTCCAATAACCTCTTTGCTTTTGTATATTGGTGTCAGATAGCTATTTTCTCAAGAAATTGAGCACTGGCCGCTTAAAACATTGTAGAAAGTATTATTTAGCGCTCTTATATCCTCCTTGCCACACTTTATTTACATTTCTGCGGGTATAAGATCGGGACCATAGACTATTTCGTCATTCTAAATAGAGCTTGCAGCTTACCTCTGGCGATGATGACAAACATCAGACAAATGATTTGGAAAAACTAAGTAAGTAAGTAAGTAAGGATGTGGTAGTAAAGTAAAGATGTGACCACTTAGCAAAGATGTTCACCACTACATAATCATATGGAAGGGAGCTGCAGTAGACTAGTCATTTACTTAACTTGAAACAAGGCAACAGATGCTTGTAGAAAGCCAGTATGGTACCTAGAGTTGTGACGGCGAAAAAAAACATAGTGTACGTATTTACGTGGAGCTTTTATGATAGAGTTGGCTTTTAGGGACTAGCCCCCACACCTCTGGACGACCTATCAAAGGCTTTTTTCACGACAATCAAGGCTATATGCAAGTCCTCTTACAGTGTTTTTTTTTCTCCGTCGCTCCTCTATGGAGTTTATTGGCTTGTTTTTTCATTGTTTCATTGATCGACTTGATATTTCAAGCCAAGTAGATATCGATTGTGTAGTGGTGAAGATCCTTGCTAATTGGTGGTGATCTTTACTTTAGCATTGTAATTTTTACCAGTAGGTGACGTCTTTTCCTGGTCATTCGTCTGATGTCTGTCATCATCACCAGCGAAAAGCTGGAAGGTCAGGGGGCTTTTGCTTTATTTTTTAGATGGTGTTGTCTGAAGGAAAGTTGAAGCCTCTTTATTAAACACTCGAAACGAAACTATAATTGAAATATTTCGTTTTGCTCTGCTGGGGCTGCGCTCTAAGCACTACACCACGCCACCCCCTTACAGAGGTAGTTGTTCTCTGTTAATATTCTGATGCACATTGGTTTGATAATGCTGCCATTTTTCCTACACGTGCTTTTATCAGTCCCTGCCATAGTCTTAAGAGTGGTAGAGATATATTTGAGGTGACGTTAGTATTCTTACTTAAATAACCCCTTTGCTCTTGTATATTCTATTAAAACGATTCTTTAGTCATCTTACATCCTCCCTGCCGCATTTTTTCCACACTTCAGCGGGTATAAGATCGGCTTTCTATGGTGACCTCCCAGCTTACCTATGCCGATGATGATAAACATCAGATGAATGATAAGAAGAAAATGCCACCTACTGAAAAAAAATTACACTTAAGTAAGGATCACCACTAATTAGCAAGGATCTTTACCACTACATAATACATATGGAGGCGAGCTACAGTAGACTACAGTAGTAGCTTGAAAATCAACCTGATTAGTGAAACTGAGACAAGTTGCTTCACTCCTTAGATGAGTGACTGTGAAAAAAAAAAAAAAAAATTGTGTTGCTGTATACCCTTTGATGCATAAAATTGTTCATCTTTTTTTTTCTTGTAATATCTTAAAAACTGTTGTTACGTATCAAAATTGCTTCTTATTTTCGTTTTTCTCGCAAACTAAATTTATGTTTATCGCCAACAAATAAATGAAAGTTTTTACTTTTGAATGACTTTTGATGTTTTCTTCAAAGAACGAGAAAAGAAAATTAACTTTTATTTTTTGTGTCTTCATATTTTATTCGTTTTATCCCAATTTGTATCCCTCCTTCCCCTGGCAAGGGTTTGTAAATAGATATTTTGTTATGAACACAACTTTAATGCTATTGTTTGTTGTAAACTTAGTGACAGTGACAATAAGATTACAATTGTTAGATTTTGTAAAAATCTTATTTGAATGCTTTTGTCACAAAAACGAAACAAAAAGAAGAAAACTTTTCGCTTTTTCTTTACATCTTTAATGGCTGTTTTCTTGTTTTTGATTCTGTAAAAGGATTCATATATCCTTGACGTTGTTTTTGCTCTATTGACTTCTTCAGTTTCAGTTTTCCAGCTTCAATTTTTTTTTTTTTTTTTTTTGAAAAACAACTTAAAATCGTAAATGTTTTTTGTTTAAGAATAACTTCTTTGTTTTACAAGTAATATAACGATAAACAATAAATTCAAATTTGAAACTGCACTTGTTACAATTACAGCAGCAGTTACAACGATAGTTTTACAATTCAAAACTTGCAACATAACATAATAAACAGAAAAAGAAGAAGTAAACAATGAAAGTACTTTGTTGTAAAACTGCTAATGAAAACTGTTTAATATCAAAATATTCGTATTGAAGATTTTCAGAAAATACTACGAAGAACGCAATGAAAAGCCACGATTCAGGCTTCAAGCCGTATCGAAGCTGCATAGATCAGGCCAACACTCTATAAATAATTATAGAACGATCAGCAGAATGTCATACCCCCACTGAGTCTACAATTCGTCGATTTCAAGAAAGAATTTGATACCATCAGACGAACTGCAATATGGAAGTACTGAGAACGAAAGGAGTAGCCCACAAAATAATTCGAATAATTAGTGCGGTGTATGAGGATTCAGAACTTTCAGTTCTTCACAGCGAATACATCAGTCAACCATTATGCACCAATGCTGCAGTTAAACAAGAATGCCCACGATCACCTCAGCTATTCTCCATCGTGCTGGATGACACAATGAGCAAAGTCTGTTCAAAGAGAAGAGGAGTAGAATGAAGTCTCTCATGCCAACTTGACTACAAATGTCAATCGGAATAATATGTAGTCTCTTACGCCAACTCGAAAATTTGGGCTATGCGGGTGACATTAGTCTTCTCTCGATCTTTTGAGGGTAGAAAAATGTCATCCAAATCTTCGAGTTGGCGTGAGAGACTCCATGTTATTCCTGTTCTCTTTCTCGAGATTTCCAATATGCAGTCAAAAAGCATAGACCTAGAAAGATTGGCTCTCAATGTTAGACTTGAGATAAATATTAAGAAATTAAAGGCCAGATAATAACCATACCAACGCAGAAAGTATCATACTACTAGGTCAACCAGTCATGTATGTAGATATCTCCTGCTATCTAGGAGGTACAATGACTACAATGGGGGCACTGAAACAGACGTGGAAAATAGGCTCAATCAAGCGAGAGCAGCATTCGTACGACTGCAGTCAGTACGGAGAAGCTTCCATATATCCAGATGGACTAAGCTCGACGGAATAGTCAACTCGTCTGTTAAATCAGTTCTGCTGTTTGTCAGTGAAACAAGGTATTAAACAACAAGTGCGAACACCATAAGTAACACAGATTCGTGGAACATGACTAATGAGGAATCCACACTGAAACAGATAAGAAAGAAAAAATGGGGGTAGATCGGACACACCCTTCACAAAAGTCCCGATAGTATCATTAGAATATCACGCGTGTGGAATCCTCAGAAATCGTGGTCGATCAAGAAACAACTGGATACGCAAAATTCAATCCAGGAACTAAGGCAGAACAACCTACAGCGGTAAGCCGTATGGGTAGGTAGGTAGGTAGGTGGATAGAAGTGGCTGCCCTAAGAAAAGACACTCGTAGGCCAAGAAAAAGCTAGTTGTGATATCGCAATATATCGTTATCCCCTTTTACTAAGCTTCCTAATGGCCGTATCCGCCGCCCCGTAAGCTCTGTCACGTGACAGAAGCTAAGATGCTTCCTTCTCCTGCCACATAACGCCGGGTATGATTACAGTAAGTGACATACCTCCTCATCTTTGCAGCTTCTGCAGAAATCGTTGGCATGTGACCCAGTCTAAGCCGTCTGGCAGTAGTGCCTTGTATACAATGCCAAGTAATGGCACCGACAACTGCGCTGAATGTGCTTCTTTGGAGCTTGAGTGGAACTTTTGTGCGCTTGAAATCCAGTTTTCCTCCGAAACTGCCTGTGCGGCGTTGACAGAGTCTAATACGGCATTGTGAATCATAAGCTTGCAGGTTACCAATGGGATGCCCAACGTAGAAAATTCGCACGTAAGTTCCAAAGTCATGAGACTTACAGTTTCTCGGAATATTCTAATGACCCGGTACTCATATAATATGAATATTATGCTGCGCAGCCATTTCGTTGCGGCAATCTATAACCGTTTTAGAAGTCAATACGTGGGATCGCAGAGCTTTCACAGCCGCCTAACTATCAGAAAGTAAGCTAATGTAACTCCTGGAGTCGCTGCCGTTTTCAATGATGGCCGATACCTCCGCCTGAATAATGCTACAGTGATAAAGTAACCTTCGCCGACTCCGAGAAGTTGCTTCCACCGACCGCTTTATTAAACTTGGAGCCATCCCTGAAGATCTGCTCAGAATCTTTACTGAGGTGTATCACACCATTCGCCCGGAACTTCATTGAGAAGTCGTATTGTGGTGCTGTGTAATCAACTTTCTAAAATTCTCCCAAACTTAAATCACGCCACTGCCCAGTCGCCAGCAGAAGCTGGATTTACCTTTCGCTGTACAGGTTCAGCGGAGGAAAATGTGGGATAACCTCCATCGCCGACAATAATGCCAGCGTATCTTTGTACCTGTTTTAGTGGGCTAAAATTAGACGGTTTGCGAGGGATAAGCCGTGTAAGATGGAGATGTTTTTTGGAAGCCATGTGCTCCCAATGGAAGTAATGGGGGGAAAAAATAACTTTTAAAAACTTAATGGAGAGACGATTAAGATAAAGTGCGGAATATTGTGTGAAATTGTTTTTAGTGCATTTGTAAAGATTAGGCAATAACTCTTTTATCATATCCCTTTAGAATATGGCACCAGGTTAGAGTTAAGGAGCCTCCGCTATAACCTGATATCTGATGATTAAGAAGAAAACGATGAATGTCTTTCTTCACAAGGATACAGGCTCTCTTTTTAATAATTTTAAGTTGAATTAATCTATTTTACCACTAAGTGCAAGTAAATGTAAAATTTATTTTAGATTAAGATGTGCTTTCCGTACTCTAATATTTCTGTTAACAAGTACTCATATTATTATACTTTACTGTACAGAAAGCCAAATCCATGCCGTAGAATGGCATGATGTAAAATTATGATTTGTGTGTGTTTGCAAAACAAAAAATATATCCTCGCATAGCCATCTTTCTTTACGAATGAAAAAATAAGTTTTTTAATAAGAAAAAAAAGTTTTTGCTTCTTTTCTTTTGCATATTATGAAAATATTTATTATTTTCTTTTGTCACATTTTTTTACTTCCTTCAGTGCTTCGGAAAATTCAATTTGTTGTTACAAATTGACTATCATTTGATTTACATATTTTACAAATTTTACATATTTTACATATTGTCAAGATTTGCATTTACATGTGTTTGCAAGCATGTAATTCATACTAAACACTTAAGCACACACACACACACACACACGCACATACCGAAAGGCTTACAATTCTTATAACATAACAAAACGATGCTGCAATTGTTTATTGTTTCACTATTAAAGTGAAACGGAACACACCATAGCAATAACAAAAATAGCAACAGCAAGCATAAATACATAACATCTTTACATGCATGCATGATTAGATCTAAGCATGACTGTAACATCTAAACATGAAGACAACACACATACACACACTTAAGCTGGTTTATTGCTTATCATTGCTTGTGTTTGCGAGTGTGTGTAATGGGAAGAGTGAGAGATAAAAAATAACTGTGCAAAGAATAATGTTGCCATGTCGTTGCATTTCTTAGTTTGTTTTACGATGGTTTAAGTGTCTGCCGAAAAGTATGCAATGTTATTTGTTCGTTTGGCTATTAATATTACGAACAGTGGGTTTGTATGTAAAAAAATGTTAAAAGCTGTTAAATATGAAAGAAAATTTTTTTATAATAACCTGTATTAACCAAACAATTTTTTTTTTTATTTTTAGGTAAAATCTGATTCATGCTTTCGGTAAGTATCTAACTTGTTTGCTTAATAAATTAATATTAAATTGTGCTTAAAGGTATAAAAAATTAAATATAGTGAAAAAAGAACATTTAATAAACTCTTAATATCATTATGGTGAAGGGTGTTATTTGATTGATCTTGACCGATAATACGTTTCTTACTCAAATATTCACAAAAATTTTTTCAGTTACTTCTCTTAGGAGCATAGATTTCCTTAAAGTACCTTTGCCTTGTTTCAGTTGCTGTCTGTCGATCTTTTTAAACTGAGTAGCAAACTCATCACAGTTCTACATACCTTTTATTCTTTTCCTTTTTTTCGCAAGCGGTAATGTTGCATGACACCCTAACACCCTGTATCGGTCCGGAATCTTACTGTGCAGTACCAATATGGTAGTAATTTCAACAATCTAATCAAGATTTGGGAAATTGTCAGATATTTGGACTTCTCTATTTTAGGGCGACGATCAGTCAGCAATTTAAACGTCGCTCTGAGGTTTTCAAGAATGACGGGTCGAACTAAAAACTTCTAAAGGAGTTTCTTACGGGCTATTGTGGACTGAGAGCACATCTGAAGAGGATGGCGGCCACAGATGTTGATATTTGTAGATGTTGATATTGGGCATAATATAAGGATCTTTATATTCTATTCGTGTTGAAGCAGCTATCGCTTTTACCAGGAGTAAATTTCGGCGATTAATAGCATGTTCGTGCACCACTTAAGTAGCACGTACTGTGTACATTAGCCATTGGACTATAAAATTAACTTTGTTAGTTTGCTGAGCTTTTATTTCATTATTCTGGCATCAGAGACAGTGGAACATATATTGTGTAAATGTGTGGTTTTTGATAGGCTTAGATGGAAATAAAGGATAGGCAAATTTGAGGTTTTAAAGTAAATTGGCTTAAAAACACATTTTTTTTTGACAAATTCAGTTTTCTTCATAGCAATATAAAATAGAAATATGGGAATTAATAATGCCAGAGGCAGTAAAATTTCTGTTCATGCACCATGAAAAACTAACTGTTTGGTACAGTCTGTGGATTGCCGGCATCATTACGCGCTACTTAATCAAGTGCGATCAAAATCGCAACGTTGCATTCAATAGGGCAAATTTTTTTCTCCGTCGTTCCTCTATGGGGCATATTGACTTTCCATGAAATATATATTACTTGGTTTCAGTTTCATTAATCAGATTGATTTTAAAGCTCCTGATTGTGTAGTGGTGAAGATCCTTACTAAGTGTTGACGGTATTGATCCGTAGTAAGCATTCTTTCCCAGCGTTTTCTCCTGATGATTCGTCTGATTGCTTGTCATCATTGCCAGAGGTAAACGGGAAGGGTCAAGAGGAGCTTCTTTAGATGGATTTATCTGGAGGGAGGTCTAAGTCTTTTTATTAAATACTAGAAACCGCAATTAAACTCTTTCGTAATGTGCTCTGCTGGGGATTTTAACCTGTGCTGCTTGTGTTATATGGCTGCGCTCTAACCACTCACCAACAGAGCAACTTACCGTGAGGTGAGAGGTGAGTTTGATAAGCAGTACATTTGCAGCCGAGATCTTGCAGTTTCACCCCACTGGACTATTATTTGTGGTTATACCTGATTCATTTAGTGTACAGTGAGAAGCCAGCCATAATTCCAGCCCAGATACCTATTGAAATGCTGGAAAACGTATGTTAAAATTAAAACTCATAGATAGACTACCTTAGGCGTAGACGTGGGCAACATTTACATAAAATTATCTTTTAAAAATAAATGATAATAAATGAATCTCCTCAAGTAAATATTGCATAAACTTTTGCAAATTTGCTGACATGCCCACTGTTCGTATGCAAAACATAATAAAATATAAATAAAAAGCCAAGGAAAAAAGGATAGAAATGAATTGACACAATCAAAATTGGTAAAAAAAACAGCAACTTAAAGATGTAAAAGAAATGTTTTTATAAAAACGATGCCACAAGTGTCAAATGAAAAAAATAAATAAATAATAATAACAAATGCTCTAACCAAGAAACTGAAAAACAAGAAAATTTCAACATTTGTTGACCAGCAAAATTTTAAATACTGTTACGTTTTAACCTTTTTAAAATGTTTAAGTTCTTTTTAATTGCGTTAAATAAAATAAATAACACGTATGTTGTCGGTTACGCTCTTATATGCTCTTATATATGTTCACAATTTTGCGGTATACAATTATAACTAAACAGTCTACAACTTATTTATCTTGCACTTAATATTCGCTTAACACTTTTATTTGCGATTAAACACGAATTTACTTTATGACTTCAAGACGGTAACTGAACTAACTAATTCATAAAGCGCCGCGTTTTATATACAATTTAAATTGTTTCCGAATGTTCTTATTCTTCCTACAACATTCGAATTAGTTCCGTTTATTTCAAATGTAATTTCAAATGTAGCACCAAAAATAGTTACCGTAACACCATTCACTACACAATTAGTGACACCATTATTAACACAAATTAAGTATGACATTTCTAGGATGGCCTTGACACAAATCAATGGACTAAAATCACACAATACAGTTTTATAGCTAAGACTAGCACTCTACTAATTTAGTGTATCCTTTTTTATGCTATGTTCGCACGAGACTTTGGATTATTTCGTTCTCTGTTTGTATTACTTAATTGGATTCTACCGTTCGCACGGCACCTTGTAACAGCTAGCATATGAAATCAATACAGCGAGCGGTCATTGTTTTGTTTGTTGTTACTATTCCGTTTATTTTTTTGTTTGTTTATTTTTTATATTTGACAGCATACTTTAGGAAGGCCAATTAAAGAAATTTGCAATGTTAACTCTATAATTGAAACATTTTGATTTTTGAACTAAGTTTTATAAAAATTAGAGATGACACAATACAAAGTGTAATAGAAATAGAATAACTTACAATTTGAGTGATTCTCTCTCAAGATTTTATATGGAAATTTATGAAATTAATATCATAATCGGGGGTTGTATTATGAATAAGAGAGAGCGAATGACGAAAAAACGATGTCGTGCGAACATGGCATTAGGCATTGTTTATTTTCTTAACAATACGCATTCACTTCAATATATGAATGAAATCATAGTCACACATTATTACACTGTAATCTAAATAAACACTTAGACCTTAAACCTTTAACGTTTAGTTAAAACAGGAACTCATGACTCCCGAGCATCAACAACGTCATGTTTTTACTGATTGCGTTTTTGAAATTCACAAAACTGATCCAGAATTTTATCAAAAAGTCGGTATAAATCATAAGACCCATGAATTATTGTTAAAAAGCCTCAACATACTTAAAGTGTGACTGCTTGATTTCTTCGCATATGAGAATGGAGCAGTAGTTAGAAGATATTGAAGTAGACTATGCTTATCTTTAAAAATATCTGATCTTTTATAAATCTAAGGCGATTTTGTTAACGACCTGTATTCAGTTGAGGCTTTTTCCTTACATAGTTTTCGTAATTGTAGATGTCCATAGATTAAAATATTTAATATATATATTAACTCCTATAACATTCCAGGGAGGAACATGGGAACTTCTTTCAGTCAATGAACTACACACGATTCTATTTTTAGGCGCATTGACAGGGACTCAGTTTAACGCCGGCTTTGAACGGCAAATGCATCAGAGAAGTTTTTAATAGTAGTTATACTCATAACTAGTTACTAGCTAATATTATGAGATGATACCGCTGTTGAATAAACTCTTTCTTTACTCAGATGGTCTGGCCTGGTATTGAACCAAGGACCTTCTGGTTGGTAGGCTGGTGTTTTACCTACCATACTACAACGGCACACAATAAGTAAGTTGAATTTTAAGCGGTTTACCTAATTTTTGGCTTCTCCTGTGGTGGCAGGGGTGTGTAGGCACCTTTGGATTTCTTAATAGGTTTAACGATTTTTTTAATAACTCATTCTCACACTATGGCTTATACGATTTTTTTCTATAGTGATTTTCTGATAAAAATGTCCTTCAAAGTGTAAATATCACTTGTTACCATTTCTGTGGAGCTTTATGTCCTCCTTCCACCCGTTTAAATTTAGTAAGCTGTAGTCACTAACCTTAGCTTTAATTTAATTCAGTTTTTATAAGAGTTTGTCGCAATAGACGACCGATCTTAATGAATACTAAAATCTTAATAAAATATTGTCCTATTGAACAAAGAAATTAATGAAAATTTTTATGCTCGGCTAGAAAGATGAAAAAAGTACCAATTCAATGAGCTTGGGCTTAATTTTTGAGTTTAGTTTATCATCTAACAAAAATTTTTTACTTATTGTTGCTGTATTAGAGATTTATAGCACTTTAAAAAATAAGGTGGTTCTATCCTGTTAAACAGGAGTGTACATACTACATAGCATGTACATACTGTTACGAAAATAAAAAATGCCTAAAGAAAGATTCACTTAATTGTACTGTAGTTGTCTTAGCTATAAACCTTATTGTGGCATTGGTGTGTGTCAAGGCCATCTTGGTAATGCCATACTTAATTTGTATTATTAAGAGTGTTACCACTTGGGTATTGAACGGTGCTACAGCACCGATTTTGGTTGTTACATTTTTGTACAAGAATATTCGGAAGTAATTTAAATTATATATAAAAGACAGCACCTTATGCATTAGTTAAGTTATCGTTTTGCAGTCATAAAGTAAAGTCGTGTTTAGGCGTAAATAAAAGTGTTTGTGTATTAAGCGAATATTAAGTGCAAGATAAATAGTTTGGAGACTATAGTTATAATTACATATCGTAAATGTGTGAAAATAAATAAGTGCATAAAGTAAAACAACAATACACCTGTTATTTATTTTATGTAACGCAATTAAAAAGAACTCAAACGTTTTAAGAAGGTTAAAACGTAACAATCCTTTTGTTTTAGTTCTTTTAAATTGCGTTAAATAAAATAAATGATACGAATTTGTTGTTCAACTTTATACAGTATTTTTATTTCCACAATTTAATTTTGTGCAACAGTGCAACTTGCTTAACTTTCGCTTAATACATAAATTTATTCAACTTTTAGTACGATTTTACTCTATGAATTAATATTAGTTTCGAATGTTCTAGTAAATTCCACAACCTACTATTCAGCTACGTTAACTTAAATGTAAAGTCTTGTGCTATAAACACATTCAAAGTTGCCGTCCATCGACCACATGATTACAAAAGATGCTGGCTACAAAAGTAGTCAAGTAACCAGCTACTTAATTATTTTAACGACTAAGCTACAAAATAAACATCTGATATGATACATTGAACATAAACAAAACCTAACATTATTTTCCAGTGGTGTCACATACATTCTTTTTCGCTTTTTTAATATATATATTTATTTCATGTATTGTGCTTTTAAAACGCCTACTTCAAGAATCTGATTGTATTGACAGCACTAAACTGTTCGTTTTGTCGCCTAGAAAAATATAAATTAGGCTAAGTTGGCTATGGGCAACAACGGTGGTCGTGTAGCGGGTAGCCGTGTTGCCGCTAAAATAATTATTCTCATATGGACACATGTATCTATTATATTTTTGACAGTTTGTAGTCGATGGTCGGTAGCTTTGAATGTGTTTATGGCATTAATAACCAAAATTGAATTGGTAGCACTATTCAAATAAAAACAGCCTTGACAGGATGATCGTAGTCTTTACACAAACCAATAGAATAACTTCTATAATAAAGTTTATAACTTTGTATGCTGCTACACTTTTTAGGCGTTTTTATTTTCGTTTGTTAGTTAATGGAATGCATTAAAAAATGTCACTGGGTTATTTCTAAAACTACCATAAATGGTTCTTTTGTTGAGTTGCTGTTGCTGCCTTTTTTCTTATTATTTTTTTACCACTTTTAACAGAGAATACTTTATTTACAATTTATTTACAATTTACAATATGACACGGACAGCAGAGATAGTAAATAAATGGAAAAAATCTAAAATAAATAAAAAAAAATATTAAAAAAATGAAAATATTCATGAATATAAATTCAACGTCATTTGATTGTTGTAAAATTGTTACAGAATAGATAAACTCTTATATTTTTTTACAAGTTATTTACAATTTTTTTTCTAAGAGTGATCACAGAAAGATGGTATTATTATTTGTGAACTACTTGTGTTACTCATGATTATGAACGTTTTATTCCGTTGTTGAAGCAAAGTGTATGCTCCTACACTAGAACTCTATGGATTTTATGATTTATCATCTTAGTGTATTACCTTAATCGACTACTATCGTTTCAGCACTTAACTTTCCTTATTTTCTTTGGTATTGACTTAATATACAATTATTTACTTAAAGCATATATTTGAGGAGTCAACTCTTAGTAACTTTAAGTTAAAGCATAGCTTTAAGGGATTTAGTTTCAAATATTTATTATATGATTTGTCTAAAGGACAATTTACTGTGGTACTGTATTTGAATATAATTATTTACTTTTCATTAGATTTTAACAGAGAAAAATGAGAATTATTATTTTGTAAATACGAATTGAAATACATTTCAGCAGAAAGTTATATGTACACTCATACCCGCAATAATATGTACAGTGACAAATTAAATTAATGGCACAGTAAGCTTTTTCAACTTAATCGATGATTTAATGGTCTTATTAACCCTCCGTTATCTAGGGATCCTTTACTTTTTTAAATAAGCAGAACTTTTCTATGAGTTTGCCGATTGACTGAACTAGTATAATAGGTTTTTAGAATATTTTTACATGTATTTGAAAACTATTAATGCATAGCAGACACTTATTGCAGGGATAACCGACAAGGTCTCCCTCTCCAAATGTAGCGTTAAGCATACACCAAAAGGTATTTATTTACTTAAGTAAGTTTAGGAGGCAAAGTAATATTTTTAAATCCAATCAAGTTCCAAATCTTTCGCTCTGATGACCGTAAACTGTGTGAAAAAAGTCAAATATTTAGCCAGAAAAACGAAACCATGATGCAACTGTAAAAAGTGGTCTTTAAGAAGTGGGCGAACTGGTATTCACTAACGAAATTATGGGCTCAATCAAATATTTAACTATACTCAAAGAAAACTTTGCCAAAAGTAAAAGTTACCAGCCTTGTTGGCTTTCTAACACGTTAATGGGTTAAGCATTTGGGTCTTGTAAGGCGTATGGACCTGCATACAATGTTTTTCACGTTCTAGTTTCGCGTGTTTTTTATAGGGGTATAAAAGTTGAAGTTGGCATTACTTTTCAAGATGGCAACCGATTTAACAGCTGTCAAGTTTGGCAATTCATCTTGAATAGATTCACGCCTGAACAATGCTTCCAAATGGGCCAAATGGGCTCAAAACAAGATTGCCGTTGATCACGATTTTCATAAGCGAATTTTGTTTAGCGATGAAGCTTAATTTTGTTTGAATGGATACGTCAATAAACGAAACTGCCGTATTTGTAATGATAATAATCCTCAAGTGTCTGTTGAGACACCGTTACATGAAGAAAAACTGACTGTTTGGTGTGCTTTATGGGCTGGTGGAATCTTTGGTCCGTACTTCTTAAAAAACGATACTGGTCAGAACGTTGCAGTTAATGGTGATGGCTATAGAGCCATCAATTGAAAAACCATGATGTGCAGGAGCTGTGGTTTCAACAAGACGTCGCAAAGTGTTACACAGCTCGTGTTGAAATTGATTTGAAAAGAAGAAACATTAATTTGACGCATAGTTTTATGTTTCAGACCCGTGAATTGGCCGCCAAGATCTTTCGACTTTACGCCACTAGACTATTTTCTGTGGGGCTATGTGAAGCCGATAGTCTACACCGATAAGACCGAAACGATTGACCGCTTGGAGAACAACGTTTGCCGCGTTATTGCCGATATACGGCCACATATGTTGGAAAAAGTTGTCGAAAATTGAATCTCCAGACTAGACTACGTCTAAGCCAGCCGTGGCAGTTATATGCCGGAAGTCATATTTAAATTATAATGCCAGAAGGCTATCTTTCGAATAAAGTAAATTTCATGTCAATTTCAAAAATTCGTCTTTGTTTTATTCCACTTCAAAGTTCTATACATCTACAAAAAACACCCTTTACATCCCCTTCAATCGCTAGATTTCATTTAGAAAAAGAATTTGTGTGAAGATTTCGACAGTCGAGCAATAATAGAGCGGACAATAACCAAAATTTATAAGATAAAAATTGCAAAGTATTCAACGAAAAATTAGTGAATTTTATTCTAAAATGGCTAAATGCAGTTATAAGCGATTTAATAATAATTTCTTATAGTTTCTAATGAAGTGTGCCAATAATTATGTTTAAAATCTCTTTAATATTGTCACTTAATCACCTAATAAGTTCAAAACAGCTTACTGTGCCAATAATTTAGTTTGTCACTGTATGTATGTAAATATTTAATTTTTTAAATATAAATTATAAACATTCATTCACATCCAGATACATATGAATGTAAACAATTCAATTAATTTTTCCGAATAATAATGATTTTAATTTAAATCAAATTATAAATTGTCCTGCTGTAATTATATTTTAATGATTAAAACGCTAAGAGTGTTATAATTGCTTTAATTAATTATTTGTACGGCACTATGGCACTATGATGGCATCAAATCACAAGTCATAGCCTATAGGCATACGCTTAGTTCAAGTAATCTAATCTAAAGTAACATCTGTTTTAAAACTAGGGGGTTTTACGAGGTACATATACGGTACACATATATTGCTGCATATTTATAAAATGTTTGCATACATGACATTTACAGAAGGATACGAGTATCACCACATTATTCTGAAGCAGTATATTGATCTTAATCGAAATATTTGTAAAGGGTCCGTCAAATAAAATTTTTTTGGTTTAAAAATGCCATAACAAAAAACTACTGAATATTTTCTCAAATTTCTTTTTTTATTTGAAAGTACAATCCTTCCGGTTAATAATGGAAAATAATTTCATTCAAATGGCTGCCTCTGCTGGCCATGCAGTAGCCTACACGATCGGTCCAACTTTTAAGCACATTATCAATTGTGTGCAGCTGTATTTTACCAATGGCTTCACGAATGTTGTCCTTTAAAGCGTCAACTGTCTCTGGCTTGTTGGCGTAACACTTATCTTTGACGGCACCTCACAAATAATAGTCCAACGGTGTCAAATCGCAGCTCCGAGGTGGCCAAACGACATCAGCTCTGCGGCTGATAATGCGATAATCGAGTGTAGCTTCGGCTGTGTGGCACGTAGCGCCGTTCTGTTGAAACCAAATATTGCTAATATTCTCCTCTTCAATTTTTGTGAACAAAAATTCGTTCAACATGGCCCGATAACGATCGCCATTGACTGTAACGGTCACTCCTTGCTCATTTTCGAAGAAAAATGGCCCAATTATGCCCCTGGACCAAAATCCACACCAAACAGTGACTCGTCTTGGTTGTATCGGCTTTTCAGTGTATGCGTGCGGGTTTTCTGTATCCCAAATGCGACAATTTTGCTTGTTTACATACCCGCCAAGATCAAAATGAGCTTCATCTGAAAAGATGATTTTTTTTTGGCAAAATCGGCATCTGCTGTAAGTCGATCGTAGGCGCAATTAGCGAAGCGTATACACAACAATATTCGTTTAGCGGAAGGATAAAACTAATTATCTGTCAAATCAGACATGAGCTAAGTGTTACCATTCACGAAATAAGCACTAGTTGAAAAAAAAAACGTTAAATGGCGGACTCTATATATAAAAAGTATGTCAAATTATGGTCTGCTTTAAACTATTGTTACGTTTTAATCTTTTCCCAACCTTAAAATTGTTTAAGGCTTTTATACTTTATTAACATTAGTTTCAAATGCTCTAGTACAGGGTGTCCACCGTGAAGGTATACTACTTTGTTTTGTCGCCGTTTTGGTAAATATTAGTTTGATAGTTCATATTTGGCAGTCGTGAAGTAGAGACGTGGCAAATTTATTATGGAAAAATATTCAGTAAACCAACGTGTGTTAGTCATTAAAACATTTTATCAAAATCAATCATCGATTACTGTGACGATGAGAAAGTTTCGTGAAATTTTTAGGAGAAACAACGTGCCAACAAGACGCACTATTTATCGTGTAGTGAATGATTTCGAAGGAAGAGGGACTATAGCTGATAGGCCCAAACATAGATCAAAATTTACTGTAAGATCGGCTGAAAACATTACTGCTGTTCAAGAAAGTGTTCAAAACAATCTATCAACCTCAATTCGACGCCGTGCTTAGGAGTTTGGTCTTCAAAGAACAACTTTGGTCTCAATTTTGCACAAATATTTGCATTTGTTTCCATTTAAGATTCAGTTGACACAAGAGCTTCTTCCAGAAGACCATTTAAACCGCCGTACATATGCCAATAGGATGTTACAGCTCGTCCATAACAACCCCAATTTTCATGA
Source organism: Wohlfahrtia magnifica (assembly GCA_023159175.1). Taxonomy (NCBI): domain Eukaryota; kingdom Metazoa; phylum Arthropoda; class Insecta; order Diptera; family Sarcophagidae; genus Wohlfahrtia; species Wohlfahrtia magnifica. Next base: position 3,144,314 of record JAKWBJ010000179.1, read on the forward strand.
AAAAATCATAATGAGTGACGAAGCACATTTTCATTTGAATGGTTATGTGAAACAGAATAGTCGGTTCTGGGCAATGGAAAACCCTCAAATTATTCGTTAGTCACCTTTGCATCCATTAAAAATTACAGTCTGGTGTGCAATTTATTATTTCTTTGAAACTGAAAACGGCGTAACGTTAACTGTCAATGGGGAGCGATATCGTGATACGATTGAAAACTTTTTAACGCCACAACTGCATGCTTTGGGCTTGACTGATATGTGATTTCAACAAGGCGGTGCCACATCGCATACCACCAGGATTACAATGGAATTACTGTGAGACCTCTTTCCACAACAAATTATTTCAAGGAATGGTGATATCAGGCCAATCCATATCACCATTAGTTGCTCTGGACTTCTTTTTTGTGGAGATATCTAAAAAGCAAGGTTTATGCAAACAAACTAGAAACGCTGGAGCAACTCACACAAAATATTCTTGGTGGAATTAATGAAATACCGCTTGCGATGTGTGAGAATATAATGAAAAATGTGCTCCAAATGGCTCGGAGTTGTGAGGTTAACAGAGGCGGGCATTTATCTGGTATTGTATTCCATACATAATTGCCGACATTAAATAAAATATTTATCAATATAAGATCCATTCTCTTTCGTATAATAAAAAATTATAAACAAATAAAGTAGTATACCTTCCCGGCGGACACCCTGTACAACCTGCCGGACAACCTGCTATTCAGTTTCTGTTAAAATTTGAGTTACATATTCGATTTAAACTGAAATTTGTAACACTGCTTAAATAAATACCGCCTTGGCGGGGTGACGTAGCCTTCATATAAACCAGTAGAGTAACTTCCATAATAAAGTTTTAAGCTTTAAATGTTGGTGTATCTTTCTAGGAGATTTCATTTTCGCAACACTTTGTAAATGTCACAGTATGTAATGTGTATCTATCTATACCCCAGAGAATTCTGCTACAAGAGAGGCTAAAGTTGCAGTTAAGAGACTGACTCTGTGCTTAAAATCCATAATATAGTCCCTCATATGTAATAACTGCGCGACCATCTAGGTTAGATCCCTAATGTGTTTCTTCCTATGTGAGAAACATATTATACGATGTTCAATATACTATTATGTAGGTTTTAACCTTATTAATATCTTTGAGTTCCTTTAAATTGCGTTAAATAAAATAAATAACACGTAGTGGTTGTTTGATTTTACAGTCTCTTTATTTTCACATTTTAACTTTATACAGTAACTTATTTAACTTCCACTTTATACACAAATAACTTAACACTTTTACTTGCGTCTTAACACAACTTTTTGTATGACTGTTAAATTACAACTGACTGAAGTAGGTAAAGTAGCGTTTCTTATATACGGTCAGCCACATTCAAATTAAACACTTGCTTTAAACCTATTGCTTTAAGTCTATGTGTTTTAATATTAATAAAAACAAAAACAATAGTTATTTAAAGTTTATTTATTTTTATACACTTTTCAAAATAAAAAAACAAAATATTACTGTACTCTTTTAAAAACAATAACATAAGCACATAATTGTTTGCTTTTATATGAAGTGTTCAATTTTGAATGTGACTGACTGTACTTGACTGCCATCAGTTTCGCATGTTCTACTAAAGTCTTACCATCTCAAATCTTCTATTCAGATCCGTTAATTCAAATGTAGCTCTAAAAATTTGCAATTGGTAACGCTATTAACAACATAAATAAGTATGGCATTGACATCCTTGACACAATCCAACAGAATAAATTCCATAATAAAGTTTGTATTTCTAAATGTACTACGTTGGTGTATCTCTTTTTAGGCAATTTTATTTTCGTAACAATATGGGGCAAGACCAAAGTATGGGCCAATCTAAGAAAAATATAATTGCTGTATTGGTATGTTCATTTGGGTCAACCCCTGCAAACAACTGGCTGTCGAGAAATTTTCATTGTTCATCACTTAGACGGCGGAGATGCGGTTGTCATTTATAGTGCAGGTTGAAGTCTTAATAGTCCCGACACAAAACATTCGCTCATTCCATAGCTATCTGCGATAAGATTAAAAACGGGAACAAGGCCCTCAAGTCACTCGCTTGGCTTCTACAGTGCAATAGGCCAGTTATGCAGAGATGGTGTGATTTACGCATGCCACTGCAGTGTATCATCTACATGATGAATCGAGTATTTTGCCCTTGCGTCAACACTACAGAATGCTTTTCATGCAGCACCTGCTTGGGTGCTAACAACCGTGCCATACCAAACATCAGCTAGTAGATAAGCACGCCCCTCTCACTCACGTGAGAAAGAATCTTCATGATTTTGAAATTAAAGTATTAAAAGGAAAGGAGCTTCTGAAGCAATAGGCTTATCCGGTGAGATTGAATAGTATTAACACTGATGCAGTCGTAGAGGCCATTCGACAATAAAGAGGGAATACCAATCTCGGAAATCATTCCTGCGACCCATAGTATCCATGTTCCCTTTTCGGTTAATAGCTAGTTCCCCTTTGAGCATTCCAATGTTTCAAGCATTTGGCAATTTTCCAATTTGTAATTAGATTGAGGATGGTAGTAGATGGTGCAGCTCAGCATGGTTCCGGAGCAATATAGGGTATAATGTAACCTTTTCTGAGTAATGCATCTAATACTTCATTTCCATCTATCCCATAGTGACCAGGTACTCAAAACAACTGAATCTTATTTCGAAGCATAAGCTTTTGCAACGTATCGTAGCAATATTTGCCCTTTAGATAGCTCAGCTGTAAGAGAATATATTAATGGTCTTTGCGTTCTCGACATCTTCTATGAAAAGGTTGTCGCATCCGTTAATTGTGGAAAAGTCATGATAAGAAATTAAATTGAGCTGATTTGCCTAAATGTTCACAAGCTCTTGTTAATACATGTTGCTGTTTCTCTAATCGATACACACTAAGGATTTTTTAGCTTTGGTATTCGGTAAAAAATCAAAATAAATAAAAAAGACAAAAAACCCTTGAGCCCACTATCCGGGTTGATTTTCACACATATAGCAATAGCCATTATCAAAGTCTGGAAGACACTCATCGATCTTCTCTCTGGGTCCATGAAGCCATCGGTATAATAGTTGAGATTAAATTCACTCCAAGCTAAGACCACATTAGAGCAACAATTTCAAAAGGGTTACACACACTTTCATTTAAAGAGAGAGAAAAACTAACGGAATTCGGGAAGACGTAAGCTCTGCTTCTTGATTGATGCATGTGAGTGGACATTATGTTATTATGGCGATGACAAGTTATACTATATTTTCTTAATTATGGTTTCGTGTTTAAATAAAAACTTTAAATAAAAACTTTGTTCCCCTCCAGCTGATTCATCCAAGAAGTGGCCTGGCAACAGAAGTGCAACACAATTTACAAAAATAAAAACCTAAAAAAACGCCACTTCTCGGTAAAATAGGATATAGAAAAATGGAGGAAGTCTATGACAAGCAAAGATACCTTACCACTATACCAAAGTACACGGCGGCCGTTGTTTCTAGGCAACGATGGATGGCAGCATTGTCATTCATTCGAAACTTGAAACAAGGTAGTGATGTTTGGTGGAAGCCTTATGCTCCCAAGAGGAGTAATGCAGTATGCGAATTTTTGACTGCCCATAATTGACCTTACCTGCCTTTTAATTCCAGTGAGCTACCCTACCTCAGCCGATAATAATTGCAAAACAATTGAGTCTTTGAAATTTGGAGCGAATTTTTTTTTTTTATTAAAATTATAAGACAAAAATATTTAATCAATCTATCCGAGCAAGGTCAGGAAAAATACATAAAACAATTATACACTTGTGATAGTAATATGAGAGTCTCTAACTCAGGCCACTATAACTGTATTTTTTTGACTTTTTTCACTTTTTTCTCTTTACTTTTCTTTGTTTATTTTTTGCCTAAGCGTGTGAGTACGTACGTAAAGAGAAGAGCAGCTCTTTGCCTGACTCTGTATTAGAGACTTAATGAGAGAGATTTTCAGCACAAATTTTTTATACATTTTTTTAACGATTTCTTCAAAATTTAAGAAGTCTATGAATTAACCGATGAGGAAACCAAAGATGGCGAAAATATTGTATAGATTCTTTGATTGTATTCATAGAAATCGCGAACATCCTCATCATCGATTTCATCATTGCAATCGACACCTTCGTCTTTATCGTTGTTCGCAACGTGACCGGAATTCTTTGATTGAACTTCATTCTCCTTATAAGTCAACTGATTGTCATCACTAGGCTGGTGGTGAGGACTTTCCTTATAAGTTCGAGGACAACAGAAGCTATATCGCAGATAGTCTCTATAACAATGCTGGTGACTCTTAATATTTTCCGGCTTTAAAGGCATTTGGCCATGTTCTGCTTGAAGTGATGCATTGTTACTGTTACAACAGCAAACCTGCTCACAACAGACGCAAATAAGTGTTTTGACTTTGGCTTTAAACTTCAATGTATATTGTATGGTCTCGGTAAGGAATGTATAAAATAAAGGATTCAATACAGAGCTGGTCAAGTTCATTAAGCCAAATACAAAATATAGTATCCAATGTATGGGCTTCGAATAGTTACCATACATACGCATCAATAAAAATATCCAGGCCGGTAGGCGTAGAAATACAAAAACGGCCATCATAAGTAAAATGATGGTGAACATACGCAAATGACGGGCCTCTCGACAGCTATTTGTTGTTGTAACATTCGAACTGTTATTGTTATTTAAACCACTTGGTACTGTTTTTGTTGCTGTTGCTGTAGCTGTAGCTGTTGCTGATATTGTAACCTTGCCACCCAGAGTATTAACTAAACTACTGGGTACAGTTGTACTAGAAGTATGTGCCGACCTGCAATTGCAGTTCTTCATTGGTTGAATGCATATTTTAGCTCCGTCTGCTTTACAAATATCCGCCTTGGGAAACGTTGTTGGTGTTGGTGTTTTAGTTTTAATTTTACAAGTTTTTCCTTGTGTAATGGCTGCTACATGTCTACGTTTCCATAATTTTCGGGCAATAATCGAATTAAACCAAAAGAAAGCCGCCAAGCAGGGTATGAAAATGATAACAAACACGATGACGTAGTAGAGAGTGACATTTTTCTAGAAAGAAAAAGAGATAATTAAGCTTGATTAAGTAGTAATTACGACAGCAAAAAATGTTTCCACTTTTTTAATTGTTTTCGAAATTGATTTACAAACGACGCAATTCAAACCATAGGAGATACGAGCTGCTCGTATGAAATCATTCCTTTACTTTGCACAGTAGGTGTTAATAAAAGTTTGCGTTAGACTAACAGACAGATGTGTGCAACAGCATCAAATTTTAAGGGATTTCTTTTAGAAAACTTATCGCTCTTGTTTAGTTTACTACGTTTTAGCATTTAAATAGAAATAAAGTGTTTACAGTCGATTTTTTATACCTGAAGTCGTCGATAGACGGGCAAACATGCTTGAGCAACATTTGGATTGTGTGCGTTAATCGATAAAAATGTGGTTACAAGCATAGATTGTGTGTGACAATTTTTATCTTTTAACGCACACAATCAAAATGTTGGTCAAGCATGATTGCCTGTCTATCAGAACTTTTACAGTGGAACACCTATTTCGAGCGCCTAGGTGCCTCTTCCTATATTGCATCACAGCGGTATAAATACTTTGATGATTCAGTTTCCTCTCAACGAATCTACGCATTGTTTCTGAAAAGAGTTATTATTTTCAAACTATTCTGGGATAGTTTAAAACAAGACTTAAATGTCCTTCTATGATAGTTACTTACTTACTTAAGTAGCACTACAAACGACTGTCGATTTTTGCCGAGTCCAAAATGTACGTCAGCTGGTTTTGTCTTGTGCTAACTGGCGTCAGTTTGAGGTTCTCACTTCACTCAGGATTTTCAAAACTTGGTCTCCTCAACGAAGAATTGGACCGTCCTTTTCCCATTTTCCGCCTTGGGTTGACATATTAAAATGCCGTTAAAATGCCTGCCGTCATAGCCACATGTACTTCGCTATATCTACGCCTCTGTATCCTGCTCATAGAGAACTTAAGATCTTAGAAAGTAATTTCCTCTCAAAAATAGCTTCTGTTTGCAAGCGTGATTCTCCATTTGACGTCGTTCACATTGTTAATACTGGTACCAAGATATACAAAGTTCTACACTACTCCAAAGCTGTGGTTGCCGGCCCAAAACGCGAAGACACTTCACTCGTTGACAAAAGATAGTCAATCCACTCCTCATTAACCACGAGACATACTTCAGACTGTAGTACGCAGAAGATATAGCGCGGGTACTAAGGCTGACAATGTCTATGTCCTATCATAGTTGCCTACAATAATTTAAACTGTTTTTAAACCTTCGGCCCTGAAAAGAGTTCACGTCTTTCAAAATAATACGTCATATGTGGTCAATTTCATTTTAGACAGGATTAGTACGATGCTATACTCTTTAGACTGTTAGGTAAGCAGAGTCGCGATACTTGCGCATCTCAACTAAAGGCCAAAAAGAGGTCGATTGTAGAAACCTGCCAGAAAAGAGAATCCCTAACAAAAATGTTTAAAGAGTGTTGACAATAAATGAAAGAAGATAGCAACTCAAGGAAAAAAAAGGAGAAAAATGGGAACAGAGAGAAGGAAAATATGAAACAAACAAAATTTAACTCGCCTGACATAAGAAGTCACCTCACCACTTAGCTAATGTACGATATAAATATCTCCAGTTCAGAAACCCTGGCAGACGTAGTATTCGACTTAGCAGTCTAAGCCTACGTCTCTGTCGTACAGCGTAAAGGAAAGTGTTTCATTGTCTAAGGCACCACTACATTGCCATTTACTCCCCAGAAATGAGGGGTGTCAACTTAGTCCTTGCTATCAGAGCCCAGTGCTCAGTCAAAACATCTACTCAGATTAAGGACCGGTTCCATTCTCGAGTGGTCAAGTTTGGGCCATAGTAGTCTAGAGACCATACAGTCTCCCCCGTCCCTCCATGACCCTTTCACTTTATGAAAAACTTTTAGGTCTACCAAGCCAACAAAGAAACTTAGCGCGGCTTTTGCAGACATGTCCGCCAAATCCATACTATTTGTCGCGCCTTCTCTCACCTGCTCAGCTTGATTTAAAAGAATCTTTACGGCTTGTCAAAAATCAAGAAATAGATGAGTTTTATTAAATTACATACTTATGTTATGTGCCGTTTTGATCGATAACTTTGTTATTTTCGTGGAAAAACCATTATTCTATCAGTGTAGAATTACGTTTTACAGGTCTCTGCAGATTTTAAATTTGCACCATTAATGCATACATTAAAACTGCCCAGCCATGCTTTCCTCATTTTTACCAGGAACAAAACACCTATTCTGTAGATAGAATATGGCCTTTTTTATTGAATTGCTTGCTTCAATCTTGTGAATTATTAACAGTACAGATCAGAATCAATCGTTTGACCAGTTTGTAGAAGATTATAATAAACAGTTTCCTACCAATTCCGCCAGACACACTGCATTATCTTTCTTGTCAAAATTGGTTTTGCCACCGCCTGCAAAAATTCACCTTGATTTGTCCACAATTGATCTAATTTTCATAGCCCGTAACTATTCGGGCTTATAAAATAAGCTATAGTGTTGCCAGAAAATTGACTATCTACTGCCAATTTGTAACTGAAGTTTTTTGAAGATTTTTTTGAAATCCAATGCAATTGGACACTTTCTTTGTTCAGGAGTGACGTGAGGGTCTTCCAGCATAATGCAACCAGCCTTGTGCTAACGTAACGCAAACCTGTGCCTTAATAACAGACCGAATGAACAGTAAAGACCTCACACTAGAAGTCACTGCATTTATTTAGAATTTTATAAGCTAACTTTACCCCTATCCCACAGATAGACCTCTGCAACAGCGCCTTACTTTGTCTTTCAGCTATCCGTGGAAATCGCGTGGCGATCAATTAATCTTCTAGCATCTAGACGTTTCCAGTTGATTAAATCCACCTACAGCCTCCAATAGAAGTCGCACAACCTTACCATATAGTCTAAGAAAACCGGACGTATCGTAATTGTGTACACCCAAATCGAGCTCTCTCTTTAGATTAAGCAAAAACCAAGGTAGAATAATACACACAGGGGTAGTGTGGTTAGAGCGGACACATGTAACACAAGCGGCCAGGTTCGTGCCTCAGCAAAGGACGTGGCGAAAAAATTAAATTGCGGTTTCGAGCGTTTAATAAAGAGATAAATCAATCTAAAGAAGCCTCCTTGACATTCTAGATTATCTCTGGCTACGATGACGGTGGTGGTGTGGTATAGTGGTTAGATCGGACGCATGTAGCACTAGCGGTCCAGGTTCATACCTCAGCGTTTAATTAAGAAACAAATCAATCTAAAGAAGCCTCCATGACTTTCTATCTTATCTCTGGGTATGAAGACAAGCATCATTCGAATGATTAGGAAAAAAATACCACCTGCTGGGAACAAAATTAAAAATAATTAGTTAGGATCACTACCACCACTTAACCGGTGACTAGTTCGGAACGACACGTGTTTGTATTTACACTCACGTGTCACTAAGCCTGACCAGAGGTATTCTGATGCCATGGGAATCGGAGGTCCCAGGGATTCCGATCTCTGCCCAATTGTTGGGTAAACCCCCTTGTAAAAGCTTCGTGTTGGCTGTGATTTAGACCTAAAGCACAGGTAGAGCGCAAGCTCGGTGTGGTATTTGATCTCCTCAACCGGGTGCTATGACCCATATCACGGCAGGAGTTTAGATAGTCTCCGATTCCCCACCAAAGTGTGAAGGTTATGAGTATCCTAATAATACGCCTTTAAATTGGTACTCACTTGTGATATTCACTTGTGGTCATCACAGGTTGGGGCGTTGGTGGACGTATCGTATTTGCACGGCGAAGACTCATATACACCCAGATGACACCACCACTTAACGAGTATCTGCACCACTACACAATCTTATGGAGGAGAGCTACAGTAGATTAATCATCTACTTACTTTGAAAATCAACGTCACTTATGAAACTGAAAAAAAGCAATGGACGCTTTTAGGAAAGCCAATCTGCTCCCTAGAGAAGTGACGGAACAAAAAACAAAAAATCTCAAACATCAGACAGTAACGTAAGCCTCAGTCTATGAAATGTTTATCGTTACTTTTTTTAAAAGCATATGGCTTCCACAAAGGATCTGTGCCTGGTTTTAGTTTCCTTGTAATTAGTGTTTTGTCTTCCAACTAAGCAGCTGATTGGTCTACTGTAGCTGCTTCTGCCATCTATTATTATCTAGAAGCAAGGCCATCTGTATATTCGGTGTAGTGATAAGAAATCTGCGTGGCAGCTTTTCATATTATTTTATTATTTTCCTTATTTCCCAAGAGATGGCGTAGCCTGATTTTCCTATAATGTTCTGTGGTTGATGCTGTACTTTTTTGCTTCATGGTGGGTTTCGAACTTGGGTTGCCATAGTTTTTATACGATGCTACCTATACCCACTCTGTTGACAAAAGTGGATAAGCTAGAAGTCATGATAAATACATGATATGCGTTCTTCAAAATGTTGACTAACTTTCTATTATTTTTCTATAAAAATGCATTTTCTTCTCTTATCTTACAAAAAATAAACCAACTTTCCTTATCTAATCACACATAATAAACAATAACATTTGCATATCGAACGACCTTCGTACAGAAATTCAATGAAATATTCCTACTGATTGAAAAGTGATTTATATTGGCATTCATTTTGTACCCTGTGTGTGCTTAACGAGTATTTGCATTTCAACTACCACACCCACACTCACTCACTGCAATATACCACCCACTTACGTAAATAGCTGACATATGAGCATATTATTATTACGGGGCAAACACAACACCAAGCATGAATGATTGAGTCCTCTTACCTGTTCAGACACACACATGTTAACAAGTTGCTGTACACGCACCAACGTATAAGATAAATCCTCTTGCGATAATGCCTCTTTTTGCCACGACGATGATGATGATGATGATGATGATGTAGTTCCTATTGCAATTACATTTGTTAGCGGCAGCATAGGTGGTGGCGGTTTCATTGTTGCATTAATAGATGGTTTCTTTGACGTCATCAACACAACACCAGTTGCCGTTGCTAATGCGTCTGCTGTTATTGCAATTGTTGTTGTTGCAGCTGCTTTAGTGGCTGTCTCGTGTTCTTCCGTTAGAATGTACACTGGCATTATATCGTAAATAGTGAATACGGGACTGGCAATGCCAATCGAAGCCAACCATATGCAAAATACACAGGCAATGCAGCTAATTAAGCTGGGATTCCAAAAGCCCATTATAGCTTTCATCACCGCAAAATAGCGATCCACTGCAATGCCTACCAGTGTCATGCTGCTGGCTAGAATGGCTGTTGTGGTAGCAAAAGGTACCAGACTGCACATCAAATCGCCTAAACGCTAAAAGTACACAAGTACGTAAATAAGTTAAATGTAGGAGTGGGTGTTGTCCTGGATGTTCAAGGAAAGTTAAGAAGAGTAGAATAGCATATGTTTATTTACCCAGATATGTACGTATTCCGCTGTAAACTGTGACAAATAGGCTGTTGTCAGAAACACTGTATTCATCAAGTCACTGAATGCCAATGATATGAGACAGGCCCTAAAGAAAGGTCGTATTTTGCGGCGAAAGTTAACAAACAATGTTCCCATATTGCCGCACATCGAGAGAACAAACAAAATTGTCAGTATGGCTATGAAGATATTCCTTTGGGTGGTGGTCAGTGATGTTAAGTCAGTATCCAATATACCAGGATGATTAGCTGTCGTATATCCATGACTGTTATCATCGCTAGGTTTACTTTCTGTACTGTGACTGCTGCTTTTATCATCATCATCTGCATCATTATGAGTGAATGCTGTTGGTTGTTGTTGCGGGTAAGATGATCCAGGAGCAATTCCTTTAATTTTATTTAAAAAAGTTCCAGTAAATGCCATAAGTTGATCAAATTTGAAAGATGATTCTAAGAACAAAAGTTAAAAAATTAAAGAATGCCTTCAGTTAGGAATCGTTAAAAAATTTTACATATCGTCATCTCAAATTCAAAAGCCCGTAAACGACAAAAAACTCAAAATCGATTTTTTGATTGATTTTGGGTACTTTTATCATAATCAATCAGAAAGTCAATTTCGAATTTTTTTCGTATATGGCTTAATGGATTTTAGGTGACGATATATAGCATATAAAGGCGTTCTAAATATTCTGCAGGTAATTAAAAATCAAAACTTACAAAGTTAGCGTTCGCCAATTAAATTTAAAATTTACAATAACCTGCCTAAAAATATGTTTTACCGTTTTGTTGTTATTTCATTAAACAAGCGCCTAATGTTGTGCTCTTATCAAACGTCAATTATCAACTAAATTGTGCAATAAGTCATTAAGTTCACAAGTTAATTACAAAACGGCTATATAACGGAAAACGTTAAAAAACAATTTGAGTTTCTCGTTTTCTTTTTTTTTTTTTTGTATTCACTTACTGACGTTCATTCATTTATTTATTCATCCACTCACCAGCGGTGGTCTTTATCATGTATCATATCAGTCAAGTGAAGTGAAGTGAAGCATTATTAATTTATATATAAGAGGGAAATAAATATCAGAACAAAAGATAATGCGCATTTTCCATAAATTAATGTGATAAATGAATGCGGTATATATGTACTTTGGAATAGCAAAGAAAGGGTGCTAATAATTTTGAATTATTTTCTTTAAATGCGCCCTTAGGTAGGCAACACTTTCTTGTTAAGCTTAGTGTTTTAATTTCATAAGGAAATAAAATGAGGACTTTACTAATACCCTACATGTCTAAACATTAGTTGGACTAATTTCAAACTGAACTAAACGAATTCCAGAGGCACTTTTACTTTCCGAGGTTGTTAATGTGGCGTCAATGCCTAAGACATTGTGTACGGAGCACGTACTAGTACGTTTTCTGACGATTAATACTTGAACGCGGGTCACTTACTAGCGCGGGTTAGTGTAACGGCATGGTTTCTTTGTATCGCTTTTAGAGAAAAAAGTAGTCAATACTTAACGAAGTATAAACGTGGCACGTACTAGAGGTTTTCTGACGATTGATACTTGAACGCAGTTCACTTACTTTGAAAGAAGTAGTAGACAAATTTTTAGCTCTTTTTTGGTCAAAACCCGCGTCCGGCAAAATTCCGCCACGAATTCCCGCACACAATGTGTTAAGCATATTCTCTGAAAAATGCTCTGTAATTTCTGAGATTATGGGAAGTAGAGCAAAATACTTTCTTCTAAAATCATCTGCTTAGAGATAAATAATTTACTTATTGATTGGCGGTAGGCTAGCAGTATTGATTTCACTAGTAACAACCAGTTGGCTTTGTTTTCTGAAAGGTAGATACTATCCAGCTCGTACAAAAAATCTATAATACAATCTGTAGAATAAATAGGTAGGTGGGGTGAAGAACTATCCCTAAACGAAGAACACACATAGGCTAGAGCATTCTGTTATGATATCACAATTGACCATTATATCCTCTAAACCCGGAACTATCCTGAACTTATAATAAAGCCGCTAAGTTTCCCAACATCTATCCTCGCCATTTATTTTCACCGTCACTCCTCTAGGAAGCATATTGGCTTTCCACAAAGCATCCATTACTCTGTTTTAGTTTCTGTAATCAAGTTGATTTTCAAGCTAAGTAGATGATTAAACCACTATAGCTCGCCTCCATGTGTTTGTGTGTGGTGCTAAAGATCCCTGCTAAATGGTGGTGTCATCTGGGTGTACGTGAGTCTTCCCCTACCTGTGGGTATCAAGTGAATATCACAAGTGAGTACCAATTCGAAGGCGTGTTATTAGGATATTTATAACCTGCACACCTTGGTGGGTCTAAACCATAGCCACCACGAAGCTCCCACAAGAGGGCCTACTCAACAATCGGGCAGTGATCGGAATAATTGGGGCCCCCGATTCCCGTAGCACCAAAATACCTTTGGTCAGGCTAAGTGACACGTGAGTGTAAATACAAACACGTACGGCAGCTAAAGTCCGGCCCCGGACTGGTCACCGGTGCCTTGCTTAGTAGTGGTGGTGATTTTTACTTAGCATTGCAATTTTTTTTAGTAGGTGGCGTTTTCTCCTGATCATCCGTCTGATATTTTGCATCATCGTCAGAGGTGCTTCTGTTTTCCATACCTGCGCCCGAACCACTATCAGTTCTGTAAGCTCCACGAGAGTTCTGTAAGCTCAGTCTTATGGTAGGAGCCCAGGCGTCTTGTTCTTCATCTAAATAATGCCGGACATATACACAATAGGTGAAGAGATGCTTACTCATTATGTAGAAATCATTAACCAAGTGTCCCAAAAAAAGATGCCTGGCACTTTAGCGGAGTTGCGCGAAAAAGATACCAAGACAATAGGAGAGATGAGCATCGCCTAATACAAAAAAAAAAAAAAAAAAAAGAAATGGAAAGACATGAATGTGTGAAAATCGTGATGAATACGAGTAAAAAAGTGTGAAAGTTTAATCAAAAAGTGAAACAGCAGAAAGACGGCTGGATTGACAAAAACCCGGGTTAAAAAAAAAACCGAACCCACTGGGTTTTTTTCCGAATTTCGTTCAAGTCGATAATATTTTTTAGTTGTTAGTACAATTACTTTGTTTTAGTATTTATAATGCAATTTTGCACTCTTGAATGGACCAAGGTGGCATTGTGCACTAAGAGCTGCTAAAACTCAGTGATCGGAGCAGACTGCAATTACTTCTTTTGAGAAAAACAGCCGAAATGTAAAGACAGCCATGATAAAGTAATTCTTTTGCATGAAAACGCTCGGCTTAAAATCGCAAACGTTTCCAAACAATTGTTAGTAACGATCAAATGCCGCACCAGCAGTATTTTCGAAACATTGCTTCTGCTGACTATGGGTTGTTCCACAGATACAATACATGTCACCAAATAACATAATAATATAAAATAGGCTCTACAGTTGAAGCGCCTCAAAAGGCGAGTAGTTATTCTGAGACGGCATTTAGGCACTGGCTCAGAAGTACCGGGATTTGGGAAGCAGGCTTACCTATCTGTCACTAGCCGGCTCTTTATGGGCGCAGGCTCAGATTGCTGGGCCGGGAATCTTTCGATGGCCTGGGTGATATTGCGTCGGCTATAATATGCGACCTGGAGGGCTTTCTATCAGATCTAAGCAGGCTCCTTAGGTGATGCCTGGTCTTTCTGGGAATCCGTGTTTTTTTCTGTACACTTCTTCTGACCCTTTTTTTCTTCTATTTCTTTCTCTGTCCGTCCTCTCTCTTTTCCTTTTACTCTTTCTCTTCATTTGTTTGTTTTTTTTCGGGGAAAGGTCTTTCCACAATGTGCCACTGTAGTCTCTGGGTGGGGTACTTCGGTACCACCTTTCATACCTACCTACCTACCTCTAATCTGCGATCAGAGATTATGATATAGGGGCTGTTATAAAGATAGACTTCAGAGCACACACATACAACACAAGCGGCCGGGGTTCGAATACACAACAGAAGATGAGAAAAACAAAATTCATTGCGGTTTCGAGTGTTTAATAAAGAATCTTCAGACAAATCTATTTAAAAAAAGAAGCCCCACTTGACTTTCCAGTTTATGTATCTCTGTGAATGATGACAAACATCAGACGAATAATCAGTAGTAAAACGCCTTCTAATGGGAAAAAATTACTATGCTAAGGAAGGATCACCACCACCATTTAGCAAGGACTTTGACCACAACACAATCATATGGAGGCGAGCTATAATAAATTAATCATTTACTTTTCTTGATTACTGAACCAAGCAGTGGTTGCTTTGTGGAAAGCCAATATGTTTTTTATAGTTCCCTTTATCATTGTTGTTGTTTTCATCATATCTTATCAGTTGATTACTCGTATTACTGTCATAAAACTCTTGTATATATATTTTGTGTAAATATTTTCGTTGCATATGTTATGGCTCGTTTGTAATTAAATGCCTTTAATGCCCGTAATTATATGTGATTTGTATTCAAAATTTAACAGCAAAAAAGCGATAAAAATAATAAAATATATAATTGAATAGAAATTAATTTATTACTAAAAAAGAAAAACAGTCTTTGTTTACTAATTTAGTCAGTAAATTTGACTTTATGATATCCTACTCTATATTCCACTACACGTGAATTTGGCACTGTTGTTTTAAATGTAAACAAAGTATAAAAATGGACTGAAAATTCCCGGGCCTAACAAAGAAAATCAAAATTAGCTTTATCATTAACGTAATCTCTGTTATACCAGCGCCGCTCTAACATTTCAATACCACTTTTGCAGAACGATTTATCTTTTGCCTCAAGATACGCCTCAATTTCAGCGATAACCTCTTCATTCGTGCGAAATTTCTTACCGGCGAGCATTTTTTTGAGGTTTGCGAATAGCCAGTAGTCGCTGGGAGCCATATCTGACGAATACGGTGGATGTGGGAGCGATTCGAAGTTCAATTCATGTAGTTTGACATTGTTTTGATTGATTTGTGACACGGTGCGTTGTCTTGATAAAACAAAATTTGTCTCTGCAATTTCGGTCTTCAAACACTCCATTAACTCTATATAATGTACAGTGTTGCTAGTATTTCTCTTCTCAAGATAGTCGATGACTCACATCCCAAATACCAAGGCGAGAACGCTTCCAGCCGATTGTTGTGCTTTAGGGCGCTTTGGAAGAGGTTCCCCAGTTGCATTCATTCTTACATATCAACGCTAAAATTCCGATTTGTCAACACGTTCTTGGTTTTGATCAACAGTGAGCAAACGCAGCACCCACTTTAGACATAGCTTTCTCTTTTAATATCTTTACGATGTCAGCTAACTCACGCAACTTCACTTTTTGATCATTCAAAACGATTTTGTGGATTCTTTTGATGTTTTCTGATGTTGCCTCCTCATTTGGACGTCCTCTGCGTTCTGAATCATCGGTGTCTCTACGACCACGTTTGAAATTAGTAAACCAACGTTTTTTGGTTTTTTCTGAAGGAATGGAGTCCCCATAATACGTTGAAGCAATTGCTATGCTTGAACGGTATTTTCTCCCATCAACAAGCACAAATCAAACAAAAAATTGATTTTCGATCCATTGTTCAAAAAATCACAAATGTAGCGTCTCTCTTAGTACAATAACTCACAAACTGATTAATAGAAATAAAATTTCAACAGCTGTTTTTTGAAGGTTAGCCCTACCTTAACTAAAGAAAAGGTGGGATTTTTCAGCCCATGTGTTATGTTATAAAATGCGGTCCAACCAAAACGCATGATTTATTATGAAAGAAGTATTTACGACAATTATGTGTGAAACAAAATATCGGCCAAATTCTCGCCATGGCTTCGGTAGCATTCCTCTATCCGCTGGTCCATATTTTCAATGACTCTGAGACATAATTGAGGTAAAATGTCGTTAGTGTGCCGAATTATCTCATACTTTAGCCCTTGATTTGTTCTTGGCTTATCAGCGTACACCTTTTCTTTTAAAATCCTCAAAGAAAGAAGGCCACGACATGATATAATACGGCCATTGAATTTCTTGCACAAAAGAGTCATTGTTTCGTTGGCTGTGTGGCAAGTGTCACCATCCTGATGGAACCGCATATCGTCCAGGACCATATCCTCAATTTCCGCCCACAAGAAGTCCGTTATCAGCTCGTGATAGCGACATTATTCACGGCACGATGACGTCGTCACTCTTTGTGGATGCATCGGCTTTTCAACAATCACTTGTAGATTATCATTTGCCTAAACGCGGTGTTCTGTTAAAGAATCCACCGAGGTGTAAGTGTGCCTTGTCGCTGCAGACCTTCAGCTCTTGAGTCAAATGAACCATGTAAACGTGAAATTTCAAATTTTTTTTACTTAAAATTCACATCAGTGATATTTGTGATATCTTCAATTGTTGCGCACAACGACGAGTCGAAGTTGACGGCTCATCTACCTTACTTTAGCGAACAACAGCAGTGTTTTCCACAGAACGAACTGATCAAGCATGCAGAGGTGTTTCCACATTTCCTTCAGACTCAGTATGTTGAAATTTACGCACCATTCTCGCGATTGTAAACACATTTGGTCTATTATGCTGATCCAAAAAATCACGAAGTGCACAAAATAAATTTTGATTCAAACGCATATTTTTGTAAAAGGCTTTAAAAATCCTAACGCGTTGCTCAATTGTGTACCTGTCCATAGTTGAATTTGTTAAATACTGAAATAGAGAAATGTTAAATTAAGTTGGGCAAAAAACTTGACGTTAAAATGATAGGTTTTAACCTCTTTGCTTTGTACAGTCTTTGTTTCCAAACTAACCTTATACACAATATTCAAGTTATTTAAGTCAACTCTCAATACGAATTTACTATGATTGCAGAGTTATAACTGACTGACTAAGGCTGACTGGCTTCTATAGTTAATCAACATTTGTTTTGAATGTTCTAGTATATTCTACAGCCTTCCATTTAGTTACGTTACTTCAAATATAAAGATTTGAATTACGTACTTGACTCATGGTGGTATTGGTAGTCACGTTCAAATAAATACAGCCTTGACACCAACCAATAAAATATCTTCTGTAACAACGTTTATAGCTTTAAATGTTGGTGTATCCTTTTAGGTGTTTTATTTTTCTTACAGTATATATCCAGCGATTTTTTAAGAGCTTCCAGATATGATTTAAAACTAAAAATACATGAAATTTACGGAAATGTATGAAATCTTTATTTGAGTCGATAGAATGATCAATATAATCCAATGTTATAGATGACTAGATTAATCCCTCCCGCATTGCTGAGAGCCTTTGTGGTGTACCTGCTTTTTGGTTGATGTAGACAGATAAGAAAGCTTTCACTGTTATCGTTTTCTAAACAATAAAAATTCCATATATTTTTATGATGCAAAGTTATTTAAACCAATTTTAGAAACTTCACTTTTAACCATTTTTAAAATATGCAGAAATCATGATTTAATTCGTATGGGAAGTACCATGCCCACTTATCCGATTCCGCTCACTTTTTAACTGAAGAAGTCATTTAGACCAAATTCAGAACCTTCTATCCCAACCGTTCTCTAGATATAAACAAATCAATATTTAATTTGTATGGGAGATGCCACACCTACTTTTTCAATGATATGTATTAACTACTGAGTTATTTAGATCAAATTCACAACCTTTCACTATTTCCGTACCAAGTATATACAAAAACCAATTTTTACTTCACACTTATCCAATTCGGCCAAATTTTTGATTGATGATTTGTATTGACCACAAAGTTATTTGGATCAAATTTAGGGACTCTTACTATTATCGTTTTAATGATATAGACATATAAATAAAAAAATTTTATGGGCGTGGCATCGCTCAGTTAAACAATAGTTAAGCCACACAACAAACGAAAAGTATCCACGAATTGAATTTACCTTTCGTTTAAGGGCTTACAAAATAAAGTAGGTTTAGAGAACATAAATTACAGCGCATTTTATAGTCCTATTTTATTGTTACGTTTTAATTTCTTTAAAACGTTTGAGTTCGTTTAAATTGCGTTAAAATAAAATAAACACCGCTTTGTTTTGTTGTTTAACAGTTTTTTATTTATTCCACTATAACTTTTGTACTCTTTGTCTTAATACAACACTTAATATTCGTTTATAAGACTCTTTTATTTCCGCTTTAACACCACTTTATCTTACGACAGCAAAACGATAACTGAACCTACGTAGGCAAAGCAGTCTTCTTATATACTTAATTGCCTACAGTGTGGAAAGTTCTGGAAATGTCTCAAATGTCTCATATCTTCTATCCGTAAATTTGAAACATGTAAGATTGTGTACCCAGAAATTAATTTAATAGGCAGTATGGCATTTACAAAATACACAAAATATACCAAAATCCTACAATTTAGGTGTTTTTTATACTCGTAACAATATATATAGATTTCATGTACCGCGGCTACGCCTTAACTGGTTCATACTTGGTACAGAAAAGAAAGTTGCTAATAAATCATCCATTATAAGCGTTATTCAAGGTGAGTAGAGAAAATATACTGCGAAAATAATGTTAAAAATAATTTATTTTTCTTACCTGGGTATTAACCCAATTCAAATTTAGAATTCCTTACACTATACAAATTCTTCTACCACTGGCAACCCTGGCCTTAATTTATTGTGTCATTCAAATTTACTAGAACTTAATTAGTATGTCGATTAGTCACTTTTAAAAACTTGCAAAAAAATGTGATAAAAAAGCCTATTTAAAGGCATTAAAATAATGTTTTTAACAGCCCACACATTTAAAAATGCATTAATAATGGCCATCTGGCATTCAGCTTTTTTTTATATAAAAATGTATAAAAAAAGAAAAAAATTTAAATTTTTATGCGCTAAAACATTAGAACGTTAAAAGTGTTTAATTGCAAATGTTTGATGATGCAAAACAAATTATCACACCAATTTTCAAAAATATAACGTCATTTAGCAACATTTTATTACAGAGATATGCACCAGTGCCTACACATATACTAAATATTTGTATTTTAATAGTACTCGCAAATGGTTGTCTGCAAGTGTGTATGTGCTAGTGTGTGTAGGTATTAAATTTAAATATTTATCTGTATATTTCTTAATTCAATTTGTATACTTAAATGTGCATGTATGTATGTATGTGTGTGCATTTGCAAAAATTTTAAATGTTCTCCATAAATGCTCAAGTATCATTTGTGAATGTGAATTACTGTTTGCCTTGTTGGAATCTGTCCATTCCATTGACTGACTCTGTTCGTTTGCTTGTTAGTTGTTAATGACAATTATCATACTAAATAGTTTTTTATCAGTTTTAGTTGTTGTTGTTGTTGTTTTCGTTTTTGGTAAACGAAATGAAACAATTTATTTTTAATATCCTATTGCTTTTAATTCTATTATCGTGCTTTAAATTTGTGTGCATACTTTAGGGCGTTCACTAACACAAGAAAAATCTGTATAAATTTAGGCTTATTTTATTTGTGTTTAGAACGATGAAAGTACAAGAATAGGAGAATACGCAGTCTACTGGGAAATAATGGCAATGCTAAGTAAGAATTACTACTGCCACTTAGCAGGGATCTTCACTACTACACAATTACATGGCGGGGAGAAACAGCAAACTAATCATCCACTTAACTTTATCATTATCATTATTGTCATTGCGGATCGACATAGGGTGTCATGAAAACTTTTCTGGCCAATGCATTTGCTATTTCATTACCATCTATCCCACAGTCACCAGGTACCCAAAACAACTGGACCTTAATTCCAAATGGAAGCTTTTGCAACTTAACGCAGCAATATTTGACCAGGCTAGATGTGATATAATTCGAGCCAAGTGGCCGTAAGGCAGCTTGGTTGTTAGAGAATAATCTTATCCTTGATTCCACTGTACAGATTGATCTCGGCACATACAGCAATGGCTATGATCTTACCCTGGAAGACACTCCTCAGCGATCTTGCCAGTGGGAATGACATGCTTCGATTTGGTCCATGAACACCAGCACCGACACAGTAATTCAGTGGACCAAAAATCCTGGCCCGTGAATTTTAAAAACAAAATCTTCTGCCAAAGCAGAGATCAAAATGCATAACATCCAAGACCAAAGATGGTTCTCCGACCACCCTGTATAGAATGAACAGACTTCCCGATACCTTGGCAAAAAACTTTGCCGCCTAACATTTTATGACATAGATGTAAAGTGGTGTCAAACCAATCAAGGCCTCCAGGACTGCTGTTGGACACGTTCTTATTACCTCAGTTATACCGAGGCAGAGGAGTACCCTTTAGCTTGAAATCAACTGATAAATTAAACGGAAACACGGTAATAAATGCTTTGTGGAAAGCCGTATGCTCCCAAGAAGGGTGGCGCCTTTTATGGATCATGTATGAATTCGGGGGAATAAACAGGCAGATGAGCTGATCAAGAAAAGAACTATAAGAAAATACTAGAGCCAGAAATACTCTTTTGAGTGAGAAAAGAGTTCTAAAGGGGCCTACTTAGCGAAAGAGAGAAGAACGAGAGACGTATGCTTCTTCTCAGACATAAAGGATTAGAGATAATCCCAACTCTTGCTGGGCAACTAGTATTGAGAGAGTCCTATATTCGAAAACCTAAAAATATATCGATATAAAGGTTGGTCCAACTATAATCCATGATGTTAATTGTGAGTCACACCTTAACGTCAAGTTTTTTGCCCAACTTAAGTTGACATTTCTTGGTTTTATTGTTCGACATATTTAACAATGTGGACGTACACAATTGAGCAGCGCGTTAAGATTGTTGAACCCTTTTATGAAAATTGGCATTCAAATCAAAAAGAATTCCGTCCACTTCGTGATTTTTTGGTGAGCATAATCGACCAAATATGTCCACAATAGGGAGAAATATGCAAAAATTTCAGCAAATCGGGTCTGTAAGAAATGTGGAAACCTTTGCATGATTGCACGGTTCGTTCTTTGGAAAAGATCGCTGTTGTTCGTGATAGTGTGGCAGAATAGCCGTCAACTCCGACTCGAGATGATAACGGACTTCTTGTGGCCAGAAATTGAGGATATGCACCTAGACGATATGTGGTTCAAACAGGATGGTTCCACTTGCCACACAGCCAGCGATCGTGGCCTTCACGATCATGTGATTTGACATCGTTGGATTGCTTTCTTTAGGTATATTTAAAAGAGAAAGTGTAATAAGCCAAGAACAACCTAAAAGCTAAAATATGAGATATTTCGGCATATTAACGACATTAAATCTCAATTATGTCTCAGTCATTGAAAATATGATGGTGGAATACCGGCGGATAGAGAGCTAACCTTTCGCCGTAATTTTCATAGATCTTTCTATCATAACAAAAAATATTAAGATAATTCTCTAAAACCTTTTTGTTTTATTTACAATTAATGTCGTGCGTTTTGTTTGGACTGCCCATATAGCCCGGTCATTTAAGGGCGTATTACAGACTAAGTAAACATTTGAATAGAATAAGAGTAGCTTCAGATCTAGTGTGTAAATTCTGTAACAAATAAACCAAATTCTGAAGGTCGTCAAGCATCGAGGTTTGGAGGGATACTATAGGGATGGCCTATTCTAGTTCGACGGCAATATACCGGTCCACTTTACAAAGCTCGTAAGTCACTATTAGAAAAAGATAGTCCAAAAGATGTTATCACCACAGAAAAGCCGATAAATCTACAAATGACATTAAACGTTTGAAAAGATGGTTGATTTTTTAACCACTTAAAGGTAGTGCTTGGTAAAATTCAGACTTAAGTTAGGTTAGGTTTAAAAAGGCAAAGCAGCCGCTTTCTACCCAGAAAACATAAAAGTCAATTTTGGAAACATTGGAAAATAATTTAAAAAAAAACGAGAAAGCGGAGTAAAACATAAAAATTAAAATATAAAGAACGAAAATAAAAAAGAGAAAGAAGGAAAAAAAGGACATCCTAAAAAGAAAAACCGAGCGTCATTTACCCGATATATAACTTTCTAGGTCAAAGATCGTAGCTGACGCAACCTCATCTAGACCACTAAACAAGTCCTGGCCTAGCAGCCCGAGCATGCGTCTCTGAAGTGGCTCGCACACACTGCCGCAAGCTCGTCAAAAATTAGTAGTGCACGCTTCTCATAGCCCAGTCCCTGCTCTTAAAGCGTACTGTTCAGTCAGAAAACCTATCAGAGTCCTTCTCAGATTAAGGACCCCTTCCGCCCTTAAACGGCCGAGTTTAGGCCAATGAAATCTGGAGACCCTACAGTCTCCTCTGCACCTCCATAACTTTTCCATTTTGCGACGAGCCCAATTATCCACTAAGCTCACAAAGAACGTAAGCAGGAGTCAGATAGACGCATCCGCCAGTTCAATATACGTGGCCACGACCGCTCTTGCCAACTCGTCGGCAGCCTCATTTCCCAGCTCAGCTTGACGCTATACACATTCAGGAGTGACGTGGCAGTGCTTCTGCAGTGTGAAACCAGCTTTGAGCTGACACAGCGTCTTGATATCAGCTTGACTGTCAACATAGATGACCACACTATCTCCAATAGCGAGTAAGTCGTGAATTAGATTGGCAGCCTTAAGGACAGCAAAAGCCTCGGCCTGGATGACACTGCCTTTGTCCAGAAGTCTATAGAACAGTTTAATGTCACTGCCCACGAGGTAGAACCCCGCACCTGTACCTTCCTCGAAATACAAAAAACGTGGAATTATTAAACAGCTTTAGGTTCAACCTTAACTTTAGGTTCATCATACATAAGTTTTCATTTTTAAGGGGCACCCTCAATATTGGGATTCATCATTATTCAAGTGATTACTTCACAAATTCATTCATGTATAC
This sequence comes from Wohlfahrtia magnifica, assembly GCA_023159175.1. Classification (NCBI taxonomy): domain Eukaryota; kingdom Metazoa; phylum Arthropoda; class Insecta; order Diptera; family Sarcophagidae; genus Wohlfahrtia; species Wohlfahrtia magnifica. Next base: position 3,167,715 of record JAKWBJ010000179.1, read on the forward strand.
CCTCATATTCGTAGATGTGTATGTGTGTATTTTAAATGTGCAATTTCGTTTTTAAGCAAAAAAAAAAAAAAAAAATTAAAATATTTGTCACACCGTTTTACATGAAATATTTGTTGCAAAAGGACGAATTCACTTCTCATTAATCAACAAATGCTTCAACTTGTCGTATTGTTTGGTGCGCTTTTTGTTCTGTTTCCCTTAAACGATTGTGTTGGTTGTTGTAAATTAAAAATAAAAAACAAAAAAAAGAACCGAAAATTGTTTCGGAATAAATTTTTAAAATTTTACGGTATTTCTGTGTAAATGTATTGTATTTGTAAAAAATTTATACGCACACACGTGTAAATGTTTTATTTTGTTTGTTTGCGGCATTGTATGTGTGTGTATATGTATGTGTGTGTGTAGCACAGGAATTTCTATTTATTTATAGCGACGAATACAATTTACCATAATAATAAAAACAATAATAGCCAACAACAATAATAGTAATACACATGTAAAATACATACATTTTTTACATTCGTTTTTTACTATTCTACACGTAAAATGTAATTTTTTCTTTATATGCATCTGAGTGAATTGATGTGACTGAGAGTAAAGTTGCGCTTGAGCATGTGTTTGTGTATGTGGGTGATGATTTATGTGAAAATAATTGTTAAATATTTATGCAGCAATTGAATGGCTTTAAATTTTTAATAAAAAAGTACACAAAAAATAAAGTAAAATTTAATAAAAAAAGTACCACTGCTGCAATAAATGTTTCCGGTGAGTTTAATGTATATTTCGGATTTTTTTTTTTACTTTAATACATACAGTAGGTGTTCTATTAGAGGAATAAAAAATGATACTTATATATGGTGATGTAATTTTTTATTTTTTCTGTCACTCTTCTAGGGAGCATATATTGGCTTCCCACAAAGCATCTATTGCTTTGTTTTAGTTTCTTTAATCAATTTGATATTTCAAGCTAACTACTCGTAGATGATTAATCCGCTGTAGCTTCCTCCATATGATTTTTTTTTTGTGTAGTGATGAAGATCCTTGCTAATTGGTGGTGATCTTTACTTTAGCATTGTAATTCTTTCCCAGTAGGTGGCGTGTTTCTCCTGATGTTTGTCATCATCGTCAGAGGTATGCGAGAAGGGTCAGGGGCGCTTTTTTCTTTATTTTTTATTATTTTTTTTTAGATGGAGTTGTCTGGAGGGAAGTTGAAGCCTTTTTTATTATAAAACATTTGAAACCACAATTAAATTTTTTCTTCGTAATTCTCCTTTGCTGGAGCTCGAACCTGGATCGTTTGAGTTGTTATGCGTGCGGTCTAACCAATACATCACGCCACGGTGATGTAAATATGATGAGATATTTCTTCTATTATCTACCGGTTGTAGTAGATTGGTTTTTTATAGAAGTATACGAATTACAAATCATTGTTTTTAAAATTCATTGATATCTAATTTCCACTTTCATGTCTGAGATTCAAGAGCAAAAAATGTTATAACATCCTAGAAAGAGGCAAAGAAGAAATAAAATTACGTCAAGCCTCTACCGGAATATTGTGCCATACATTTCTGATAATGTTCTTGTTGTCAGTTTGGTTATTTGTAAACAGCACATTTAGTTGTTTTTGCGGCCTTTGTTTATTTTTTAGAAATGTAGTGAACGACAGAGGTGCCCAACCCGGTTTTAAAAAAACCGTAATACAATTACAAAATTTATTTATTTATTTATAATGTAAATTTGTACTCTTGGTGGGATTTAGGCGACATTGTTAACTATGAGCTGTTAGAACTGAGTGATCAGAGCAGACGGCAATTGATTCGTTTCAGCCGTGCCTTATGAGAAAAACGGCTGGAATATAATTACAGACATGACTTAAGTTATTCTTTTACACGACAAGACTTAATCTCACGTCGCAAAAGTTGCCAAACAATTGTTAGAACCGATCAATGCCATACCCGTCGCATTCTTGGATCATAGCGCATGCTGACAATTGGTTGTTTCGATAAATAAAATATTTTTTGGCATGTCACCGAATCACGTTGTTTTAAGATATAAAGTGAAAAGCAAAACCAAGTGGACGTTTTACAAACCAAAATGAATGGAAAAAATTAATTTGGCTTCGGAAAACATGTTGGAACTACGGTAACGAATAGAATACTAATGGGATTAGATTTAACTTTCGAATTTGAGTAATATTGTTTAAGTTCTTTAAAAACGCCACATAAAATAAGAAGCTCTAGGAAGAGTGTTAAAAATATGAGTTCCTCTCTATTTAAGAGAAAAGTGCAGAACTAAGTGTATGCGGATTCTTTTGTTAATGTTTTTCTTTTGGAAGGACTTAACAGTGAATAAACGTGTGAAGTTTTGTTTTATTTGATTGAGTATTTAAGTTTTTATAGGAGCTTTTCTGTTCAACTTTAAAACAGCCACTTGGTTTTGTTCCCCACTGTATTTACATATAAAACCAACTTCAAAGTAAGATCGCCTCAAGAGACAAGAGGATTTTCTGGGACTGGATTTGGAAATTGTTTTAGATGTGGGGAAAAGATGTAAGCAGAGATTTGATTAATTTTGATTTTGATAAGTTTGTTAATTTATTACACTCATACCTCTTCATACGGCATTGCGCAAAAATGGATTGTTTGAATTAGAGCACTGATTCGCTTTACTGCGCAAATTACCTTTTTATATTTAAAAACCTTGGATTGGCCAATTTTTAACAAAAAAATTTAACGCAAGCAAAACTAATACATATCCACCTCTTTTTACGGCATTATGATTTACGGCTTATCATACATTTTCAGAACCTATCTAGGCTGTAAAAAAAGGTAAGAGTGTGTCTTTTTTGAGGTAAAAAATGGACTGAATTAATTTGTACTTCCAATACGTAAATTAGAGTTATGTCTGTTGTAAATTTACTGCGAAAAACTTTAAATAAAAAAACTCACCCGGGTTTTTTTAGAATAATATACTCAATTAAAACCAAACCTGGGTTACCAATAGGGAGATCGGACGCTTATTAGTCGAACGGTATTAACTGTTTTTTTGGCTTTGCCGAATACGGTCTTCTCAAAATCTTCATTTTTCGAATACCGAATAACGGTTAAATTTAAATCAAAATAAGTTTTATACGTTTGTATATATTTTTTTATTGCAAATATGCTTATCGCTATAAATTCAATTATTATTTTTGTATATATGACAACCTTAAATTTCTCACAAAGCACGTGACAAACGAGTTAGATCAAAAAAAGATATGCACACTTCAGCAACAACAACTTTTTTACATTTTTTGCAAATAAATATTGAATCTTATATTGGGTTCGCCATCTAATGTTTTTTTTCCAACTAGTGCTTATATCGTGTCTGATTTGACAGAGAATTAGTTTTATCCTTCCGCTAAACGAATATGCTTGTGTATACGCTTTTTTCGCTTCGCTAAGTGGGCCTGCGATCGACTTACAGAAGATGCCGATTTTGCCAAAAAAAATCATTTTTTCAAATGAAGCTCATTTTGATCTTGCCGGGTATGTAAACAAGCAAAATTGTCACATTTGGGGCACAGAAAACCCGCACGCATACATTGAAAAGCCGATACACCCAAGACGAGTCACTGTTTGGTGCGGATTTTGGTCCAGAGGCATAATTGGGCCATTTTTCTTCGAAAGTGGGCAAGGAGTGGGCGTTACAGTCAAGGGCGATCGTTATCGCGCCATGTTGAAAGAATTTTTGTTCACAAAAATTGAAGAGGAGGATATTAGCAACATTTTGTTTCAACAGGACGGCGCTACGTGCCAACCAGCTGAAGCTACACTCGATGTTTTGCGCCCTGTTTTTGAAGATCGCATTATCAGCCGCAGAGCTGATGTCGTTTGGCCATCTCGGAGCTGCGATTTGACACCGTTGGACTATTAATTGTGGGGTGCTGTCAAAAATAAGTGTTACGCTAACAAGCCGCAACAGTTGACGCTTTAAAGGACAATATTCGTGAAGCCATTGGTGAAATACAGCTGCACACAATCGATAATGTGCTTAAAAATTGGACCGAACGTGTAGGCTACTGCATGGCCAGCCGAAGCAGCCATTTGTATGAAATTATTTTCCATTATTAACCAGAAGGATTGTACTTTCAAATAAAAAAAGAAATTTGAGAAAATATTCTGTAGTTTTTTTTATAGCATTTCAAAAAAAAAAAAAAAAAATTATTAGGTGGACCCTTTATATGGAGAATGATCTACTAGACTCATTGAATGGTCAACTAGACACACAAATGCCGACTGCGAACGACAGATTTATTAGTTAGTGAAGTTTTTCACAGCGCAAATACCCATAAGCAGTCGCTAATAATGTTGTGAGGTGATATCGCTGTAGAAAATTGTCAGATGATGTGGCCTGGGATTGAACCGACGACTTTTTGGTTAGAAGGTGGGTGCCTTACCTAACATACTACAGTGACACACACATTATTAAAAACGTGGCGCATGAATTAACATAAAGTGCTGTTCGAAACTTAAGCAACTTTACTTGTCGAGGCAATTAAGGACTCGTATATTACTAATAGATTTATTCAAAGTGAAACATTTAATTCTTGTTATCTTAGGTACCTAAATTATAACTATACTATAGATAGGGTTCGCCATATAATTTTTATTTTTTTTTTGAAAATGCCACAAAAAAAAAACTACTGAATATTTTCTCAAATTTCTTTTTTTATTTGAAAGTACAATCCTTCCGGTTAATAATCGAAAATAATTTCATTCAAATGGCTGCCTCGGCTGGCCATGCAGTGGCCTACACGATCGGTCCAATTTTTAAGCACATTATCGATTGTGTGCAGCTGCATTTCACCAATGGCTTCACGAATATTGTCCTTTAAAGCGTCACTTACCTTTGACCGTACACCACAAATAATAGTCCAACGTTGTCAAATCGCAGCTCTGAGGTGGCCAAACGACATCAGCTCTGCGGCTGATAATGCAATCTTCAAAAACAGGGTGCAAAATATCGAGTACAGCTTCGGCTGCGTGGTACGTAGCGCAGAAACCATATGTTGCTAATATCCTCCTCTTCAATTTTTGTGAACAAAAATTCGTCAACGATCGCGATTGACTATAACTGCGACTCCTTGGTAATTTTCGAAGAAAAAGGGCCCAATTATGCCTCTGGACCAAAATCCACACCAAACAGTGCGTCGTCTTGGGTGTATCGGCTTTTTAATGTATGCGTGTCGGTTTTCTGTGCCCCAAATGCGACAATTTTGCTTGTTTACATACTCGCCAAAATTAAAATGAGCTTCAGCTGAAAAGATGTTTTTTTTGGCAAAATCGGCATCTTCTGTAAGTCGATCGCTGGCCCAGATTCCTAGCGTTGTTCAATCGTATACACAACCATATTCGTTCAGTGGAAGGATAAAACTAATTATCTGTCAAATCAGACATGGGCTAAGTGTTACCATTCAGGAAATAAGCACTAGTTGAAAAAAAAAAACGTTAGATGGCGGCCCCTATATATACGTGTATAATAACAAACATTTATGGATTGATTATCGATGCGATCTAGAAATTTGTAGTTGCCTAAATAGCAATTGGAATTAATACATGTTTAGTTGCCAGTTGCTATACGTAATGCAATTTTCGACAACTGGCAACGCAGCTAAAGTTCTGTTGCCATTCATTATCGATCCATTAATTCCATTCTCTATCAAGTTATACAACAACAAAAACGAAATTAACTCATTGAGTTAGTTGTTCGAAACTTAAACATTATTCAGTAGTTTGTGTAATAAACTTTGTGTTTATGGCCTCCACACATCGTTTTGGCATAATTTTTATGAGATTTGTTGGAATTATTGTTAGTAGTGATTGCCACTTTTTTTTAAATCTGCATTAGCTTCGGCTTATTTTGAAATCGACGTGGTCCTGCTCTGCGCTTCAAGAATTAAGAACAATTTTATTTAAATTAAACAACCGATTAAAAAACCGAAAACCGATTTTTTAAAAATCGCTTTTTTTTTAAAGTCGATTAATCGATCTCCCTAGTTACCAAATCTGTAATATATTTATGTGTCCCCCAGTGTGAATCAAACTATTCTCGTTTCATAATCTATCCGGTGTAATGTTCAGAAAAACAGGATCAAAGTAGAGTTTTGGTATTCTTAAGTCCATATAATTTTCTAAGCTGACCAGGTACAAAATCCTAGCCTGTTCATGTGTCTTATGTGTTTTTAGGTTCTTAGGTTTTTAGATTTTTTAAATAAATTTTCTTACCCATTTCATTTCATATTAATTAAATAAAAAAATTGTTTATTTTTATACTGAATATATATATTTATTTTAATATTTATTTTTGTTTTTTTTTTTCATAATTGTGTACAATGTGACATAAAGTAATTGAATGATTTTGTTATTGTTTCTTTTTTTAAATATATTTTTAATTATTTTTTTAATTTGTTTTAAATACTATCTAAGTTTTGTTTTATAATTTCATAAATCTTTTATCGTTGAGTTGTTGTAATTGAAGAGAATTAAATATTTTCATTAGTTTTCTTTGTGTTTTTGCTTTCACATACTTTCTAGTCAATTAATAGTGAGTTTGGCTGTCTTATACAGATTTATATATGACATATAAAAAGTTCAAACATACATACAGTGGTGGACATATATATTCGTTCCTCTATAGATATAATTTTCAAACAGAAAAACACAACCAAACAGATAGTACACCAATACCTCGCTTTGCGTTGTTTCGTTTTGCATTTTTTCGAAATTGCGTGTCGTTAAATTTTCGAAGTTGCATTGTTTTGGGTTCGAGTATTTATTTAATTTTCTTTTTTGACATTTTTTGAAATTTTAATTTTTTTTCTAAAAGATGGCACAACTTTTGTTTCTAATTACGTCATGCCATGAAAATTAGGGGATTCTCTTTCTAGCGAAAATCAACGCAATTTTAATGCAGTTGTATTTTCACTTTGTTTTGCTAATTCCAAAAAAATTATAATTACAAAAAATGTAAATATATTTACAATTTAATGTATTTTTTTTAGCCAAATGGAAAGGCCAAGTGGAAAGGCGTTGCTAGTAGAATTACCAAAAAATAAAAAAACTATCAGCTTGGAGACAAAATTAGATATTCTGCGACGATTTGATAAGAGGAACAACATTTCCTATAAATCATCTGAATAATTTTTTTTTGTAAAGGGTATTTTTTATAGAGGTATAGAACTTTAAGTTGCAATAAAACAACGATGGATTATTCGATTGACATGAATTTTATTTATCCGAAAGATAATCTTGTGGCATTACATTTTAAATATGATTTCTGGCATATGACGGCCTCGGCTGGCGCGGATGTAGTCCAATCTGGACGTCATATTTTCGATGACTTTTTCCAACATTTGTGGCGAACGTTGTCTTCCAAATGGTCAAGCGTTTGTGGCTTTACCGCATAGACCAATGACTTTACATAGCCCCACAGAAAGTAGTCTAGCGGTGTTAAATCACAAGATCTTGGAGGCTAATTCACAGGTCCAAAACCTGAAATTAGGCGGTTACCAAACGTGTCTTTCAATAAATCTATTGTGGCAAGAGCTGTGTGACATGTTGCGCCGTCTTGTTGAAAACACATCTCCTGGACATCAAGATTATTTAATTCAGGAATGAAAAAGTTAGTAATCATGGCTCTATACTGATCACCATTGACTGTAACATTCTGGCCACCATCGTTTTTGAAAAAGTACGGACCAATGATTCCACCAGCCCATAAAGCGCACCAAACAATCAGTTTTTCTGGATGTAACGGTGTTTCCACATACACTTGAGGATTACCTTTACTTCAAATGCGGCAGTTTTGTTTGTTGACATAGCCATTCAAGCAGAAGTGCGCTTCATCGCTAAACAAAGTTCGTTTATGAAAATTGAAAAAAATTGAAAATTGAAAAAAAATTCGCTTATGAAAAATGAAAGTTGCACTATTTGCAAGCGTTGTTCAGGCGTGAGTCTATTCATGATCAAGTGCCAAGCCAAACTGAGAATAAATCACTTGACAGCTGTTAAATCGGTCGCCATCTTGAAAAGTAATGCCAACTTAAAGTTCTATACCTCTATAAAAAACACGCTATATTTTCAACAGTTTCGGACTTATTCGTAACTTAGTTGCCAAAAAGGCACCTGCCTTTATGGGTTGTTTTACTTCCAACATATCTGACTTTCATTTTTAAATGTAAAATTTATATTCTAAACATTTTTTTTCTATAACTTTTCCATTAATTTTGCAAGAAAAAATTTGTTTGCTAATTTTGGTCGATGTTGGGTACCCGCATTAAATTTTGAATAAAATCAGCATTAGCCAAACCGATTTTCATAGTTTAAAGCTTATTTTATTCTCAATATTTTAGGCTTTAAATTAAGTGCTTAGTACGTAAAATTTTCAGTCTGAACAATTTTTTATGATTTTTTGAAAAAAAAAAAAAATGCTATAATTTTGCGCGCAAAAAAATGTTTTAGAACTGCTGAAGATACAAAAATTTATTTTTCAGTTGATTTATAGCAAAATTTTGTTCCTAAACATTTGGTGGCAATTGCATTAAAATAAGTCAAGTCGTTTACAAGTTATGATGAAAGATATTGTTGACATAACTACCATATTTGCCACGCTCACAAAGAAAAAACAAAAAAGTTGAGCCCGATGGAAATAAACTGAAAACGGATTTGAGTTCAGCGCATATAAATCAAAGAGAAAATTTTTTGTTTTTTGTAGACCAGTGTAATTTTCGCTGCCGTTAAATCTCGATATAATGCTGGTGCTTGTAGATTTGGATCTTTTGACTTTCTCCTAATATATCTTTAATAGTTTTATTTTGATTTCTCCAATTTAAAATAATTTTTCGCAGCAAATCAAAATTGTCAAAATTTTGATGTTGCCACATTTATTTTTCATGAATTAAAGAAACATTGTCAAATTAACGAATACCTTTGTCCAAGCAAAAATGTGGTGGTTACTTTGAAAATTTATTAAAAACCTTTGAGACGAGCCAAAGGTCTATTAACTAAATATAACAATAGAGAAAAATAAATATAAAATATAATCAGTTTTATTTGCTAAATATCGGGTCTGCCATCTAAAGTTTTTTTCAACTAGCGCTTATTTCGTCAATGGTAACACTTAGCTCATGTCTGATTTGACAGATAATTAGTTTTATCCTTCCGCTGAACGAATATGATTGTGTATACGCCTGAACAACGCTGGGAATCTGGGCCTGCGATCGACTTACAGAAGATGCCGATTTTGCCAAAAAGATCATCTTTTCAGATGAAGCTCATTTTGATCTTGTCGCATTTGGGGCACAGAAAACCCGCACGCATACATTGAAAAGCTGATACACCTAAGACGAGTCACTGTTTGGTGCGGATTTTGGTCCAGAGGTATAATTGGACAATTTTTCTTCGAAAATGAGCAAGGAGTGGCCGTTACAGTCAATGGCGATCGTTATCGGGCCATGTTGAACGAATTTTTGTTCACAAAAATTGAAGAGGAGGATATTAGCAACATTTGGTTTCAACTGGACGGTGCTACGTGCCACACAGTCGAAGCTACACTCGATGTTTTGCGCCCTGTTTTTGAAGATCGCATTATCAGCCGCAGAGCTAATGTCGTTTGGCCACCTCGGAGCTGCGATTTGACACCGTTGGACTATTATTTGTGGGGTGTCGTTAAAGATAAGTGTTACGCCAACAAGCCAGAGACAATTGACGCTTTAAAGGACAATATTCGTAAAGCCATTGGTGAAATACAGCTGCACACAATCGATAATGTGCTTAAAAATTGGACCGATCGTGTAGGCTACTGCATGGCCAGCCGAGGCAGCCATTTAAGTGAAATTATTTTCCATTATTAACCGGAAGGATTGTACTTTCAAGTAAAAAAAGAAATTTGAGAAAATATTCGGTAGTTTTTTTTATAGCATTTTCAAAAAAAAAAAAAAAAAAAATATTTGGCGGACCCTTTAGCATGAAATTATCGAACAACGAATATTTATGTCCATCACTGTACATTTGTTTGTCAAAAGTCGATTCAATAAGAAATAAATACATATATAAATGCAAAGCAATAAATAAATACTTTATTAATTTGAATTTAATTATTTGTTGGGAAAAAAATTCTAAAAATATGTTTATATCATTTAAGCAAAACATATATATTTATTTAATTGTATAAACATATGTATGTATAAATATTTATAAATGTTATTGTCCTTTATTATTTTGTTTAATAATTTAAATAATATTTTTTTATAAATATTATTATCATAGTACATATAACGGGTAGGCAATTATTTTTATTTTATTCAATATTATTTGTAATTAAAGTTAAAAATAAAAATTATATTTAAATCATAATACACACATACATACATCTATTTTTTATATTTATTAATGTTTTATATTTAATAGGTTTAGCAAAAAAACAAAAATTATTCGAGTAAACGATTTCTCCGAAATAATTTTTAATATTTTACATCCATTTATATTTAGATAGCAGCCTTAATGCTATGTTCGCACGACACCGTTTTTGCGCCATTCGCTCTCTCGTACATAATACAACCCACGATTATGATATTAATTGCATAGACTTCCATACAAAATCTTGAGGGGGAATAACTCAAATTGTAAGTAAATCTATTCCTATCACCTTTTGTATTACTTCAAAATCAGTATCATCTATATGTTTTATAAAGCTTGGATCAAAAGAGTTTGGCATACTTACTAGTTCTTAATCATAATGTTTTAATTATAGATTTAATATTGCAAATTTATTAAATTGACCTCCCTAAAGTATGCTGACAGGTACAAAAAATATATATAATAAAATAAACGAAGTAAAGCCAACAAACAAAACAATGGCCGCTCGCTGCATTGACGTCATATGCTAGCTGTTAAAAAGTGCCGGTAAAATGCAATTAAGTTATACAAACAGAGAACGAAGTAATCCGGAAATGACATTTTTGTCATTATCATAATATCCGTGTACAGTTTGTTCTAGTAACTAAACCAGCGTTCGGTAATCTAATATTAATGCAATTGTGATAATAATTGAGAGCCTCAGGCACTGCGTTTTTCCACTTGTTTTCTCTTTACATCTCTTTGTTTACTTTTTGTTTTTTTTGTCTATGGCTGTGACTAAGTACGTGTAAAAACAGAGGAGCAGAGCAGCTTTTTGCTTAAATATGAACTAAACCCACAGAGTTTGATCGTTTGAGGCAATAACATGGCTTTTACTATAATTTATTATTTTTTTTCTATCTATCACCGGCTCCAAAAGTTTTCTAAGCTCGTGGTCATTGCACAGTGATGCACAGGTATTCACACAGCAGATGAGCTACCGAATTATTACTGTCGCCCTAATGGCCAGTACCCAGTCCTGACTGCCAAAGCCCGGAAAATGATTTTTGTTCAAAGTTTTACTAGTGGCCATGTCATGGTACAAGAAATATCCCAAAGTCCTGGAATCTAAAGCAAAATAACCACTTATGTGGCATGATCGTCTCTCTCAATATTATGACGTCTCTCACTGCTCGGTTGATGTCCTTGCTGAGTTTCGGCCTTGTGGATATTTGATATCTAAGAGATATTTTATAAAACGCTTCGATTGGGTTTGCGGTATACCCAAGTGTCACTTTCCGTTTGTCTGGTGCATACATCTGGCTAAATTTGCTGTAAGACTGGTGTAATATAAGCTTGTGGCTAATTTGCTTAGACTTGGGATTTAACTAAAATCCACAGTAAAAAGTTACCTAATTAGTCAATCTTGCATAAATTTGGTGCTCAGTTCCCATTACCACTATTTAAGTTGACTATGCCCTAAAATTACTTATGGCAAAATGTGTAATACAGCATATAGCATTTTATCTTATTCTAATCTATGTCATTAAACCTGGGTCAAAAGATCGATTAATAGCGTCTGCCGTTGACAATGGTGGTCTGAACCATGTCGTTTTCAATGAGCTATAAACCGATGTTAACGCTGGCCCAAAAAGAAAAACACAAAAAAAGACTTTTTTTTAATGCATTGGACGCTATCGGTTCTCATGTGAAGGGTTAGCCAATTTGAGGTTAGGAAGTAAGTTTATAAGTCAGTTTACTTCCTAATTTCAAATTTGGCCCATGTTCTTCAATTGTCTTTGCTCACGTACCCATTCGTCCAGAAATGAAATTTATCGTTAAAAATAACTTTTTAGTGAAATTAAATGTCTGTTACTAACTACTTCTTAACTCATCACTCAACTACACGCCGTTTTCCATGTTTGTTTACCTTTAACTCCTGGCTCAGTTGAGTTTTCTGCAGATTAAATCAAAAGTAGCGAACCAAAACTCACTAAGTTGAGGTCTGCGAAAGGTTAAGCTCTTGTAAGCAAAGGAAAATTAATTGTCTCGGACTCTCCAGCACAATCTCAAACACAGCAGCTATGTTTTCGACTATTCTTATTGGTATTAGTTCATATGGGTATTAGTTCATTGTTTGCTGAACTTGTAGACTCCAATTTATTCTGCCTGTAGGATAATTATGGCTTTCGTACTAAGCTTGTAATTCAAATAATTATTGAAACTGAAGCAAAGTAATGAAAGCTTTACGAAAAACCATAAGCTTCGAAGAGGAGTTTCTGCAAACACTCAAACAAAAACGAAATTATTCAATGGGCGAAAATATTATATGGTAGGCAATCAGTTTAAATTTGAGCCAACGGTTATTTCGAATCTGGCAATACTTATGTCATTCTATTGTGTCACAAAATTTGAAATTTGTGAACGAAGTGAATCGATTTACGCTTGAGCAACGTTGGGATTTGCTGGAAATTTATTTTCAAAACAAAGACAATTGAGCGGAAATTGCACGAAAGTGTCGTACAACATTTGGTCGCAGCGAAGAACAAACAGTGCCTGGTATACCCAGGTTTATTTTTGAAGTTCGTGAAACTGGTTTCATTGTTGATGAGTACAATGCGTACGAAAAGATCTCGCTATGACGCCTTACAAAGTTCAATTGGTTCAAGAGTTGAAGCCGCATGATCATCCGTTTCATTTTCGTTTCGCTAGATGGGCCAACGAGAAACTGCACGATGATGTCGATTTTGCCAAAAGAAATCATCTTTTCGGATAAAGCTCATTTTCATCTTGGTGGGTACGTTAGTAAGCAAAATTGGGGTTTAGAAAACCTAAATGTGGTCTTACACAAACCAATGCACCAAATACGAGCGACTGTTTGGTGTGGCTTGTAAAGTGAAGGCATCATTAGCCCATATTTCTGTGAAAATGAGGACGGCGCAACCATTACGCTCAATAGAGACATCTGTCGCAGCATGATAACTGATTCTCTATGGTATTGATTTGAATGATGTTTATTTTCAATAGGATGGTGCAACTTGCCACACATCTCCTGCCACAATCGATTTATTACGCCAAACGTTTGATGGCTGTTTAATTAGCCGAAATGGTGATGACAGTTGATAACCGATTTTCTTGTGCCCGCTCGCCGAAGGCATCATTAGCCCATATTTCTGTGAAAATGAGGACGGCGCAACCATTACGCTCAATAGAGACATCTGTCGCAGCATGATAACTGATTCTCTATGGTATTGATTTGAATGATGTTTATTTTCAACAGGATGGTGCAACTTTCCACACATCTCCTGCCACAATCGATTTATTACGCCATACGTTTGATGGCTGCTTAATTAGCCGAAATGGTGATGACAGAAGGTGCGATTTGACAGCGCTGGACTATTTTATGTGGGGCGCCGTTAAAGACAGATGTTATGCCAAAAAACCAGAGACAATTGAGTATTTGGAGGCCAATATTCGTCATGCTATTGACGAGATACGATCCCATACACTAGAAAAAGTTTTTGAAAATTGGTCGAATCGAATGGGGTACTGTGAGGCCAGCTGCGGCAGCCATATGAAGTCAGGCGGTTGGTTTAATATCGGGGCAGTGTTCAGTGAATATAAATGACTAGTTCTCAGTGTGCCTGTTGCATAAATGCACGTCGATCACTAAAATCTTTATAAAGTAACAATAAATCGAACAGTAGCTCATTTAGTGTTAGGTCAGATATCCTACGATAGGTGTACAAGCACACTATCGCTTTCTTCACCGTGTATTTTTAAGGATATACTATATTTTTGCTAAACCTGCTTGATTTAATAAAATATCAAAATAAAACAATAAAATTTTTCATCTATAAAGATATTTACTCGTATGTACAGCAATAATAATAATTTTTTATTACATATGTATTTAAAGCCAACTAATTTGTAATATACAAATTATAATATTATTTTTTAAATATATTTATAAAAGTTTTTTTTTTAAATAAAATTATTTTCAATTTACAAAAGAAATATAAAAAAATCCGCTTTTGTAAATCAAAAATAGTTTTTTTTTAATAAAAAAAAATAAAGCTTATAATTAAAAAAAATTAAAGCTTGTAAAAGCTTAAAGCTTAGCATAATTATATAATTTAAGAGTAGCCCTATATAACTGTAACTGTATTCTGTATACATTTTATATAAATATTTTATATTTAAATTTATTTAAAACAAATGGAAAATACAATATACGAGTATGAGTAGATAGTGTTTTTTAATTTTATCTTAATTAGACCTTAATTTTATTTTCATTATAAATTTCTTATACGCATAGAAATCTAAAATAACTTACAAGTTAAGGGAAAAAGCTTTCAAGGAACCAATTTTAAAAAGAAATGCTTTCTAGTAGAGTTTTTCTCTTTTTTTATTAAGTAAATAGGCAAGTAGTTGTTTGTTTGTTAGTTGTTTTTGGAATTTCGTTATTTTAAATTATTTTTAATTTTTTTGTGAAATTAATTCAATAATATGTTGCTGAATCCATTGAATCGTTACCCAATATTTCGTCTCGACAATTTTGATACATTTTCACTTTAAGCGATTGATAAGGCAGTGATTTGCCTTCACTTAAATTGGCAGTCACGTAAATTAAATAACTTTCACCGGGTTTCAGATTTAAAACAGTATCTGTTTCCAAGGCTGGTGGACTATAGAAAAATAATGTAAAAAGAAAATTATAAAAAAAATTAAATGGAATGCTACCACAACACTCAGGAAAAATAGTTTAAGCACAGGAAGCAAGAGAAGAAAAGTATTTACATGAAAGTATAGAGGAAAGATATTTTCCATTTTCGAATAAAAGTTTTTTCAGCGATAAAGCATTCGGAAAAAGTAACTATTGAAGCGTGTTATAGTCTGGAGGTGTCAATGGGTCGTATTTTTTATTAAACGACGAAATAAGAAAAAAAATTTTCGACATAAAAATATTGGTTTTTGTTGCACCAAAATGCTTAACAGAGCAAAGAACATTGTTATTCATTGATAACACTTTTGTTCCTTCTCACTTAACATGTACTCTTATGCTCTTGCTTTTAGTTGTCACTGTAACTGCGATGAATGAACGCGCGATTAGCGGTTATATGCTGATTTTCTTTTATTTTTGTATTTTTTTTTCATTTTTTTTGTTTTCTTGTTTCTTTAAAGCAGCGTTCGGCAAACTAATATTAATGCATTATACAATTGCGGTAGTAATTTGAGTGTCTCTCACTCAGGCCACTTTGCACTGTATTTTTCAACTTGTTTTCTCTTCACTTCTCTGCTTAATTTTGCTTGTAAGTACATATATGTGAAAACAAAGGAGAAGAGCAGCTTTTTGTCTGACGACGCTTTAAAAACATTTGATGTTAAAACTTTGATGTTCAATTCATGGGACAATTGTCCCTTCTCGTGTTACATGTATTCTTATGCTCTTGCTTTTAGTCGTCAGTGAGACACCGACGAAAGCCCATGTGCAGAGAATGTACGCATATTGTTTAAAAAGTTTTTACGATCTTGCTTTTAGTTATCACTGAAACAACGACGAAAGCACATGTATGGCGCATGCATGTTGATTTTGTTAAAATCAACATTAACTTTACTCTCTCTAAGATAGCAGTTTCCACTGACACGACTACATTTTTACTTTTGCACATCATTGATTAAAAACAAATAAACAGAAGGAGCAAAAGCACAAACACAAGAGAGCAAAGCAAAGTTATACGCAATCGAAATACTTGCTGTTACAAACAGAGCGACGGGTGAACTCTATGAGTTCTTTTTTATTTCGCTGCTAGTAGTCGTTTACGAATGCTCTATCATAGAAATTTTTGCCAAACGTTTGAAGGTGATGTTATTATCGAAGGTCTGAACAAACGGGTTTACCGTCAATTTACAGTGCTATGTCCTTATGTATCGACTTTCTTGTTATGTAATTGAGGATTCTAAAGTGGACGACTATGCCACCTAAGCCAGCTACTTAAACTTTATTGAAAAATTTTCAGGTCATATAATCTCTTGATTTCATTAAAACAGTTGACCACCAAGATCATATATACATAGCTTTTATCTGGTGTGCTTTGTCCAAACTCTCTCACTTTTTGGCTGAAGTAATAGATAACGAATCTTTTATAGTTAGTATAAGTAGTAAAAGTAGAAGATGCCACGCCAACTTATATTACTTCGTCCACTTATTTTTGGCCACGTAGTCATTAGAAACAAATTAAGAAGCTCCTACTCAAGTAGAAGCTCTCAAGATATTCAAAAATTAATATTTACTATGCTACGGCCACTTATCAAATTTTGCTCATTTTTTATGTGGTGAAGATCCAAGCTTAATTGTGGTGGTTAACTTTACTTAGCATTGTATTTTTTTTCAGCAGGTGGTGTTTTCTCCTGATCATGCGTCTGATGTTTGTCATCATTGCCAGAGTTAAACTAGAAGGTCAAGGGTGCTTCTTTCTTAGTTTTTAGATAGAGTTGTTCGAGGCAGATGGAAATCTCTTTATTAAACACTAAAAAACACGATTCACTTTTTGTTTTTATCATGTTTTCTGCTGGGACTCGAACTTAAGCCGCTGTGCTGTAATGCATGCGCTCTGAGCAGTTCACCACGCCACCCCCTCTCGAGATATACAAAAATCAATCTCTGTATGGGTAGTGGATCGGTTACCATTCGAAAAAGTCTAGATATTATTAACAGAATGCCAGTCGAGTGGAATATTCAAGCCAAAAAACACCTAGAGACGCACAATTATCCAAGAACTGAGACGGAACAATCTTATATGGAAGGAGGCAAATTCAACAGCGGTGTTAGATGGAGATGCTTTGTGGAAGCCATATGCTCTGAAGAGGAGTAACGAGAAAAAGGAATGGTAGCCCGCTTTTCCAACTTCTCCCAATTTCTTTTCTCGATTTGGAGATGCAAATCGAGTGAGGTCTAGAACTAGGGGACTTTAGTCATACAAGTATCTAGCAAGTGTTCCAGATCATATGAGTTATACGTATCATTAACTTGTCTTCGACCGCAGGTTTTAAATTGAGGGAGAATGGGTTATGTTGGCCTTAGGAGACTGAAGGGATTATCGGTTGGATCGAGAATGAAACGGGCGTAAGATCCCTGTAGCTATGAATAAAGCTATAGGCTGAAATACACGCAAATTCACTGTTTACTGGCATGCATCTGCAGTAGGATATTAAAGTTAAGCACAGATCCATATTTTAGATAATCAGGCTGCAATTGGGCCACTAGTTTAATGTTCAATAAAATCACGGCTGTTTGGGGAATTCTCTGACTATCCGCAAGAACTCGATGCGGCGAACAGTGACATTCGAATTCGCTGATAATTAAATTGCTAACGTCCTGGCTAGGTTCGCGGTGGTATTCGTTGGAACAGGGATATTTGAATTCGGTGGTAACTAGAATGCTAACGTACTGGCTAGGTCCGCAATGGAATTCGTTGGTTCAGTGCCCTTCTTGGACAAGTGGTAACACTCTCTCTCATGGTTGCACATTAAGGACTGTCATGAGCCAAACGTTTAGTGACTATGACCAGTAAGTACGTTTTCAAACGGGTTCAATAACATCAGCGGTAGATCAGATCTGTGCTTGTGAGGGATATTTATTTGTCTTCATTTAGAGGACGTAGAAATTGCTATATTACTACGGCTTTTGACCTGCCCTTTTTAAAATGGCGAACAATTGAGTGTGGTAAGCTCGACATCATGCGACATCGCACTAATAAGTGTGATCATGAGGGTCATTTGTCTAGACTTGGTGATACTCAAAAGATCTTTTGGTGCGAAGTATGTAGTTTTGAACAACCTAGTGGTTGGTAATAATAAAAGTACATCTTTATTATGATAATATGTACTATCTATGACCTGTTTAAAAAACCTATTAAGGTAGTCGTGCTTGGCAGAAAAATCTTTATTATTACCATCTTCATCCCTTCCTACCTACGCCATATATATTGATGTAGGATGCAAAGAATTTTTTTTTTTTTGTTTGTAATGAAAATACTTACTTCTTAGGTTTTTTAAGACAATTTATCGAATGAAACTGTGTATGATTCATGATGATATCTTTACTGAAATCCATACAATAATTTGTGTAATCGATTGAACTGCGATTACGATGCGGCAAATTTAATACAATAATGCAGTAACTGTTGTTATCGTTGATGTCATAATATGGCAACGAGAACAGATACACACACACATACACACACACACACACACCATATGTAAAGCAATATAGAATGAGGACACATTTCATGCCATACAAACACACAGGCACGCATCATAAATAAATTTTAACGGAATCGATTTTATAAAGTTTGTCGTCAAAATTGTGTCCAAAACAAAACATCCAATTTCATAAATTTCATTTTATGTTGCACAAGCACATTGTTGTTGTTCAATAGTGTTGACGATGATGTCATAAATTATGTAAAATGCATGTAACGAAAAATATAGAAGAAAAAGAAAATTTAAAAAAAAATTATTCAAAAAATATATGTACGAGTATAGAAAAACAAAAACAAAAAACAAAAACGAATATAAAAATAAATTTTATTTTTACCTCATTGTTCGCATCTCTGGTGAACTATACCAGGCAATTTTAGTCTTTCGACACCACGTTCGTACTTCAAAGACGGTTATATTTTCAGGTAATTCGGGTAATTGACTAAAAACTCTATTTGTAGTTACGGCAAGCTATTAAAGGAAGAAAAAAAAAACCGAATTTTTTTAATCAAATTTTTAGCGGAAATCACTCTTTGTTGTGAATTTGCAAGAAACTCTCTCTTTGTCGCTGAAATTCAGAGCATATGTGGTGATGTTTTGAATTTCAGCAGCAAAGAGAGAGTTTCTTTTATAGAACCTTTAGCAAATTAAAAATATTTAAACAGATAAATAATAACGTTTTATTTCATAATAAAACCTTATTTTAGGTTTTAAGTACCCTACAAGAAATGTTCGAGTTCTTCCTTCTGCGTCGAAATCAGCACTGTTGAATCGCACAAACCAACGTTCACAAGTTCTTTGAATCGGTAACTTTCAGCAGCCGTTTTCTTCAAATGAAGGAAGGTTATCAGAATTCCCCGCAAAACATCTTTTTTAGGTACGAAATTCGACATTATTATAGCGATTGAAAAAATGTGTCTGGCGTCTATCGAATACTGAATCATAATGGCAGATGTTTACTCTCTAGAATACCATATTTGTTATTATTGGCCAAACCATAAGTGATAGTTATGCCATATGTTGTCCAGATCGACATTATTAACTTGTATACCCAATACCATAAACATAACGGTAAAGTTCTGAATTTTTACTAATTTTTAAACGTAGAAAACTTTTTTTTTTGCGATTTTAATAATGTCTTACAACAAAGTGAAGCTTGACATGTCACCTTTCAAACAAGCTATGTGTTGCCTGATGCAATCAATATTACCAGAGATATTACATTTCAAAGCCATCTGCTGTTAATTTGTAGCCAAACTTAAGCGTGCATCCAATATTTTAGTAAATGTTTATAAATTTGGTCCAAATAACTTTGCAAAAAGATGGTGGCGAGGTGTAGTGGTTAGAGAATGTATATAACATAGGCTGCCTAGGTTCGAGCCCCAGCAGAGGATATGACAAAAAAAATTTATTTCATGTTTCGATATTTAATAAAGAGAATTTAACCTCCTTCCTAATCTAAAGATTCCCCCTGATCTTTTAGCTTACTTCTGGCAATGATGACAAACATCAGACGAATGATCAGTGGAAAAAAGCCACCTACTGTGGAAAAAATTCAAATGTTAAGTAAGGATCACCACCATCACTTGGCATAAATTTTCATTTGAAAATCAACTTGATTTGTGAAACTGAAACAAAGCAATGGATACTTTGTGGGAATTTAATGGTAAACGCATATCATTTGTCAAAAAGTGGATGTAATCGGAAAAGTGGATGAGCTTCAACACTTTTAGTTCATTGGAAAAATATTTAAATAACAAATGGCGTCTATGAACTGTTGCAATATTATTAACTTTACTTACCCCCACTTCATTCGCCCTTAAGACTTCATCATCATTGCTGGGCTTAAAACGTATCATATAACGTTCAGCTTCATGTACAGGCGAAATTTCAATATAAGTTGGCCTATATATGTTACCAAACGTGCCAACTAACTTTCTGCGCCTAAGAATTTTGGCATCAACTTCACTGCCATCGCAGGGTAAAATTAAATAACGTAAGGTTTTGGTGGACTCATAAGTAGGAATCTGGAAGTAAAACAAAAGGGAAATATTTTAATATATATAGTGATGGCCAGCTATTTGGGAACAACAATTGGTTGTATAATGACAAAACTATTTGCAAATTTTAGGCGAAAGATATTGAATGTAAAACGATTGTTATTGCCTTGGTTTGGTGAAGCAAGCTTCCGAAAATAAAAACTTCCCAACTATATAAATTATAGTTGGATTTGTTTTCGTATACAAATAATTATTGTCCCTAAATAGCTGGCTACCACTGTATATTAGACTGGTGCTTATGTGACAATTTTTTTTTTTTTAATTTTTCATTGGTACCCTCTCCAATTGTTATTTTTAGCAAAAAAAAAAGTATTCTGTGAAAATTTGAAATCGATATCTCAATTTTAATACGCGCCTCATTGAGGTTAAACTTTATACCTGGCCCTTATATGGCACCGAATTTCTTTTTTTTTTAATTTTTCAATGGGGATTTCTAATTTTCACAGAATATTTTTTTTAGTAAAAAAAAAAATTTTATTTTGATTTTGAAAAATAAGGACCAGTCTACTGTATATGTACAGGGTGGACAAATTTAAGGTTAGGAAGTAAATTGGCTGTCAAATGATGAAATGTCAAGAATTGAGCTATCAACCTTTGACACTTATTTAGTAAAAAATCGGGAAATTTTAACTATGGAAAGCCAGCCGACCATTGTATGCGTCGAACGTTTAAAAAACTAAACGAACACAACGCATTTTTCAACAAAATCATCTTTAATGATGCGGTTATGAAAACAAACAAATTTGTCGCATATGGGGCTCATAAGATACACAAACAGTCCTTGAAAAACCTTTACATCCAAAGAAAGTGACCACATGGTGCAGTTTGTGGTTAAGCGGCATCATCGACCCGTATTTTTTTCGAAAATAGGTACGGAAACGCCATCACCGTGAATTCTCTTCGCTTCCAAACCATGATACCCAATTTTTTGTGACCAAAATTGGCTAACGTTGACATCAGTGACCTTTGATTTCGGCAGGACGGCGCCACAAGCCACACAGCCAGCCACACAATTCACTTATTGCATAAGAAATTTCCCGGTAGCGAAATTTATCGATCTCTCGATGTCAGCTGAATTATTTTCTCCGGGACCATTTGAAAGACAGGGCTTACGTGGACAAACCACAAACAACTGACAATCTGCAAGATAAAATTCGGCGCTGCATTGCCGAGATAAGCGAAGCTTTGTGGCAAAATGTGGTTCCATATTTTGCGAAAAGAGCGGACGTCTGCCGATGTGCTATAGGTGGACATTTGCCCAACATCATATGCCGTTATTAATTCCCATATTTCTAATTTATATTGGTATGAATAAAACTGAATTTGTCAAAAAGAAATGTATTTTTAAGCCAATTTACTTCCTAACCTCAAATTTGCCCACCTTTTATTACTTTAGGCGATCATATTAAAAAAGTATTCACCTTAAAACTAAACACCTGAACGCCATGCATACCGGCAATTTTTACCATATTCAGACTATTTGGCCTCAGGACGGCAGGATGAGTGCGATTAAAGTGCATAGTTGAGGAGGCTATATGAAAGGTAAGGTTCTGACGCTTTGTATGAACACCAAAGACATCCAAATAGTAAATGTAATTGGCAGCCAAACCTTTAATCAATTGCTGAGTACGACTGCCGGTGCAAATAACATTCGTTATGTGGGGTACTAAAGATACAAAAGAAATAAAAATAAAAATGTCAGACGGTTAATAAAATAAACACTATATATCGTCACCTAAAATCCAAAAAGTTCAAAATCTTTTTTTTTTATTGATTATAAGGTATTTTGTTTAATTATCTCATAATCAAACAAAAAATCGATTTTGTATTTTTTTTACTACATGCCGCCTTTTGGATTTTAGGTGACGATATGTATGTTATACGTATGTATGGGAGGTTACCTATTCTTTTAGCTCTTTCCGGTGGTCGAGCAAATACTGTCTCTATTGTGGCTGCTGGTTGACAATTTGTCACTAAACTTCGGCGATTTGCTAGAGGTGATGACAAAGCGGTTACATACTCTTCTACGGCTTGACAAAAATCCAAATGTGAATTTTTGGTGCTCACAACTAAACAATAATTGACTGCATGAAAATCAAATTTACTGCAAAGTACATGAACAAAATTAAAAATCAAATAGTTAAGTGGTCAATAGGCTTTTTAAATGAGCTACGAAATAGTCCAACCCACCTTTTACCCCATTTAACAATCATCTGTCGCTTTTGCACTCGATTCTGACTGCGTATACTAATGCGATGTGTACGATTCAGTAGCGACCAATTGGCCTGTGGATGTAAAGCATTCGCTTCGATTTTCACAGAGCCTCGATGACGTGCCTGTACAAATATGTCGTATTGACCGCGTAGAGCACAAGTCAAGACCACAGAACGTTGGTCGATTTTAACAGCTCGCAATAAACTGGCTGCTTTCAGCCCCAGTCAGCCATTACAATGGTAATAATGAAGTCATTTGGTTATTTCATTCATTTAGCCAGCCAGTTCGTTATATGCCACATCAAACATGCCACAATTATCCAGTCCAGCGAAGAGAACAAATAAACGTAAGCGGCAAAGTTTTCAAATAAAATATTTAAAAGAAAGTTGGATAATTTTTAAATTTTTATTTAAATTTTTTTTTTTTCGTTTCTAATTAAGTACCGACCGACCAACTCTTTTCTTTGGTCATTTTGAATTAATGAATGAATGAATGACTGACTGAGTGAATAAGTTGAGTGAATGTTGAATTATGGTTGAATGCGTACTTACCCGTTTGATTAAAATAAATTTTACGTGCCACTATTTGTGAGAAATTTATATTTAAGGGTGCCGATGAATTCAGATGCAATACAAATCTGTAAGAGAAGAAATTTGTTTTTAAAGGAATATAAGAAAATAAATTGCGTAATGAATCTGAGAAAAAGGAAACTTTTTAAATAAGCAAGTTCCCTATTGGAAAAAGGTAATTGGAAATAAAAAATGATGTTTCATTAAGCGCTTCCTATATTAAGTGAGTGTAAGATATCATCGATATTGTTTATTTGTTTCTAGGGCCTATCGGTGTGATTATATATGAAATATAACATAGTGAAAATATCTGTCATGACTTCATTGACATGGGTTAAAATGGCTGTTCTCTGTAGGTTATGCGCATAATCTTATGGCTTAAGAAAAACGCCACAAAAAACTTACACTATGCGACAAAAAAAGTTGTTGTATGAGTTGCTTAATTAAAAAGCTTACCCCCTTGACCACGACATTCGAAAATAACATCAACTTCGAACGTTTGGCAAACATTTCTCTGATAACACATTCGAAAACGAGTATTGGAAGCGAAACAAAGAGAAACTCATAGATTTCGCCAGTCACTCAGTTTGTGGCAGCAAATCATACTACTTCGAAGGGTTTTCTTGTAATATCAATAGCAAACCTTAAGCAATATCTAACCTCTTGACATCTGAACATAAAGCGATTATGAAAACAGTTTTTTTATATAAAGGGTCCGCCATCTAACGTTTTTTTTCAACTAGTGCTTATTTCGTAAATGGTAAGACTTAGCTCATGTCTGATTTGACAGATAATTAGTTTTATCCTTCCGCTGAACGAATATGGTTGTGTATACGCTTGAGCAACGCTGGGAATCTGGGCCTGCGATTGGCTTACAGAAGATGCCGATTTCGCCAAAAAAATTATCTTTTCAGATGAAGTTCATTTTGATCTTGGCGGGTATGTAAACAAGCAAAATTGTTGCGTTTGGGGCATAGAAAACCCGCACGCATACATTGAAAAGCCGATACACCCAAGACTAGTCACTGTTTGGTGCGGGTTTTGGTCCAGAGGCATAATTGGGCCATTTTTCTTCGAAAATGAGCAATGAGCCGTTACAGTCAATGGCGATCGTTATCGGGCCATGCTGAACGAATTTTTGTTCACAAAAATTGAAGAGGAGGATATTAGCAACATTTGTTTTTAACAGGATGGCGCTACGTGCTACACAGCCAAAGCTACACTCGATGTTTTGCGCCCTGTTTTTGAATATCGTATTATCAGCCGCAGAGCTGATGTCGTTTGGCCACCTTGGAGCTACGATTTGACACCGTTGGACTATTATTTGTGGGGTGCCGTCAAAGATAAGTGTTACCCCAACAAGCCAGATACAATTGACGCTTTAAAGGACAATATTCGTGAAGCCATTGGTGAAATACATCTGAACACCATCCATAATGTGCTTAAAAATTGGACCGATCGTGTAGGCTACTGCATGGCCAGCCGAGGCAGCCATTTGAATGAAATTATTTTCCATTATTAACCGGAAGGATTATACTTTCAAATAAAAAAAGAAATTTGAGAAAATATTCAGTAGTTTTTCTTTATAGCATTTTCAAAAAGAATTTATTTTATTAGAGCACTTCAAGCCACACAAGCCAAATATCTAATATTGAACCTCTTTCTGTATCTGTAGTTTATTCTTTCCTATTGGCGTTCCTCATAAAAGTAATTCAAGTTTTTTTTTTACCACAAATTCCCTTTAAAGGCTACCTTCACTGCTGCTGCCATAGTAACGTAAAAAGGAAAAACCTGTTAATCACGATGAAATTTTAAGCAAAATTTTATATTTATTTGCAAAATTTTATTTTTATTTCTTCTTTTTTTATTAATTATGCTGGAAACTTGTATGCATTGATGCATTTATTTTCCATTTCCATTCATTTAGACTTACGACTGTTGCTGTAGCTAATTAACTTCCTTCTTTTCAGCTTTCTTTCATTCGTTTTTTTGCATTTAAATTCTTTTAATAAAACGAAATCCTTTTCATTTCTTTTCAATTATTTTGTAAGAATTTCTCCAAATAATTTCTGCCCCACATATTCTATTTGAATAATTAAATGAGAAATTTGTTTTTGAAAAGAATATATTGCGTGTAATTACAAAAGTAATATATATAATAAGCAGTACTCAGACATAATTCGTCAGGTAATAATGATAAATTTGCACAATGGGCCGGCAATTATAAATTTTTCAAAATTTGCCTAAATATTGTTAATTTTTTTTTTATCGCCAGCTGTAGTATTCATTTGTGGCGAAGGTATAGCACTGGCTATTGAATAATTAACCAGCAGAAACCCACTTGCTTGCCGTCCGCACGCGGAGGATGGCTGTTGGATTTTTAATTTTATTCTTGTTTTATTTGCGTAATGGCAGGACGTTTTCGGATAAATTTCTGCAATGTGCGCGGACTCCGGGCGAACTTCTTCTCCGTGTATGCGCACATTTGTCTCTATAGGCCGGATGTTTTCGCCTTATGTGAGACCCAGGTTTCTGAAAATGCTGGTCCACAGGATTTTCATATCTCTGGATTTTCTATCCCTCTTTAATTTTCATAGGGGTCTTGCAATTTACATTCGCGATGAAGTTGCGTACCAGTGCCAGCAACCACTTGGCAAGTATGATGCAAGAGCACATCTTTTGCATTTCGGGTTCCTGTATAGAAGCCCAAACGCGGGAAAAAGAGGTTTCCATATCTGGCTTTCCGATTCCAAGTCGAGTATCCTTGCGAATTACCCGAACAGTTAAATTGTTATTGCTGGTGATTTCAATGATCATAATTCGTCAACCGCGTACGGGAGAGGGCGAAGGTTCTTATTAATGACGGCAGGGTAGCCAACTCTATCGATTCATTAGAGCATATCCGCAATGTGGCGTGTGTTTCATTGTTCTATCGGTACTATAATGGAAGGTGTTCTGACGAAATTAACGAACTAATTCCTAGTAATCATATATTTTACGTAGTACTCATATTTCTCGTAGAGCACATCCCTTTGTAGTTGATTGTCCAGTAAATCGCGCAACGCATTATAGGGAGAATTCGTTTTTGGTCGCACTATTCGTTTGTGGAACAATCTTTCTGCGAATGTCTTCCCTGCCACTTACGACATAAGCAAATTTAAATCGAACGTCCACAGACATTACTCTATATATTCCCTTTCCTACAACCTATTTTCCTACTACCAGCAAAATGCACTGCATGAGTAGAGGTTATCCCCTGAGTTTTTTTTATAGTTTGATTTGAAACAAACTTTAGAGCATTAACGTGTTATTTTGGTAGCGTTGAAGAATTTCAACATTGGAGTTGCTGGCAGTTCCCCACAATTGAATGCCGTAAGTCCGCACCGGTTTAAGCATTGTGTTATATATTATTAATTTTGTTTCAATGCTTACTTGAGACCTGGAGTTTAGTAGCCAATAAAGACGTTTAGTTCTTATTTTAAGAGTCGTCCATGTAAGCCTTTTGTCGATATGAAGGGCAGGATATTTAAATCTGCCTTTTTTGGGAATTTCACTACCTCTAATAAAAAATTGTGGACAATCTCTCTCTGTGCTCTATTCCAGTTACATAACCAAATCTCTAACTGGCTGAGTTCGTTTTGAACAAGATTTAAAGCATTTGTTGAACAGGAATTAGACGCTAAAATTGCAGTATCATCAGCGTAAGTTGCAACTAAAACGTCATTTGTTAAAGCATATCAGAAGTAAATATCGTATAGTGAGTTAGTCCCAGAACACTGCCTTGCGGAACACCTGCTTTAACATCATAGATTTTGGAGAAATCGTCGTTTCGTCGCCTACTTAATAGGGTGCTGGTAATAACTTCTTATGTTTGCAGGGTAAGCCAATAGGCCACACTCTGTCGAATGCTTGCTGAATATTTTAAGAAGAGACCAGAACAATATTCTTTTCTTTCCAAAGTATTTCTAATAAAAGCCACAATACGATGACACTGTTCAGGAGTGCCATGTCTATGCCTGAAGCCAAATTGATGTTCAG
Organism: Wohlfahrtia magnifica; assembly: GCA_023159175.1. NCBI lineage: Eukaryota > Metazoa > Arthropoda > Insecta > Diptera > Sarcophagidae > Wohlfahrtia > Wohlfahrtia magnifica. Next base: position 3,195,234 of record JAKWBJ010000179.1, read on the forward strand.
GAATAATAGTGAATTTATTAAGAACGGATGATAATCTACTCATAAATATGCTTTCAAATATTTTGGAGAATGTTTTTTTTTCTTCCGTCACTCCTCTAGGAAGCAGCGTATTGGCTTTCCACAAAGCATCCATTGCTTAGTTCAAGCTAAGTAGATGATGAATCCGCTGTAGCTTCCTCCATATGATTTTTATTTTTTTTGTGTAGTGGTGAAGATCCTTGCTAATTGGTAGTGATCTTTACTTTAGCATTGTAATTTTTTCCCAGTAGGTGGCGTGTTTTTCCTGATCATTCGTCTGATGTTTGTCATCATCGCCAGAGGTATGCGAGAAGGGTCAGGGTGGCTTTTTCTTTATTTTTTTTTTTTAGATTAAGTTGTCTGGAGGGAAGTTGAGGCCTTTTTTTATTATTAAACATTCGAAACTTTAACTATTTTTTTTTCTTCGTCATGTCTTCTGCTGGGGCACGAACCTGAGTCGTTTGTCTTGTTATGTGTGCGCTCTAACCACTACACCACGCTACCATTTTGATAATGTTAATGTTCTGGCTTATTAGGTTTGTTTACCATTATTATTCGAGCGCATTTCCATTGAGATGGAAAATGACTAAGTCACAGCATAGAATTAAAAATCAACGTTAAAAATATAACTGCCTTTTTAGGTAGACATTTAGCAATCCTTCCATTGATGCCATTATATCTTGGCGTTTTGTTAATTTCTACTTGTACTTCATTCGGCCACACATGTTTAATTGGCAAATCCAATGGGGCAAGCGCTTTCTTAAAAGTTAATTATTTCATTATCGTTGTTACTACTGCCAAATTGATGTGGCTGAAAAGTGTTCCGGATATGTAAGGCAAATGCTTCAGCTTTGCTTTTGTCTGTTTTACACCAAGCACCATTTTCATCCTTTATGGGAGTATTTCTTTTTACCGGCCATTTTAAGTACTTTGTAGCTTTCCATAGATTTTTTAGGAAGTAGTTGAGTTGTTCTGTCTATTGTTCATAAGGCCGTTTTTTTTTAATTCTTTAATGCCTTATTAAACCGTTCTATTCTTCTTAATGTTCTTTTCTTTCTAATAAGATTTCTTATTTTATTGGTAATAACCATTCTGTCTTGACAATTAATACTTTCGACCCTAGGTGTAGATAAGAAACCTGCCTCATAAATCGAGTTATTGAAATTTTCAATAACCTCATCCAGTTCTTCCGGTATATTAAGGTTTAAATTTCTTTCAATCCAAATTTTAAAGGAGGTAAAATCAGTTCCTCGGCTTGATATTATCTTGAGTTACTGTGCAAAAGACTATTAAAATTTACTAAAATTGGCGAATGGTCAGAGCTAAGTTCATCACAAAGTTCATTCTAAAGGGTCCGCCATATAATTTTTTTTTTAATGCTATAAAAAAACGACTGAACACTTTCTCAAATTTCTTTTTTTATTTGAAAGCACAAACCTTCCGGTTAATAATGGAAAATAATTTCATTCAAATGGCTGCCTCGGCTGGCCATGCAGATGCCTACACCATCGGTCCAATTTTTAAGCACATTATCGATTGCGTGCAGCTGTATTTCACCAATGGCTTCACGAATATTGTCGTTTAAAGCGTCACTTTTCTCTGGCTTGTTGGCGTAACACTTATCTTTGACGACACCCCACAAATAATAGTCCAACGGTGTCAAATCGCAGCTCCGAGGTGGCCAAACGATATCAGCTCTGCGGCTGATAATGCGATCTTCAGAAACAAGGCGCAAAACATCGAGTGTAGCTTCGGCTGTGTGGCACGTAGCGCCGTCCTGTTGAAACCAAATGTTGCTAATATCCTTCTCTTCAATTATCGTGAACAAAAGTTAGTCCAACATGCACCGATAATGATCGCCATTGACTGTAACGGCCACTCCTTGCTCATTTTCGAAGAAAAATGGCCCAATTATGCCTCTGGACCATAATCCGCACCAAACAGTGACTCGTCTTGGGTGTATCGGCCAAATGCGACAATTTTGCTTGTTTACATGTCCGCCAAGATCAAAATGAGCTTCATCTGAAAAGATGAACACACATTCTGCAACATTTCCATGATTTTCAAAGTAATGTCGCAATATTTCCCAGCGTTGTTCAAGCGTATGCACAACCATATTTGTTCAGCGAAAGGATAAAACTAATTATCTGTCAAATCAGACATGAGCTAAGTGTTACCATTCACGAACTAAGCACTAGTGGAAAAAAACGGTAGATGGCGAACCCGATATATATTCAGGAAATAAGTTGATATACCAGTATAAACAAAAAAAAAAATCCAGAAGGTCGGGAATTCTTATTGGATCCGTTGGCCAATAAGTTGGACTACCGGTTAATAAAATAGAATAGTTTTTGTTGATACTGCATTTGCGTGAAACCGAAATCAAACAGGATTTAGATATTTTTCTTATTAATTCACTTAATTACCTTACAAATAACTCCTTTAGTTATCAAAAGTTCAAAATAATTGACGCATTTATATATGTCTATTCTTACCGTTTAAGTATGTGCAGTGCTTGCTTCTAAGTTTTTAATTCTTCTAAAAAAAAGACTTGATAACACCGGCAGCGATTTCGATTGAGAAATCCTCCGTCTTCCCATAAAGTTACTAGCTGATGCCGAATGTTATGTTACTATCCTTCTTTATAACTCCCAAAATATTGGTTGAAGAAAAAGTCTTTTTTACATTTCAACGTATATTCGTTCGTACTTGTATAAGTACTTTTCAACATGAATATAATGAAACTTTTTTGTAGTTTTAAGTGTCGCCTTCTCTACTAACTTCGAATAAAATTTTTATGTTTCTTAGTATTTCCGGTTGGTAACGAGACAGAAATAAGATTTGTCATCAAAGGCCACATAGGCAGTTACGATAGAAATCAGAAAAAAAAAACATTATTGGTAGTGATGGTTGGTAATAAAATTGAAAAATAAGTCAAAAATTGCCATAAACGTTTGAAGGGCACATCTCTAAAAAGAAGGATGGAAGTTTATCAGAAAAATCGTTAGAAAACATTTTATTCCTTTTTTATTTTGTAGTTTGAAAAAAACTTAAAACTGGGCGTTTGTATAAGACTTCTTGACAAAACTATTTGTTTTTTTATTTATAAGACATATACATATGGGGAGGAGTTTCTTTAAGGACTAAAGCAAGACTTCCTTTAAAAGCAAATAAATAATTTTAATGGTCATTTATTTGTTATTTTTGTTGCGTTGGTGTTACTTTTGTTTTATGAGATTTTATGCTGGGTTTGAAATATGGTTTTTTTGTTTTGTTTTTGTCTTCCAGTGAATAACAGCATCAAATTATTTTTATTATTATTCTGCTATAATTTTATGTTTATTTTGTAGCCATTATTTTCAAGCTAAATTGCTTTCAATGTCTAGCCAGGAAAGATTATTGCCATGTTTTTTGTTTCGTCTTTTTTTTTTCTATCATTTCATTGAAGACAGTTTTTATTTACTCGTATTCTATTGAATTTAATATTTAATTTTTATTTTGTCTATTTCTTTTTCGCAATTTTTTGGAAAAATTATATATAAAAATAGAGCAGCCAAGACACAAAAAAAAAAAAAAATAGCAGCAATATAATTCATTTATTGCGACATTAAAATAAAACATGCGGACATAAATATATTCATTTAAAACGCATAAAAGTAAACCCACTATCATGCAAAATGTCATTAAATTAAGAAAATGGATTCTTGAGAAAAATAAAAATTAAAGTCGTATTGTGTCGACCATGACAAGAATATAAAAATCTATTAGCTTTTTTGAGAATAATAAGTCCCTTGCAATGGTAATAAAGATATTATACGATGGCGGATTGACATTAAAGCTACCTAGCGCTAGATGGCAGCACAAACACAAAAACTTTTTCTTTCTTAGAAATTACGATCTGTCAAACGTCAGTTGTTAAAATTTTAGCCAAATTTATCGATTAGTTTATATGTTGTAGTCGTTTGAAGTAAGCAACTTTTGTGTTTCTTAGAAAATGGAAAAAAGTGAATTTCGTGTAGTGATTAAACACTATTATTTGAAAGGCAAAATGGCGAAAGAGACAAAAGAAAAGCTTGATAAACATTACGGCGAATCTGCTCCGTCAGATTATATGGTAAAATATTGGATTGCTGAATTTAAACGGAGCCGAACAAGCACTGCAACAATACCATCAACAGGAAGGCCAAAAGAGATGGTTACTGAAGAAAATATCAAGAAAATCCTCGATATCGTTATGAATGATCGCCGGGTCAAAACCCGTCAGATTGCTGAAATGGTAAACATATCATATGAACGTGTGTTCAACATTTTGCATGAACATTTGCATATGAAAAACTATCGGCAAAATGGGTGCCGCGTATGCTCAGCGTTGAACAAAAACGAGTTCGACAGATCACTTCACAGCGGTGTTTGGACATGATAAAGCATAATCCTGCTGATTTTTGGCGTAGATTAATAACTGTTGATGAAAGCCATGGGTGGAAGCTGGTGGAAGTGCTCCGAAGAAGGCGTAGACAGCGAAATCGGCTGGCAAGGTTATGGACACTGTATTTTGGGATGCACACGAAATATTGCTCATCGATTATCTTGAAAAGGGATCCAAAATCACAGGAGACTATGTATTACCGTGCATTATTGTATCAATTGGTTGATGCAATTAAGGAAAAACGACCACATTTAAACAAGAAAAAAGTGCTCTTTCTTCAAGACAACGCACCGGTTCACACAGCATTAGATACGATGCTAAAACTACCAGAAATCCACTTTGAATTGGTTGATCATCTACCTTGAAAAAATGGCTCGCAGGAAAAAGATTCATCTCAAAGGAAGAAGTGATTACCGAAACTAATGCGTATTTTGAGGAGTTCCCAAAATCGTATGATTCATAAAAAAGTTGGTATAAAAAAGTTGGAAAATCGTCTTACTAAGTGTATTGAGCTAAAAGGAGACTATGTTTTGAAAAAAAAAAAAATGGTTTTTTCCTACTTACGTAGCTTCAATATCAATCCGCCCTCGTAGTAACAAACTTTTATCGGGTGTTTGTTTTTACAATTACACAAGTTTAAGTCATAATAAAACAAACAAATACAGTTTGTCAAGAAAATATTTATGTAGTGAAAAAGTTTTCTTTTTAACTTTTGTCATTAAAACACGGATTTTCTGATTTATTTTTTGTATATATTTTTATTAATTCAAAATGATCAAAATGATCTGATAATCAACTAACAAATAACAGCAAACGAACACAAAAATGAAAAATTGGGATAAGGAAGTAAAATAACAAAAACTAAAGTTCAAAATTGTGTTGTCAAGAAAATGTTTTTACAATTAATGTTTCGTTTTAATTTTGGTAGATTTTGCTGTCTAAGTATTTACTTATTGATTCATTTCTTTAGTCATGTAACTATGGAAACGTTTAAATTAAGGTTTTTGTTTTTATTATCAAATAAATGCTGAATATATGAGGCTTTAAAATTCCTCACATTAGGAGACACTGTCAGATATAAATTAGTTGGTTGGCTATAGTCACCCGGTCGCGAAAACGGTTCAAGCATTATCTGAAATGTTCTCAACAAGAAGACAAACTATGCGAAAGGTTTAAGAACATTAATACATTCACCATAGGTCCCACACATGATTCAAATAATAAAAGATTACGCTTTGCGCAGGTCCGTTACTCTTTCCCTCTGTCGATAAGAGTGTGCGTGACGTAATCATAGACCTTTATGTTTTGTTTTAAAAGCAAAATAGATTTAAATTTAATTAGCAAAGACCCAAACTAGGTTTTTTACCTCAGCCATTTTTTACGTTAACAGAGCACTGTTAATACCTTAACAGTAACTGTAAATTAAAGTAAAAGAATTTATTGCCAAAATGTATATGTATGCCTGGAATATGGAGGAGCCAAAACTCCAATGGAATAGCAGAAAATGTATTTAAGAAAATTAATATTTTTTAATTATTCTTCCCTGTGGTTCATTGGTTATCTCCATTCCATGGGAAACTCAGAGATGGCCACACTATATGGGGAGAGTGATCCAAGGGATCCCTAATGAAACTGTGCTAGTGGTATTCCTGAAATAATTTTGGAACTGGAGAAATTTAAATTTGAAAAATTTGGATTTTAACGCGCTTTAACTGGAGACGATGAGTGGTTATTGTGGGAATATGGTTTGCGTCTTTGCTAGCTAAATTTAAATATATCTTCACACACATAAATAATCAATAATTAATTATAAACAAAAAGTTATATAAAAATAATAAAATTAAATATTAAATTGAGATGTTCGGCTACAAAATGTGTAATAACAAAACTTTGCACAATAATTTTTATTTTTTTTTCTTATTAACTTATTGATGCACATCATTACGCATATACGCAATGTTCACTTTAACTGCGACTCACGCTTAAGCCCTATAACTATTTCTTAAAAATTTAAACTGATATTTAAATCAAATTCTAATTAACGTGTTTTTGAGGCTTTTTCTTATAAAATAATGTTAAGTATTAAAAATATTACAAAAAAAAAATAATAATTTTTTGTGCTTTCAAGGACTTTTACAAACAATTAAAAAAAAATTATAAACATTTTTAATCGAATTGTTTACCCAAGAGTGAAATCCGGAGGGGGAGGTATAATAATGTGAAGGTGTATGGGAATAGATGGGGTAAGCAAATAGGTTAATTTCTTGGGAATAATAGACGCCAATACAACACAGGTTGATATTTTGCTCTAAGGTTTCTATGAAAGTTTAGAAATTTGGTTCAAAAGTGTTTCGGACATCAATTTTAAGCTTTAATCCATAGTAACGGCTTCGTAGTTCTTGACTGAGCTTGAAAAGATGATGAATTAACAAATTTATCACATTACTGCTTACATGTTTTCCGTCTCAAAAAAAATTCTCGTGTTTTAAGGCGTTCTAACTTTGAAGCCGATTATGTATATTTTCTAAGGAAGTGATTCGTTGACATGTTAAAAGATAAACTCATATCACTTTATACGGCATAGGTAGTTTCTTAAAATGTAAACAGTAAATCGAAATGCCTTTAAACGAGATGAATATGCTTGCTTCTCTTACACTTTTTGTTAAAAAAAATGGCAGAATATATGACGAGGAAATTTGCGCTTAAAACGAATGTGTTCCATATTTCTAAATTTCAATGTATTTGACTGAATTATCACATTGTCATGGGTTCTCAGCCAATTTTTTCACTGTACCTGGTCAAAAATACATGGGTGAAAAAATTTTTTTCGGTGTTGTTGGGCTAAGAACCATGATGTCAAGTGTTCATAGTCATTTTTTTCGCACAACCTTTCCATAAATGTATAGAAATGGTATAACTTTTTCTAAATTTTTTTGCGTGTATGTTTTATATTTCGAATTTTTTGTCCGTGTATCGATATAAAATGTTATTTTTTGTCATTATTTTAGCGTATTTGACTGAATTATCATATTGTCAGGGCTTTTCAGCTAATTTTGTCACTGTGCAAAAAAAATTTTTTTTCTTTAAAATTTAGTAAACCAACATGTCTTAGTCGTTAAAACATATCAAAATAAATCATCGATTGTCATGAAAAAATCATAATGAGTGATAAGGCACATTTTCATTTGACTAGTTATGTGAATAAACAGAATAGTCGGTTCTGGTCAATGGAAAACCCTCAAGTTATTCATCAGTTACCTTTGCATCCATTAAAAGTGACAGTCTGGTGTGAAATTTGGTCAGGAGGAATCGTAGGACTTTACTTCGTTGAAACTGAAAACGGTGTAACGGTAACCGTCATTGAGGAGCGATATCGTTATATGATTGAAAACTCTTTAACGACACAACTGCATGCTTTGGGCTTGACTAGCATGTGGTTTCAACAAAACGGTGCCGCATCGCATACAGCCAGGATTACACTGGAATTACTGCGAGACCTCTTTCCACAACAAATTATTTCAAGGAATGGTGATGTTGATTGGCCTCCACGGTCGCCTGATTTGACTGCTCCGGACTTCTTTTTGTAGGGATATCTGAAAAGCAAGGCTTATGCAAACAAACCAGAAACTCTGGAGCAACTCAAACAAAATAAACGTGATGAAATTAATGAAATACCGCGTGAAATGTGTGAGAATGTAATGAAAAATGTGCTCGAAATGGCTCCCATTTGTGAGGTTTACAGAGGCGGGCATTTATTTGATATTGCATTCCATACATAATTACCGACATCAAATAAAACATTTATCAATATAAGATCCATTCTCTCTCATATAATCAAAAATTATAAGCTAACAAAATAGTATACCTTCCCGGCGGACACCCTGTACTAGAACAACGAGATTGTATAAACAAATAAACAATATTGACGACTTGAACTTGAACCTAATAAAACCATAAAAAATATCCAACAAAACCCGGGTTTTTGCCAGTCCTGGTACAAGGTGCAATCTTTGAGTCCAGCTTTCAGGGAATGATTCCTACTTATGCGGTGCTTTTCAGGTACTAAGAAAATAGGTAGTGTGAAGGAGGATAAAGGGGGTAGTGTTTATCGAGGGAAAGACTATTCCACAAACTAATGGTGCGGCAAAAAATCGAATTTTTCGTGCTCTGTAATGTGGTTTCCAACTTACTAGAGCTTCTTAAACACTTTTGGACAGAAGGAGTCTATAATCTCTAGCCCTTGGTTGTCCCGCTGGTCGACATCTTCTCGCCACAATCTGGCCATCTGCAGACTTATACTTGCAAAATTCCGAGTTTAAAGCGTCACCATTTCGTGTAGTTTTGTTAATCATGTAATTTAAGGTGACCAGGCATTACCCTGAATGACCCAATTCTGGGCTGTCCTTTTTAAATATGAAAACAATATTTATTCATTATCGTAGAAAAATCAAAATATATTCCTCTTAACAGTAAAGTCTGCTTCAGAAAAGTGGTTCTAAGATAATCAGTTTAATGCAATGGGTGCTCAACCTTGGGTGTAATAAATTAATTAAACTAAACTTATACAAAAATGCTAAATTTAATGTTTTTTTTTTGTAATTTTTATAACCCATTTAATTGTGGGTACTGCTAAAGGCATTAATTAATTTCATAAATCCTTTTTAAAATTTAATTTAAAATTATTTGTATCCTTCAGCACAACAACACAAAAAAGAAACAAAAAATATTAAATTATTCAAAAAGCCACAGACTTACTAAGTAGGTATCCATTACCAACACACCGGGATAATGTTGAATGTTGAAATGGCAATTGTATGAAAATTACTTGAATGTGCCTGCTTTCCTCACCAGAAAGGTCAGATTTAGAATTTATATCCATTTTTGCTCTTTTTTTGTTTTTATTTAACCTGCACCTACCAAACCATACACTGACAAAACAAACGCACAATATTTATATTAAGGATTTTCCTCTGTGTGTGTGTGTGTGTGTTACTATTACTGTTAGTCCAGCATAATTTTTTATCTCTTGCAAAATGCAAAAAAAGAAAAGGATAATGAGAAAAGAGCCGCTTAGTTAGTGACTTTCTGTGGCAACAATTAAATTAAAGCCATTTGGGTTTTTGTGTGTTTCTCATGCCTGTCTCTACAGCTGGTGGAGACTAAATGTCCTTTATACTTCTAAGACCACAATAATAATGGTAAACTTTTGTGCCGCTAAATAAAATAACAGAAAAGCAAAAAAATCGGTGTGAAAATTTAAATTTTTTCAAAAATATAAAACACAACTAAAAAAAAAAAACAGAACCAAGAGTAATTTTGGAAAAAGGGTACAAAAAGGTTTACGCAGAAGTGACAGAAACTGTTGTTTTTTTCTTTATAAAGAAGATTTTCAGATAAATATACTGAATTAAATGGCTACTCTCTGGCATGATAACCACTGGCCTGCCACCACATTATTAAATATCGTTTCATTAAAATATAATTCGCATTTATTTTAATTCTTTAGAACAAATTAGAGCCAAGCGCTCTGTTGCAGTATTAGGTCTTATATCGCTAATGGTTTTCTACATTCGTTTGTTGTTAAGTCTACGTTTGTCTATATCATTTATTAAACAGAGACCTAAATTGAGTGAAATTATCGTATGTTACACTTTTTATAAAATTTACTTTTTGATGCAAATAAATTCCGAAGTTACAGATTCACCACATAGTAAAATATGTTAACGAATTTCGCTATAGTAAAGGAGAAATTACTGAATTAATTTTATCGTATGTGACATTGTCGTTATTCTTGTGTACGAAGTTATCATAAGTGCCATAGGCCATAAACACATGAACAGATTTTTTAGCGCACAATTTTCTGTTTAAATATTGCACATAAAATATTGTTACGTTTCAACCTTTTTAAAATGTTTGAGTTCTTTTTAATTGCGTCAAAATAAAATCAACACCAACTTGTTGTCGTTTTATAGTTTTTATTTCCTCACTTTATCTTTATACAGTTTATCTTAATACAGAAACTTATTTATCTTGCACTTAATATTTGTTTATACAACACTTTTATTTACTTAATGACTGCAAAACGATTACTATGGTATATCAACGTAGGTAAAGCAGCTTCCTTATATACCTAATTGCCTACAATTTGGAAAGTTCCGGAAATTGAGACGCTCTAAAATCCTCTATTTAATGCCCGTTAATTTTAAACATGTAAAATTGTGTTACCCAAAGATGGCCGATTTGGCAATGCCGTCAAATACACAAATCATTACGGCATTACCATGTTAAAATATTCACAACCTTGACACAAACCAATAGACTAAAATCCCACAATACAGTCCCTGATGTGATGTATTTTCGTAACAATATAAAATTTTGTTTTAAGTACTTTAAGTGATCAATCAGAAAGCAAGAATAAATCATATTTTTAACGTGCTCGTTTTGATACGCAGAAAGTTCTCAATACTCCATCCGGAAAAAATATTACACTGTTTCACTTTCGCATATACATATGTATGTATATCATCTTCTTTATTTGCATAATGGTTTTTCGAATTTAAGAGACCAGTACAACTATATTTTTATGTCCTTCCCAGTGTTTCTGCAAAGCAATGTGTGCTTCTGACTTCGCTCAAAAGATTCCTTACATATCGCATTCCGGCCCACTTGAGCGTTTTATAAAGCCATGTAGTTTTGTTTCTTCTCCTAGAATATAAATATTTCCTAGAATAATAGTCTATAGCAGCTTCTATTTAGGGTGTCTCTTGATGTGCCAGGTATGATGATTTTCTTTTTTTATTGTTGGTGCAAGTTTCCTTTCACGGTTCATTCTTTCCAAAACTGTTCAGTTAGTGTGTCCAGGGCTTAATATTTACTCAATGATACCTCAACTAAAAAATCCAATAGCCTTTTCAAATTATCGTAAGTACAAACTCGTTTAAAAAACTTTGCGGGCAAAAATATCTTAAGCGCCAAAAAACTTTTTATTTCTGGATATAGAAGCTTTTCCTATAAAATATGTTCATTTTATATATATGTATGTATTGGTTAATACATCACATTCAAAATTTGGTATTGATGTAAGCAGCCAAAGCAAAGAAATTTAGAAAAAATGCTCTCGTGTATAGTTTGGCTTTAGTAAAATAGAATAATTTTGCGTAAGAGGTTTGGAAGCTCGAAGGACTTCTGTTTCTTCAAAGGTGCGCACCTTCCATGTAAGCACTTAATTGATGTTGTTTTCGACTAGATAGTAAGAAGAAGCTACTGACTGAAGATGCTCTCCAACTAGTACTGCAAATGGTGCGGTAGAGTTTTAGATAGTTCTCAACCTAAAGCAGATTGTCCTCAAAACAGAGCACTCTAGTAACTCTTATAGTGTTTGTTTGTGGAACGATCTTCCTGAGAAAGTTTTCCCCGTCACTTACGATATGGATCGGTTCAAATCAAACGTCCATAAACACTACTCTCTCTATCCTCCTTTCCATAACCTATTTTCCTAGTACCAGTACAATGCACTGCATAAGTAGGGGTCATCCCCTGAGTGTTAAAAAAGGTAATAATTTGTCAGGCACACCTTTTCAGTAAAACATTTGGTACAGTCATCGAGAATTTATTCTTTACCAATTTTGTCGATTACAAATTCCACAAGTTTATACTGCTTTTCTTGCGTTGACTTTTCGTTAACCCAAATTTCAACCAACTCCGCATTTTTTAAAACGCAATAACCTAAAAAGTATGGTATTGTTTAAAAACGAAACTTCGACGAAATTTTAAAAGCTTCCACGCAGTTACAGTTTTAAAACAATCGTGCACTTTTAAGGTTATGTTAAAAAAGTGGCTCTATTTCAAGCAAGTCAAACAAAATGATCACCTTACTTAATTTGTTGTTCTCCATTTTCACTTTCTTCTTTATAATTCGCGAAATTATTTAGACAAGCACTTGAATCTTTAAAAGCAATACAGGCTCTTCAACGAAATTTATGAAGTGATTACATGTAATGTCTTTGACTGTGAGTTGTCAAGCGGCATTTAATATTTACCAACAACAAAAACGTATTTAGTTGGTTGGGAGTATTCCCTACAAAATGGCATTAAAAAAATTCAATATTCGCTTTTGAGAAATTGGCCTTTAGTACAGTTTTTGTAGCGGTTTAACTTAATGTGCGCTGTAGGGAATAAACTACTATACTGTTACGTTTTAATCTTTTCGTTCGAGTTCGTTTAAAATAAAATAAATACCGTTTTTATTTTCTTGTTTTACTGTTATCTTTTATTTACAACACAATAACATTTATAGAGCTTACAACAACTTAATATTCACTATACAGCACTTTTATTTCCGCTTTAACACGTCTTTGTCTTATGACAGCCAAATGATAACTAACTGACATGTAGGTAAAACAGCCCTTTATATTCATATAGGTTCAGGAAATATCGACCATCTTCTATTTCCATATCCGCTAATTCAAATGTAACGTAAAGATATTCGATGTGGCAGTGCCAAACTACCACAAAGCAGAGTTGTATTTTTATTTTCGTAACAATACTAAGAAGAACTAGCTCATTGTCTATATAGCATGTAATGTTTAATAGAATCAGTTCAGTTTTAACCAAATGAATTTTTAAAAGTATTTGGTCATTTATTGTTTATAAATGAAATGAGTTTTCTAAAATGCAATTTTTTTCTTTAATTTTCATTAAAAAACTAAAATGAATCATTAAAACGTTTCATGGTTCCTACCATTATTGTTGTCATGTTTTACGAGGCCCTTTCAAGACAATTTTTAAAATTTTTTTTTGCAGCATTTCTTTTCGTATCACTTTTACTGTAATAGTGATCATGATGACGAAGTGAATGTTTGCATGACAGATTGTCATTTAATATTTTGACACTTTGCTGTATTTTTTCTGCTCTTTATTGTTATTTTTTATTTTCTTTTATTTAGAGCACTCAAGTGTCAGTCGTAATTTACACGCCAAAAATACTTTTTTTCTGTTTTAAAACTAACTCGCAAGAGACAAAATATAAGATGAAAAAAAATTTTTTTTAATATCTTTTGTGTGTTTTTAATTTCTGCAACATTGTTGCAAGTTTGGGTCCTTTTTAAATTCTGACAAAATAATGTCTAATTAAAAAATAAATAAAACAAAGAAATTTACAAAAGGTATGAAAGAGTATGGTAATTTAGTACAAATATTTAATACCTTACACAAAATGTTAGGTGAATAATATTATTACGAATACATAAAACTAAAGGGTCCGCCATCTAACGTTTTTTTCAACTAGTGCTTATTTCGTGAATGGTAACACTTAGCTCATGTCTGATTTGACAGATAATTAGTTTTATCCTTCCGCTGAACGAATATGGTTGTGAATACGCTTGACCAACGCTGGGAATCTGGGTCTGCGATCGACTTATAGAGGATGCCGATTTTGCCAAAAAAATTATTTTTCCAGATGAAGCTCATTTTGATCGGGCGGGTATGTAAACAAGCAAAATTGTCGCATTTGAGGCACAGAAAACCCTCACGCATATATTGAAAAGCCGATACAACCAATACGAGCATAATTGGGCCATTTTTCTTCGAAAATGAGCAAGGAGTGGCCTTTACAGTCAATGGCGATCGTTATCGGGCCATGTTGAACGAATTTTTGTTCACAAAAATTGAAGAGGAGGATATTAGCAATATTTGGTTCTAACAGGACGGCGCTACGTGCCACACAGCCGAAGCTACACTCGATGTTTTGCGCCCTGTTTTTGAAGACCGCATTATCAGCCGCAGAGCTGATGCCGTTTGGCCACCTCGGAGCTGCGATTTGATACCGTTGGACTATTATTTGTGGGGTGCCGTCAAAGATAAGTGTTACGCCAACAATCCAGAGACAATTGACGCTTTAAAGGACAATATTGGTGAAGCCATTGTTGAAATGCAGCTGCACATAATCGATAATGTGCTTAAAAATTGGACCGATCGTGTAGGCTACTGCATGGGCAGCGGAGGCAGCCATTTGAATGAAATTATATTCCATTATTAACCGGAAGGATTGTACTTTCAAATAAAAAAAGAAATTTGAGAAAATATTCAGTAGTTTTTTTTATAGCATTTAAGAAATAATCATTTAGCGGACTCTTTATTAATAAAGAAAGAGAGCCGTTAGGATCACACGATTGTCGTAATGCACCAATAATTAGTGTTTTTTATATGACAATCGTGTGATTATACAATTTGTTGGCTCAGACGGCAACTCAGAATATTATTGTGCTTATTTATCCCAATAAAATGCAACCCTAGTGCGAAAGCTTTATCGGCTACCATGCACCAATGTAGATTCCAAATATACACCAATATTTATTGTATTTTTTTGTGGCAATTAAAGAAAACAATAATCACCGATTTTTATTTTTGAATTTCTTTCTTTCTGAAAAAACAAGTGTTTATACGGTATTTATAATGGTCATCCCTTAAAATATGCATTTTTTAATTATTTATGTATGCGTAAATTGCATCACAAACTTCCACCATTTCTTTCTTTCATTATTTTTACTTTTTTTTATCAAGCGGACACCTAGTAATCAAATCCGATGCAATTTTTATTTTTTAGAGAACAAATCATCTTGACTTTAAAGAATTAAATATAATTTGTAATTATATTCCAATTGAAATAAATAAATATTTTAGTGAATTGATTTTTTTAAATTTATTGAAATGTTTTCTCATATGCACCATCAATGGCTCTTCTTGTGAGCCAATCTCTGACCCACACACTTTATCTTTTCTTTTTTTTGTATTTCTTTTTATTTATTTGTTCACCAAATGACCTCAATAAAAATAAACAGGACTCTATTTTCTTTTTTCAAAGAACGAGCCATTTTGAGCACCAAAAAAAAAAAAATGAATTTAATTTACCACAACAGCTGATTCATAGAGTTGCCGTAAACTAGAACAATCGTATTACAGCGTTGGGACAATTATTGTCAATACATCGCTTTGCGCCATCTTGTGACAATAAATTTTGTATAAAATAAGACAACCGTGTGCATACAGAATTTTTAACTGGGACAATTTTATTATTGTGCATTAATTTGTATCAGATTGGTGTATTTGAGTCAATCGTGTGATCCCTCAAATTCTCATATGTAGTTCGTTTTTGACCACTACAACAAGAAATTAAGTTTCAGTTAACCTGTGGATTTATGTAAAATCCATGTAATCTTTTTGTTTATCTGGTGTTTGTCCATGCTGAATGTGCCGATTTAGTTAAATAACAGTTTTTCTATTTTTAAAACACAATTTATCGTCAAATAAAAAAATTTAAATTTAAAAAAAAAAAATGAGAAGAACTTAAAACTAATTAAAATTGTGCCATGCGGACTTATAAGTAATACGCTAAGCCTAATAAGTTACGTATATTTTTTCGCCTTTATAGCACTTCTTTTGTTTACTTATTACGCTCAAATTTTCATATTTTCGTAGTTCGTTCTTGATTAAATTCATGTTTCTAAACCTTAACTATTTTACTGTTTATAGGTCTTCTGATTTAGTAAATATGGCTTACTGTACCAAATCGTACAATTGAACTACATAATTCGTTTATATTCCATTTAAGTCCACTCTGAGTGTATCTCTAAACTCAAATAATCAATTCGAAACTAAAATAGTCGATTATTTGCTAAAAAAGATGATGTGTCGTGTCGCTAACCTTGTAACTGTAAGAACTTTTTATGGCACATAAGTACGTGACTTTAAATTACTTTGTGCACTGTTTGAATTACTTATAATAGTATTTAAACGAATTATTTAATTCAATTGAACGATTTAGTACAGTGAACAATATTAACTAGATCAGAAGACTTGTAAGCAGTTCAATAGCTAAGGTTTGGAAACATGAATTTAATCAAGAACGAACTTCATATGAAAATTTGAGCGTAATAAATAAGCAAAAGAAAAGCAATAAAGGCGAAAAAATCTACGTAAGTTATAAGGCTTAGCGTATTACTTATAAGTTCGCTTGGCACCATTTTAATTAGTTTTCGGTTCTTTTCAACTTTTTTTTTAATTAAAATTCTTTTATGTTAGTTAACTAAATCGGACATTCAGCATGGACAAACACCAGATAAACAAAAAGATTACATGGATTTTACATAAATCCACAGGTTAATTGAAACTTAATATCTTGAGGTTTAGATCGTTCGCTCTCAAAAATTTTGTATTGGGAGTTATATACATAATTTAAGTCATAATTGGGATTTGAATGAGAAAGCGAATTACAATATAACGTTGTGCGCATAGGCTTTAAAAACTTATAAGAGATTCATAGAGTTCATATTTTCCCAATTTCTTTAAGAAATTGGATTTCAATAAATTTATTTTAGTTTTGGGGGTGGTTAGATCGCAATCATAAAACACAAACGGCCTAGGTTTTAATCCCCAGCCAAGGGCATGCAGAAATTTAATTGTGCTTTTCGAGCGTTAAATAAAGAGACTTCAACCTATGTACCTTCAGATATATATATATCTTAAAGAAGCTGGAAGGGGGGGCTTCCAGCTAACCTCTGGCGGTGTTAATAAACATCAGATGAATGATCAGGAGAACGCCACCTACTGGGAAAAAATTACAATGCTAAGCAAGGATCACTACCACCACTTAGTAAGAATCTTCACCACTACACAATTATGTGGAGGCAACCCTACTTATTTTGAAAATCAACTTGATTAATGAAACTGAGACAAAAAGCAATAGATGCTTTGTGGAAAGCCCATACGCTCCCTAGAGGGGTAACGGAGAAATAAATATTTAATAATAATTTTAATAGAATATATGTACTCGTATGTGAGATCATAAATCACCTTAATTTCCAGACAACGCAATTATCCATCGTTATGGATACTGTCCCCGATGGAAAATAAAAATTATAAAATAGCTAGAAATAGATTTCATTTTCCCAAATTTACGTGCAAATTGGTTGATAATAATTTATTTTAAATATACGATTATTACCATGCAAATAGTTGCCATTTTCAATTATCTTAAGACCTAATCTGGGAATAGAGAGAGAACTAAAGAAACAAATCTTAAATTTACTAGATTAAGAGTAAAGGAAAATAAGAAACAAATTTAATAAGAAAATATGCCACCAACGCAAAAATTCAATTCAGTTTTGCATTGGCATTATCCGGTACAGAATACAAAAAAAAAAGAGAAAAAGGAAAGGAAAACACTCGTAAACACTCTTATAAATGAACGACCATCTGTAGCAGCATATCCTTCATAAACTTGAGAAAATTATCAGCATATTTATTAGTAAAATCGAAGAAAACATTCCTGGAAAATATTTATACAACAAAAGCAACAAATATAACAGAAATATAATCAAGAATAAGATTAAAGCTTAAAGAACAAAAAAACAAAAACAAAAAAGTTGTAAATTATTTAACATTTAACATCTCCAGCCAGCAACCATCCAAACTACTGCGACTACTATTGGCTTATGAAGCACACAAACCATATTTCCTAGCTGCTGCTTTAATAAATGGTGGCGACGACATCAAAGATAGAAGAGGATTATTTTGTTGTGGGCTAAACAAGGAAACGGGATACAAAACTACAAGAAAAAAAATAAACAAAATTATTTAAATGCCACAGTTTCTTATCCAGCCAGGGCCCTTTAGTTTTTCATTTCAATGACTTTATTTTGCTATTTTCTTAAGAATTCCACTCGAAGGAATATATTTGTTTAAGGAATTTCAAATTATTGTTTGTGTCCTTCTCATAGTTGTTGTCGTTGTTGTTGTTGTTGTTGTTGTTGTTGTTGTTTGTTATATATATTCATAATTTTAGTCAGTTTTTGTCTTCTAAAAAATATTGTCTTTTTTTTGTTTAAGTGCAAATAGGAATTACGAAGGACTTGATATTTACGGCCAAGAAAACTAAATAAATTCACATTTAAATTTGCATTTATTAAAAAACAAAATGTTATAAATGAAAAGGCAAATCAGAAGTAAGCTAAGGCACAGTGTTATCCCGAGATCAAGGTGACCAGATGTAGACAAGGTAGTTTACGGCTGGCAAATAGTCAAATGGAATCGAATAAACATCCACCGCCAATGTGGTAATACATCGTATACTGCCAAATAAGCACTCCTGTGGATGAGAATTATCTACAGTGTTGCCCTCTACTCAAAAGGCGCTAAAAAGCACTAAAAAGTAATCAATGTAAATACTTGTAATCAAAATGCGCCCTAAAAAGCGTTAAAAGTACTTGAAAACAGAAAAATATAATAAAATTGAAAAAAATCTATTTCTACTAAAATTTTTTAAAATAAAAATAATCATTTTGTGGGTTCAGGTATAACATTAAGAAAATACCTATGAGACGTTTTAGGCAAGCTTATGCTTTTTCTCTACCGCTGTTTATTGTTGTGCCATATTGTGTACAACTTGGTATAACCTGGGTACTTAACAAAAAGTTAGAAGACTTGTATTACGCAGACGACATCTACCTCCCGGCTCACAGACATTGCGAGATGCAATTAAAACTGGACTCTATATAGATGGAGGCATACAGATCAGGCTTGCAGAGAAACAAAAGCAAAAAAGTTTTTCGAATCAATGCTAATAACACCATGATCTCTCGAATTGAAAATAGAAATCTGCGTGATACCTCGACTTTTTGCTATCTCAGCAGTATCCTCACTATGTTCGGCGGTTCCAGTGCTGATGTTCAGAATAGATTGAACCTAGGCAGCCAATCTTTTGACCGACTGAATGCTATAGAGCATTCTCCATTTATCTCTCTAAAAACGAAGATTAATATTTTTAACTCGTGTATGAAGTCTATTTTTATATTTATAAACCGCTGTAGACGGCGCATTTTGATAATATACGTATGTATCTGGAAAATATTGTGTGAGAAGAAACTGGATTAGGCACACTCTGAGTAATTCAAATTACTACTTAGCGGAACTGACCATTGAATGGAACTCACAGGCAAGCTGAATAGTAGTCACAAGGCCAGATCATTTCTAGAGAAGACAGATTTAGAGACAAGCTGCTTTCCTTAGAATGACTTAGTGCGCACACAAGTAAAACTGAATATATATAGGGTCCGCCAAATAATTATTTTTTCTTTGAAAATGTTATAAAAAACTATTAAATATTTTCTCAAATTTCCGGTTAATAATGGTTAATAATGGAAAATAATTGCATTCAAATGTCTGCCTCGGCTGGCCATGCAGTAGCCTACACGATCGGTCTAATTTTTAAGCACATTATCGATTGTGTGCAGCTGTATTTCACCAATGACTTCACCAATATTGTCCTTTAAAGCGTCAATTGTCTCTGGCTTGTTGGTGTAACACTTATCTTTGACGGCACTCCATAAATAATAGTTCAACGGTGTCAAATCGCAGCACCGAGGTGGCCAAATGACATCAGCTCTGCGGCTGATAATGCGGTCTTTAAAAACAAGGCGCAAAACATCGTGTGTAGATTCGACTCTGTGGCACGTAGCGCCGTCCTGTTGCTAATATCCTCCTCTTCAATTTTTGTGAACAAAAATTTGTTCAACATGGCCCGATAACGATCGCCATTGACTGTAACGGCCACTCCTTGCTCATTTTCATCCCAATTATGCCTCCGCACCAAACAGTGATTCGTCTTGGGTGTATCGGCTTTTCAATGTATGCATGCGGGTTTTCTGTGCCCTAAATGCGATAATTTTGCTTGTTTACATACCCGCCAAGATCAAAATGAGCTTCATCTGCAACATTACCATGATTTTCAAAGTAATGTCGCAATATATCCCAGCGTTCTTCAAGCGTATACACAACCATATTCGTTTAGCGGAAGGATAAAACTAATTATCTGAGTGGTACCATTCACGAAATAAGCACTAGTTGAAAAAAAAAAAAAATGTTAGATGGCGGACCCCATATTAACTTATTTCTAAATTTTAAATTAATTTGCTTAAGCATTTTCCGACTTTTATTTATCTTTAGTACTAATGGTAACTTTAGTACTAATGGTAACTCGATTACACTGCGACAAAAATTAATGAAGTTGACATACCTGGAAAGTGATACTATTTTTCTGATAGGCGCTATCGAATACATGAAGAATTTGGTATTGAAATATTCGAAACATTTCTGAACTTTGAGTTATGGGTAAAAACCCGGTTTTTCGCATTAAGTTTTTATACATTAAGAAGCTAATAACTCAGCTAAATATTAATCGATTTTAAGTTTCTGATATGAAAAGAGGAGTAACAGAACTTAAGTCGCGTGGTTTATTCGCTATTGCGCGATATTTATAGGGAATGTGCATAGTATATTGATAACTTTTTATGAATGCTGGGAGAGTCTACATAGTAGAGCGAGACATTCGACGGTTCCCTCTAAATGGATTCAGAGACATGAGAACATTAAGAATAATTGCATAGCCGATGAATTTGAGCAGGCAGCTAACACTTTGGATCAAAAAGAATTGATTGGGAACAGCTGTGCCACTGTTGAGTAGAATAGGCAGCTGGTGTCATGGTAATTTCATTAAATGGCAATCGAACGATGTGGAAATGAGCTCTCCTGCCATGGTAGCAGAAAGATATCGGCACATTTGGGTTACCAAAGAATGGGGCAGCTACTTATGCTGCCTAGAATACATGCGTGGAACCAATTATGGGTTTTTACTGACCATTGGGCTGTTAGCAGATATGCTCAAACTATGGCAATTTCATATAATGTTCTTTGTAGAAGTTGCAATAATGAAGATTAGTTAAAGTCTACGGAACATCCTTTTTTGCCACTGTTCAGAACTCAACAATTTGAGGATTTCTGTGCTTGTTGGGAAGAGATTCGACAATAAGAACAGCCTTCTTCTACGATCTAGACAAAATCCTTGCGCTTTAGTCGCTAACTGCTGCCACACTTGAGCTACTAGGACCATGGTTCGGTAATGACACAAGGTAACAAAACAGGACTATTAATTTGGCTTCGGATTAACTTAACATATGTTAAGTTAAGAATAAAGTGCTTCTTTGCTTTTGCAAATCCGTTGGAAGTTGAAAGAGCTTTTTATTTTATAAAATTGATTACTCTTTTTGTCAAAAAATTACTCAAAAAACTGTTGTTTTGATACCGAACGAAAATTCCATTTCCCATCACTGCTACAGACTCCATTTAGAATTCTCTCAAAATTCACCCTTTATTACGGTTTACTATTTTGAGAGAGTTGGGCGAAACAAAAAGTGTATCGTTTGTTTCAATGATAACCTCTTAGTTTATCGAGCCTTGAGAAAACTCAAGGTTTGGAGGAGATTAAACTATGGCAGCAGATAACCAGCCGTATGACTAAATTTGTCCTGCTAAAAGGTTTTTTTTTTTTGACCTATTCGTTCAATTCCTTTCTTTATTGACTTTTTTTAGCTTTAATACATACTTTACTTGTGATAATTATTCTATTTGGTCACCTTAAGTCTTTAATTATAAATTCTATTCCAATACGATTTCCTTTAAATATTGTATTTACTGTTATTTCCGCTTTAATTTCTTCGGTGTTGTTTTGTCACGTCCCTTATCAAGCCCAACAAAATGCCCTCCGTAATGTTTATTTGTATGAACTATGTGGCATTTCCTTTTGTTACTCTGTTTGGTGTCAAGAATATAAATTATCGCTTCACGGTTTACTCGTATATGTTAATTGATTTATAATAAATAAATTATTGCATGTCAGATATTAATATTAATTTCATTTGTATTTCCATGTTAACAGCAGTTAGTTTATATGTTAATGTTACCACACTTAACTCATCGCAAAAAAAAAAATTTTAATTTAAAACTAAAGCAATAGACGTTGTGACGTCTAGGTCATCGATCAGTTTAGTTTGTCGATGCCATTCCATCAAAAAATTGCCCGGTCTGCTATAAAAGTTATTGAGTCCGTTTGAAAGTCCTCTTTATTATCGATAGCGAAAGAGATGGTAATCAGCCGGTGCAAGATTTAATTTAATGCAGCGTGGGGACGGCATTATTTTCCAGCATTTCCTAGTGCTCCATGTCCTCCCATTTAAACCAAACGCAGATCACGGTCTTCTATGGATGGAGATAGAGCTTAAATCTCCGCTTAGGCGTATCTCCTGGAGTCAAGCACTTCTCTTTTTGCTGCATATTTATATTCAAGCTATTTCTCATCTTCCCTGACGTTTCTTTATAAGAAACGCTGTTTATACTCGAAACTGCGTATTGCTTGATACTGGCGAGACATTCAAAAGTAATTGGAAGACAATTTTCTTTATTGTTTTCGTTAAACTCCTGAGGCACCCAAGCTCCAAATTTTTTAATAATTCCTATTCTTTTTCTTTCTATAATTTAAGACTAAGATTAAGATTAAATGAAATGTTCATTCTGAACAAAGGGTGTCAACGACTTCTCTCCAGTTAACTCGATCATTTGCTAAGATCTTCACCTGGTTCCATGTAATGTTACGAGCATTCATGTATTACGAAACCTAACAGGATTTCTATGGCTTGCGGATTCCAGTCCACCGCTTGTCTCGCAATACCACTAGATGGCCTTTTTAATATTGGCTATGCAAGTAAATAATGTCGATTTGAACAACATATGGCATAACTATCACATATGGTTTGTGTCAATAATAACAAATATGATATTTTGGAGGGTAAACATTAGTCATTATAATTCAGTATTCGATAGACGAGAAGTGTAAACACACACTTTTTGCAATCGTTATAATAATGTCGTATTTTGTGCCTAAAAAAGATGATTTGCGGAAAAGTCTGATAACTTGATTTCATTCGAATAAAATGACTTATCGATTGTTAATAGAAGCTTACGGTCAATATGCACTTATGAACGATAGTTTTCCCGATTCAGAAGTGGTAGTTTCGGCGCAGAAAACAAAGAGAGGCCTGGTCGGCCGAAAAAGTTTGAAGATGAGGAATTGGAAGCATTACTCGACAAAGATTGTTGTCAATCTTTATC
This sequence comes from Wohlfahrtia magnifica, assembly GCA_023159175.1. Lineage (NCBI taxonomy): Eukaryota > Metazoa > Arthropoda > Insecta > Diptera > Sarcophagidae > Wohlfahrtia > Wohlfahrtia magnifica. The sequence goes on from JAKWBJ010000179.1 coordinate 3,218,674, forward strand.
ATTAGGACTTACAAAACAAGCCATTTCCCTACGTTTAAAAGCATTGGGATTCATTCAAAAGCAAGGCAATTGGGTCCCATATGAGTTGAAGTTGAGAAATGTTGAAAGATGGTTTTGCATGTCGGCAATGTTGCTTGAACGCTAAAAAAGATGTAATTTTTGCACCGTATTGTTACTGATGATGAAAAATTAATGCATTATGATAACCCCAAGCGCAAAGTCATATGTAAAGCTCGGCCAAATAGCCAAATCAACTCCTAATGCTTTGGATTTAGTGGGATCAGAGTGGTGTTTTGTATTATGGGCTGTTGAATTCGGGTCAGACGATCAGAGAGGACCTGTATCGAACACACTTGATTCGTTTGAAGAGAGCAATTAACGAAAAACGACCAGAATATTCGACAGACACGAGGCCAAACTCTTCTATCATGACAACGCTCAGTCACATGTTGCAAGACCAGTGAAAAACTATTTGGAAAACGGTGGATGTGAAGCTTAGGCTCAGCCACCTTATAGCGCAGATCTTGCTCCTTCTGATTACCATTGTTTCGATCGACGCTTTATTTCAGAACAGGGTATTAGAAGTTCGCTTGATTTATTTTTACTTCAGAACCGGAGTAGTTTTTTTAGCGCGTAATCCATATGCTACCAGAAAGAAAAAGTAGTGGCTAACGATTGACAATACTTTGAAAAACGTATCAATTAATTTTGATATTTTTTCAAGCCAAAAAATCTACATTATTTGCTTATATTGGCCAATCTATGTTCATTTACGCCTGCGGTTTTCGTATTCAATTAGCGTACGGTTAGCTAAATACAGTCATTGGACATTTGTGAACCAATTCGGCCGAAAGATGTGAAGAATTTGATTCAAGCATTTATTGTGGAACGTTTGCAGTGTTCTTGTGGAATTTTGAGTAGAGAGACAAGTGCTGCGACCATATAGAAGTATGGCGCTGCTGTCAAACATCTTTAGTTTTGTATCAGTTTTATGATAAGAATTAATTTCTTCAGCTAATTTACGACTCGTTTAGCTGCCTCCATCCTTTAAAATTTCTTTCGAGATGCTACGGACTTATTTTCTAGTCCGGCATTTCAACACTTTCGTTTGAAAGATCTCCATCAAGCCAATAGTCTGCTGCTTCGTTTACGACAGAACTTAAACGAGGTCGTACGAATAGCTAAGACAAATCACTTAAACAATGCTATTCTGTACCCCGAATCAGAAAGATTTTATTCGGGATCGGAGTATTCCGTACATCTTAGCTGTTCTGTATTCCATTTCAGAATAATTTTTTTCGTCTTATTTCGTATTAGAAAATGTTAGTGGAACCAAATCGAATGAAGTTTTTTTTTTATAAAACTTCCCTGTGCTATTAAAATATCAATTGTAATCAGGGTTGGCAAAAACCTGTTTTTTTTTTAAGTCCAACCCACCGGGTTTTATTAGGTTTATTGGGTTTTGTCAATGCTTCCAAGTTTCGTTCAAGTTGACAATATTTTTTGTTTGTTTAATACAGTCACGTTGTTTTTGTATTTATAATGCAATTTTGCACTCTTGGTGGGATCAAGGCGGCATTGTGTGCTAAAACTCTGTGATCAGAGCAGACTGCAATTACTTCATTTGAATCATGCATTATTAGAAAAACGGCCGGAATGTAAAGACAGATATGAATAAATTTTTCTTTGCATGATAACACCTGACCTCATGTTGCAAAAGTTTCAAAACAATTATTAGAAACGGTCAAATGCCGCATCCGCCGTATTCTCCGAACATTGCTTCGTCGGCTGTTGCGACGGATACAATATATTCAGACCTCTTTATCCAGGCTTTCTTTACATAATATTTCGCTGTAACGACCTGTTTGTACTATGAAACACATTCGCTTTAATCACAATTTACCTCATTCTACTGTTAAAATAACGTGAATTCTCTGTTTTTTAAAAAAAAGTGTAAGGAAAGTAAACGCAACACATATTCATCTCGTTTTGGGGCTTTTCGATTTACGGCCTACATTTTCAGAAACTATCTAGGGCATATAAGGAAATATAAGTTTATTTTTTAACATGTCACAGAATAATTTCCTTTGAAGAAATACAAAATCGGCTTCAAAGTTGGAGTGCCTTAAAAGTCGAGACGCCTTTCCGATACGGGATTTGGAAATTGGCTCAGAAGTGTAGAAAATATGTAGGTAATGATTTGATAAATTTGTTATTTCATTATCTGTTTGAGGTCAAAAACGGCATAAATAAATTTGTACGCCCAATACGTAAATATTAATTATTTTTGTTGTAAATAAACTACGAAAACCATTAAATAAAAAGATCCATCCGGGTTTTTTTAAATATAATAAAACCCGGGTGGTTTAATTTCCGAACTTTTGATTACGAGTAATTTTATAATTCCGCACGGATTGATTCCACTCTGAATACAGAACAGGGACGATTATAAGGCGATTTGAAGGCTGTATCTTCAAAATAGACAAGCAACTTTGCCAACTTTGGAAGCAGGGGCGCTTCGAAAATATGTTTTCTTTCTTCAGAATATATAGACTCGAGTTTGGTACCCAAAAGCCAACTCCAAAAAGTGTTAGGAGGACTTTAGTGCGATTGGTCTGCAATTCGGCAAAACCGTAATTATGCCATATTCACACGACAACGTTTTTCCGTATTACCATATTAGTGTTACGAAAATCAGGTCGGGCACCCATTTCGTTTATTACATTGCTAAAGAATAAACTAAAGGCACAAAAGCAACTACGTGCTTATCTACGCTTAAACACAAACTCCAACGACAACAAAACAAGCAAACAATCAAACAAATAACAAACAACATCAAAACAAAAATGACTGAAATAAGTAGATGTTGACATTCGCATGGCTTCATAAGAACTACAAAGAAAGTTAAGAAAAGAAATGGAATCTACCTGTAATATCGAGAGGTTCGAGAACTTTCGAAGTATTGTTTACTCAGCCATAACTACATAATAGCACAACAAACAGTTTATGTCTAAACTCAGTGTGAAGAGAGTTTATGAGGAGAAAACTCGTGAAGTGAGTCGTAAATGTGTTCAAGTCGTAAGAACCTCTTAGTTAGATTTAAATCAGTAAAGATAGTTACTGTTCTGTTACTAGTTCTGTTTGAAAAGGATGTGATCGAACATAAGTTGTATCAACGATCGGGTTGGAGATACAGATGTAAAAAAATCTGTTGAGTAATTTTTGTTGTTAACAAAGTTGTAAACAAAAAGTGTAATAAAGAATAGAAATTGTTATTGCTCGTGAAAAGGTTATGAGCAGTGGAACACAAAACTGTGTAAAATAAAGAAAATTAAAAATAAGATTTATTTTATTTTAACTGTAATCTACGAACTCATAAATAAACATTTTTAAAAGCTACAAATGTAACAATTGGTGTCAGAAGTTGGATTACAGACTTTCAAATAAAATGAATAAAGATGAAGTTGAAAGAATTTAACGAGGAAGAAGTTGCAAGTTAGCAGCTGAATGTCATGATGTACAAATATTACACAAAAAACTTATGGCAAAAATTGAAAAGAAATTTGAAGAAACGCCTAATGCGATAACCGGGAAGCTACAAGAGCTGCATACATAAGAAGGTAAGCAAAAGTGATCATGGCGTCGAGTTTAGATGGCCAGATGAAAGCAAAGCACCTGTCGTTTATGTTTATTTTTAGCACATGTTATATACGACAGGGGAGGCTATGAGCAGTATAGTACAAAACTGTATTAAATAAAGAATTTGTATTAAAAACCAAGCATAAGATTTATTTTATTTTAACTGCAACCTACGAACTCATAAATAAACATTTTTAAAAGCTACAAACGTAAGAGTTGATGTCAAAAGTGGCATTGTAGACTTTCAAATAAAATGAATAAAGATGAAGTTGAAAGAACTTAACGAGGAAGAAGTTGCAAGTAGCAAGTTAGAACAAATATTACACAAAAAACTTATGAAAAAAATTGAAAAGAAATTTGAAGAAACATCTAGTGCGACAAGCGAGAAGCTGCAACAGATACATACATAAGAAGGTTAGCAAAAGAGTTGATGGCGTCGAGTTTAGACGGCCAGATGAACGCAAAGCCCCTGTCATTTATTTTTTAGCAACGTAATACACGAGAGGGTAGCACAACCTGATTTTCGTAATATTATGAATGGAATTACATAATTTCCCATACAAAATTTAGTGTTTATCCGCACTAACCTTTTTTGCCATTTTTAAAGTACAATTTAACGCCAAATAACAAGAAAAATAATCATTAAAATGAATGAATTACAATGATTTCACAGGAACGGGGTAATTCATATGAGTAATTCAAATAACGAACAAAGTAATTCATAGTCGCGTGTAAATACGATATTTTTATCTTATCTACCATTGTCCGTGTGTGCGTTATAGTATGGTAGGTAAGCCACCAATAGGTATGCGGTTCAATCACAGGCTAGGCCATATGAAAAAGACAAAATTTTTCTACAACGTTATCACCTCATAACATTAATTAGTAACTGGTTAAGAGTATTACTACTGCTGAAAACTTTTCTAAAGCATTTTGCCTCTCGGTGCCGGAGTTAAAATGTAGGTTCCTTTCAATGTGTATGAAAATAGAATCGAGTTTTTTTCTCCTCCCTGGAATATTATTGGAATTATAATTATCTATTATTGTAACGGATTTACTTAATAATTAACCATATTTAGTTATTGAAAATTTAAAAAATACGTCTCAAGTTTAATTAAAAAAAAATCTTGCTTAACAATTCAATTGTAGGGCTGTTGTGTAGGGCATTGAGTAGTTGGATTTAACCAACTACAATTTGTTTACTTAATTTTTGTTAATTTTAATCATAACATGCATATTATTTTTCTATAAAAATACATGGTATAAATATTAGGCTTTGTGTACTGTATAAATATTTTTAGCATACTTTTAGGCCTCTTGCTATTATTTGCTGTTGAATGTTAAAAGAAATTCTTTTAATGCATAATTAAAGGCAAAATTGTAAACAACATGTGCATTATTGTTTAACTTCATGGTTACGAAATAAACCAATAATATTTTACAAAGGATTTTACAATAAAAAGTGTTTCTCAAAGAAAATGAATTGTAATGAAATTCTTAAATTTTTCCTAGATACACTAAATTAACCGTTACTTGTGTTACACCCTTTAAGAAAAACAAATATTTTATTTTCGTATTACAACTTAAATCAGGACATATGGTAAAATTAAATTTATTCAACGTGTCGTGATTGCAACGCGGTTGTTTGGGAAAAAATCTGCATCAACTTTAATTATCTCAAGTAAATATTGTATTTTAGTTTTGGTGGTAAAAAAAACAAGTAAAAACAAAAACAACAGAAATGGATAAATAACGGTGTTAACAAGCCGACCAGGTCAAAAGCGTTAAAGTAAACAATAGCTCATGCACCTACAGCAACAGTAGCAGTAACAACAAGACAAATACTTGTACATATTCTATCCAATTATCATCACCTCAACTGAAGCATTGGCCAGGCAATGATATAAAATAAAATCTCATTCACATGGTGAATGTCGTCAATAGGCAGCAGAGAATCAATTTAAATTTTGTCGCAACGGAAGTGTGTCATCAACTAAAGGCTGATGATGATGATGAAATACCTGGAATTCTTATTTTGCTTACTGGCTCTAGTACACATGATTATAAGCATAGTGAATCCTAATAATGAGACAGCTCGCATGGTGATCTATTTGCAGAAACCCAATGAAATGGGGCCACGTACCTGGTTGGCCGGCGTAAGTTGCTTGGATCGTTTTGCCAAAATCTACTTTAAGAGACGCGAGAAACTAACACGACCACCCAATTTGGTACTGACTAGTGCTATAAACATGAGCACACCAGCTGCTCAAATACAAGAGGGTTTCTTGAAACTCATAATGGAGACCATTAGTGAAAAACCTCCTAAACGCACCGTCTATCAACTGAGAATAATATCGGATTCGAAAATATATTCTCGTATAAAACTCTCGCAAAGGGAGTTGGTCTTGGCCGATTACTACATCATTATAATAGATTCTATAGCGCGTTTAAAAACGCTAATGCGCGACTATGTCAGTCATATGTTATCTTGGAATCCAGGAGCTAGATTTCTGCTACTCTACAACAATATTAATAATCGTGACAAAGAAGTGGAAACAGCTCGTACAATCTTCGAAGAAATGTTATTCAACTACTATGTCCATCGTGTAGCCGTTATGTATGCCACCACATCCACAAGGTATTCCCTGCTTTTGATGGATTATTACAATATAACCTCGTGTAGGCAATTGAAAGTGAAATCAATTGGCATCTGTGAAGAAGGACGTTTGAAGCCAGATAATGTAAAGATATTGGAGGCGGAATTACAAAGTTTTCTTAACAGTCTTACGCTTAATAACTGTACTTTCTACATGTGTGCTTCCATAGCGGCACCCTTTGTGGAGGCCGATTGTATACAAGGTTTGGAACTGAGAATAATTGGTTTCATTAAGAGTCGTTTGAAATTTGATGTGAGTATTTGTTAGTACATGTTTAATTGAAGAAACTGTACATCTCATCCCCTCTTTACAGATCAAACAAACATGTGAACTTGAAAGTCGTGGCATTGAAGAAGAACCGGGTAATTGGACTGGTTTACTTGGTCGTTTAAATGAAAAGTCTTGTGATTTTATAGTGGGTGGTTTTTATCCCGATAACGATGTGATCAAAAGTTTTTGGGTTTCAGATACTTATTTGGATGATTCCTATACTTGGTTTGTTAAATTGGCCGATCCTCGTCCTGCCTGGATGGCACTCTATGCCATATTTGAAAACTTGACTTGGCTTTCATTTGTGCTGATGCTGCTAATAACCTGGCTAACTTGGTTTATTTTGGTTTACTTTCTACCGGAACCTCCAGAAACCCGGGAATTTTCTCTAGTCGGCATTAATAATATGGCCGTTTCCATATGTGTTTCTGTAAATGAAAGACCCATATGTGCTGCTTCACGTATTTTCTTTGTATTTTTAGCGCTCTACGGCTTAAATGTGACATCTACGTATACATCGAAACTGATAGCCGTCTTTACAAATCCCGGATATTTGCATCAAATTGAGAATTTAAACGAGGTTATGGAGGCAGGCATACCATATGGTAAGAATTGTATTATAGAAAATTTTTTTTTTATATTAGAAATTCTTTAATAAGTAAGAATAGAATAGACGGTTTAGAGGAAAATCAGATATTTTGTAGATCCGAGCGTTGTAATAAATATCACATAGAGCAAATGCTGGAATGAGTCCGAAATATCTAGTCCATAACAACCGGTTAGGCTTCACTCAAAAGTATTCTATCCCTAAATCAGCCTGGAACCCTAATTAGTTCCGTAATTAATCTGGTATCAAAGTTCGATAGTTTCGACAAACCATCAAAAAAGAGATGCACCTTCCAAATGATGTCGGCCACATCCTACTCTTCCTCAATCGATCTACAACATTGACAGAAATTACTAGCAGGTAAGTGTAGACTCTCTGCATGCCTGCACATTATACAATAACGTGTGCCAATGGATGCAGTAGTGGAGTTGTTCCCACGGCTCAGATCAAGCAGCTGATTGGTACGCTTTCTATACAATCAAGGCCAGGTGAGTCAAGCAACGAAGTAAGATTCTGCCTTTGACCAAGATTTTTCAGCGCCCTGTAGGAAATTTTACCTAATAGACTGCCAAATGGAGAAGAGAGTAAGCTCTAGCAAGTCTATCAGCAACAAAATTACCGGCAATCCTTATCACGACAGTCTCTAACTAGTTTATAGCTGATAGCCACACCCTCGAAAGATATTTTATTGTCGCCTGGCTATTGAAAAAGATATATTTAGCAGGAGCACCACTTCTCAGCCATTACTTCGACTTGAATAGCCCGGGAGGCGGACAGATACCCCAGGGTTAAGCATTTGGATAAAATTCCACTGCCCACTTATTCCTCAAGTTTAGAACCACTAGTAGGGACTTCCACTTAATTATTGGGGTTCCTAATGTAGAAGATAACATACAGCTAAGCGTAAGATGAGATATCGTCAATATCGTTAAGAATCTAAGGTTCCTGAGCTGAGATATAATAGAAGAGTGTCACAAAAGAGTAATGTGCAAGCGTGACAGAGCATTGAGTCTTATTGCTTTGTATAGAAGTCAGCCAAGCATAACAGGAAGAGCCCTTATGGGAGTAGTACGAAACATAACTGTAGATCTTCTAACTTTAGTAGGGAGTATGACATTGCAGTATCTAATGGTATTCACAAGAAAACTGCGACATAAAAAAGAAGATCTTGTTCCCGAATTGATTACGAATTAGTATAAATTTTTTTAACTCCTCATAATGCAATTAGCAGTTATGTGTTTTTAGTAATTAACAATGACTTGAGGTTGTCAATTACACAACTTTTAATTGCTAATTGCCAATTACAGTAGCAGTTAAGTACTTTGGTAATTGGCAATAGTTTGAGGTTGTGAATTATACAATATATAATTAATAATTGCCAACTACATTAGCAGTTATGTTGGGTAATTGTCAATTACAGAAACAGCTACGTATTTTTGCTAATTTTTAACAGCTTCAGGTTGGCAATTATACAACTTATAATTGGTAATTGCTAATTATATTAGCTATGATGTATTGTTTGTCATTGGTAATTATTGGAGGATGCCAATTATACAATATATAATTGGTAATTGTCAATAAGAGTTGCGGGTACTTTCTTTGGTAATTGCCAATAATTGGAGGTTGTCAATTATACATCTGATAACTAGTAACTGCCGATTATATAAGCAGTTGCGTATTTTCGAAAATAGTTTGTGTTTATCAATTATACAACTTATAATTGATAGTTGCCAACTACAATAGCGGTAACGTATTTGTGGTAATTGTCAATAATTGTGGGTTGCCAATTATACAACTTTTAATTGGTAATTGCCAATTGTAGTAGCAGTTATGTATTGACTTATTGGTAATTGCTTATTACGCATGCAGTTACGTTTTTTTTTTTTTTTTTTTGGTAATTGCCAATAATTTAAGTTTGATAATTACGAGGGCGGATTGACATTGAAGCTACCTAGCGCTAAATGGCAGCACAAACACAAAAACTTTTCCTTTCTTAGAAATTACGATCTGTCAAATTTCAGCTGTTAAAATTTTAGCCAAATTCATCGATTAGTTTATTTGTTGTAGTCGTTTGAAATAAGCAACCTTTGTGTTTCTTGAAAAATGGAAAAAAGTGATTTGTGTGTAGTGATTAAACACTATTATTTGGAAGGCAAAAGAGCGAAAGAGACAAAAGAAAAGCTTGATAAACATTACGGCGAATCTGCTCCGTCAGATTATATGGTAAAATATTGGATTGCTGAATTTAAACGGGGCCGAACAAGCACTGCAACAATACCATCAACAGGAAGGCCAAAATTGGTGGTTACTGAAGAATATATCAAGAAAATCCTCGATATCGCTGTGAATGATCGCCGGAACAAAATCCGTGAGATTGCTGAAATGGTAAACATATCATATGAACGTGTGTTCAACATTTTGCATGAACATTTGCATATGAAAAAGCTATCGGCAAGATGGGTGCCGCGTTTGCTCAGTGTTGAACAAAAACGAGTTCGACAGATCACTTCACAGCGGTGTTTGGACATGCTAAAGCATAATCCTGCTGATTATTGGCGTAGATTAATAACTGTTGATGAAACGTGGGTCCACCACTACACACCTGAAACCAAAAATAATCGAAGCAATAGATGGAAGCTGGTGGAAGTGCTCCGAAGAAGGCGGAGATAGCAAAATCGGCTGGCAAGGTTATGGCCACTGTATTTTGGGATGCACACGGAATATTGCTCATCGATTATCTTGAAAAGGGATCCACAAACACAGGAAAGTATTATCGTGCATTATTGGATCAATTAGTTGATGCAATCAAGGAAAAACGACCACATTTAAACAAGAAAAAAGTGCTCTTTCTTTAAGACTACGCACCGGTTCACATAGCATTAGAAACGATGCTAAAACTACGAGAAATCCACTTCGAATTGGTTGATCATCCACCTTATAGTCAAGATTTAGCCCCTAGTGACCTTTTTCTGTTTCCAAACTTGAAAAAATGGCTCGCAGGAAAAAGATTCATCTCAAACGAAAAAGTGATTACCGAACCCAATGCGTATTTTGAGGAGTTCCCAAAATCGTATTATTCAGATGGTATAAAAAGTTGGAAAATCGTCTTACTAAGTGTATTGAGCTAAAAGGAGACTATGTTGAGAAATGAATGGTTTTTGAAAAAAAAAATTTTTTTTTCCTACTTAGGTAGCTTCAATAGCAATCCGCCCTCATATACAACTTATAGCTGGTAATAGCCAATTACAGTAGTAGTTACGTAATTTTGGTAAATGGCAATAATTTCATTTTGCAATTATTCAACATCTAATTGGTAATTGCCAAATAACAATTACATCTAATTGATAATAATTTATTAAAATACTGAACACTTGCGAAAATAATAGAAGGCCATTACGAATTCAATGTAATGAATAATGCCAATTACTGCTAAGATCAATATGTCAATTAAAAACTGTAACTTTATTTGTGTTAGGAAAATTCAATTCCAAATTATATATGTATAATTGGTAATTACAATTTCGCAATTAACCATTTCTAAGCAACGTAATTAAAAACTGGTTATTAATAGCTTATGCCTAAGTATATAGTATGTATTTGAGAATATATGTATTAATGAGTTATAGTAAGTTGTACAAACAGATAATTACAATTCAAGTTAAATTAAATTAAGAATAATTACATTGCTTAATTAGTTTCATATCTTTGTGGGGAGCATTTACCCGGTATTTAAGAATTATTAATTTTATCCTAATATTTTCATATAGGTGGCTATGAAGAAAGTCGTGATTGGTTTGAAAACGACGACGACATGTGGATTTTTGATGACTATAATGAAACGTCTGACTTTGAACCGACTGCAGAAAACTTAGAATATGTAAAGCAGGGTAAACGTGTTATACTTAGCAGTCGCATGTATATCTTGCAAAATCGTTTATCGGACGACATTTATGGTTTCGCCTACAACGTATTCTCGAGTCCCATACAAATGATAATGAAACCGGGATTTCCATTTCTATACGATTTCAATTGGATGATACGTTATATGAGAGATTTTGGAATATTCGCGAAAATTCAAAGTGATTTTCGTTACAACAATACATATTTGAATCGTATAGCTAAAATGAGACCAGATTTTCTAGGTACGGTCAAGAATTGCAAAATAAAAAATACATTTTGATTTATCTAAGCTTGCTATCATTTCAGAAAAAGTTATCGTTTTAACCACAGATCATTTACAAGGACCCTTTGCCATACTTATAGTAGGAATATCTATAAGCCTTTTACTGTTTTTGGGCGAACTGCTGACATTTTACGTAGTGAAGCCTTGTTGGCTTGAAAAAAAGATTAACAATGAAAATAAGACTGAAATAATTTCTAGCGAAAGAAAAAAGAAGGCGAAACAAAAATCAAAAAAGAAAATGGAAAAAAGTAAATTAAAGAAAAAAGATAAAGTAAAGAAATCAAAGGAGAATTTCAAAATGGATGATGAACTTGTTATACGCTGGAACGAACGTAATTTATATGAGGAGTCTATACAAAAGGGAATACGATTTACACCCCTAAAGCGTAGAATTATAAATAATCGAGAAAATATATGACATTTTCAATATAACGAATAAAAAATATATATTTTTTATTTAATTTATAATAAATATTGTTCCGAAAATAAAAATACAACACTGGATTGTGGGATTTTGGTATATGTCAAGTTGGCAGCACTGCCACATCGAATATCTTTACGTTACATTTGATTTAGCATATACGGAAATAGAAGATGGTCGATGTTTCCTGAACCTTCTGAAATACAGGCAATTAGGTATATAGAGGGCTGTTTTACCTACATGTCAGTTAGTGATCGTGTGGCTACCGTAAGATAAAGACGTGTTTAAGCGGAAATAAAAAGTGATGTATAGGCTATAAAACTGTATAAAAGTTGTTGTGTAGTAAATAAAAATATAACAGTAAAACAACAAAATAAAACGGTATTTATTTTATTTCAAATGCAATTTAAACGAACTCAAACGTTTTAAAAAGGTTAAAACGTAACAATATTGTAAATAAATAAACAAATTTAGTAATGACTTATAAGTTCTACTTAATTTGTAATTAATTACTAATTAAAATGTATAATGTACTGGTTAAGAGCTGCATATTTAAATTTTCCCAGTTAGAAATTCAATAATATTTTGTAATTTGATGATTGATTGCTGTAATTTGTAATTGACATTCTTGAATTGTTCATTGCATGTAATTAGTAATTGACTTTTTCCAAAGACATTAATACATAGGGCACTATCTACAGAAATACTCCAATAGAATCGATTTTGCGCTATATTTCTCCAAGTAATGTGCTGTCATACAGAACATGACCAATGCAATTGCCACTTGCGTATTTCAATTGCCACTTCTATTTGATTTGTTTACAATTTGTTTACATTCATTATCATCCTTCGACAGAAAAAACGCATCTGCTTTAGACAACCATTTATGAAAATACGCTGAAGCCACAATTACACTAATACCACAATTACCGGTCAATAGACCTTTTAGTACCCAGAAATCACACTTATTTAGCAGCAATAGCTTTTCGGATCTACCGAGAAAATTAAAATAAACTTCCTCGCCTGTTTCATATGAGGAACACTCCAGCAAGAGTGTCAGTCAGGAGTCAATACTCTCGCTTTCATATCCTACAGGGGCACCGCAAAATGGCTATGGCCCAATAAAAACGCGGCTAGCTCCTCTGTTCGGTAAGCAATCAGCGCTTTTGTTCCCCGAATGACACTCATGATATAAATCCTTCGATATTTCCTAACGCAAGTGAAGATGTGTAAACATATGACTGGGAAATAGAAGCATTTTGAAATAGGAACCAACTACAGCGGTTATAGTCTCACTGCCAGTCTGTTTCAATCCATCGCCACCTCGATTTGTCCAACCATAAATTCTTTTCGGACATTAGCACCCTGCATTTCCTGCCCATCATCAAAGTGAACGACATGTATTTATTTATCTTAAGGAGGTGATTGCTTACGAAGAAGCGCAATATCCTATTGTGCCCACTTATTCGCTAGCCTTCAAACCAGAGATACCAAGCCAAGACTAAGAGTGCTTTTACATACCTCCTTTATCACCGAAATGTGCAATGGAACTATGTGCAGGATGTGAAGCAGGCCTATGATTGAAACACAAGTTAGGCGTTAGTAACGGTCAGTAGAGTCCGCGCATTGTTCTGTTCCGTTAGAGACCACGCCGCTAAGGTAGCATTGCTCAGTATTGGTCCTATTATTGTAACAAAAGACCAGTAGGTCATTCTAGATTTTAGACCCCACGTTTTACCATAGAGGCACTTAAAGGCATAACGGGTCCTGATTGCCTCGTTGTTAATGGAGGAAGTAAACAAAAATTCCTATTTTAGTTTTACCAAATTTGTGAAAAAACTTCAAGCGCTCTTCCCGCTTTGTCGACCGTAATTGAAACACAAGTAAGGCGGTAATAAAACCAATTCTAGGTCACGATGCTAAGGCAGCATCGCTCAGCATTGGTCTTATATTCGTCACAAAAGACCAGCAGGTCATTCTAGATGTTAGACCCCAAGTTTTACCATAGAGTCGCTTACAGACCTGATCGTCTTAAATTCCTAGTTTACTTTTGACAAATCGGGGACAAAATTCCAAGCACTGTTCCAGATTTGCCGATCTTATTTTCCACATCATCATATTAACCAGGCACTATTGCAGGCCTCTTCTGATCAATAGCTTATTCAGCAGATGTGCTGTCTTCCTAATAAACCCCAGCAGATTTGAAACCATAATCGATATGTCACCCAGTGAGATCCTATGTCTACCTAAACATTTCCATCCATTAATATTAGTTTGCCTGATGCTGGTTTATATACAGTGCATTCTAAACGTCACTTCTGTTGATACTGTCGAATGCCTTTTAAAGATCAGTGAAAAGAATTGAAACTTCTTATACAAATTACCTCGTTCACATGGCACCTTTATTCGGACTTGAACTAATTCCAACTTTTTTAATAATTTTCGTTCATTTTCCATTATTGTAAAAGCAAAAAAGTTTTAAGGCAAACTATTCCTTATCATATGTATTGCCAGCAACTACCACTCTTGAATTCACTTCAATTCTTTTTCCCCCATTTATCTTTTTCTTTTCGTTTTAGTTAGTCATTTCGGTACAAATTTTTAACATTTTCTTTTCTCCCTCTTTGTTTTGGCAGAAAACAAAAAAACATAAAAGACAAGATTTTCGAAACTTAAAACGAATTTTTGCAATTTTACGCTGATTGTCTATTAAGTCAAGATATGACAGACATGCCATTTGATTCGTCCTTTTTTTTCCTCCTTCTAAACTCATTTCAATTGTTTGGTTTTTTCGCTGCGTGCGATAACAATATGACCACTAAGTGCAGATGGTGGGATAACACAGATAAAAAGCAATTTTTGCTTAAGACCCTTGTCTTCTTTCTTTCTAGTCTGGTTTCTTTTTTTTGGCAAACAATAGTTGCAAGTTAAATATTTTTTTTCGAAATTGAAAGAAATTTGTTCTTTAAAAGGACAGGACTAAATGAAAATAAAAAGGAAAGGAACATATTTTGTAGCATACTGCTGGAGCGAAGTAGAAAAGTAGTAGTCGGCACTGAGTACATACGTATACAAGAACTACATATTCCGTGTTCACACGATAATGCTTTTTTCCAATTTTCTCTCTCATTTATAATTCGAACACCAATTACAAACCGAATTACATAATTCATCATACTAAAACCTCCCCTGCGTATAGGGATTTTTATTTTTTTTAAATAAAAATTTGCGAAATTACTTACCTATACCTACTTGTCGAAATAACGCCGCATATACTAAACAGAGTCAAAAGAAAATTGTCCCATCCATCCTTAAAATATTGTCACACTTAACGTATTAAATATAAATAACACGGTGAATTAACCAAAAGCAAAAATACCTGGTTGTACTATTTTTCTGGTAGGTGAACAAGGATCTACTTTTGGAATTTTCGTTACACTTCCAAAATCCCGAGTTACGGGTTTTCGGATCTTCATGCACTTATAAGCAAATAACTTTGCTAAATATTAATCGATTTTAAAATATGGAAAGAGGAGAAACAGACCTTTTAAATGGTACATACTTAACTTAAATAAACTTGTGGAATCTGTGTACATTGCGTAAGCATTCATATATTTTATCCAATTTATTCCAAATTGCTTAAGTTGCTTTTTTCTATAGGGATCACAGTATTTGTGAATTTATTCAATAAGTACCTTTTGTTGTTACGAATACCATGATACTTAATTTTTTAAGATCCGATGGAAATTGAGTAAGTTAAAGCACCTACTTCGTAAAGAATCTCATGAAAAAATTAAGTAATTTTTAGCAAATAAAATTAAATGATTACTTTTTGATAAGAATAAATAATTTTTTTAAAATTTTTTGTTTAAATTTTCCAAATATTTAGGTTGTACGAATAGTTTTGCCCCTGTTTGTATGTATTATTACTTTTTTTATAGAAATATATTTTCTAACTTTCAATTTTTTTTTAATTTTCAAAATATTTTGGGTGTATGACTACTTTTGTCCCTGACCGTATGTACATATGTATTATTATTTTTTTGTAAAAAAAATTTTAAATTTTTTTTTTAAATTTATATGTGAAATATATAAGATGTTCGGATATTTTTGCCCCTGACTGTATGTATTATTATTTTTTTTGTAAATAAATTTCAATTTTTTTTGGAAATTTCCAAATTTGTTGGAAATTTATATATAAAAAATTGAAGCTGTAAGAATACTTTTGTCCCCGACTGTATGTAAACACAACATGCATGTGCAAGTACCAACACACAATATTTGTTTGTTTACAAAAACTCAAAACTACTACAACCACTTCGGATCATTATAATTTTTTGGCCGTAAAAATATATAAAAAACGAGTATTTTAAGAGGCAAAATAAAAGAAAATAAAAAAAATGTAAGAAAATACAAAAATTATTGAGAATAATTTAATGGGAAAATGTAAACAATTCTTAGAAACGTGCGTGATATTCTTTTTATTGTGACATAAACAGTTCTTAGAAAAATATCACCACCAAAACAACACAAACTACAACGTCAACAATAATACAAAAAATCTTGATTTCCATTCACCATTACCATTGCACGCATACATACTCGTGTGTACCATAAGTCATAAAATAACAATCATATTCGTAACATGACTGAAAATGACAAAAATATATGCAGACGCACTGATTTCAATGTTTACAAACAACAAGCAAAAACAAAAAAATTACTCGGCTATTTACTCATTCAAAAAAGAAAAGTGTAAAGACCCGCCACATACTTGCCATGAAAGAGATCATTAAAATATGAACAAATTAACAACCGAAATTCTAGCGCAAAATTACTCGAATCACTATAGACGGTTATGTATAGACTCTAATCGTTTGGTGGAACTCAATAAAAACAAAAACTACGAAAACAATAAGAACAAGTGATCAAGCTTTAGTTGACACAGTCCGACTGTATGGAACTGTTCAATAAAATTCGATTAAATGTGTGCTTGTATTCCAATATCGAAGCAATGCTTGCTAGAGCAGTTGTCCAATTGATATGAATTTCTTAGCGATCACACTAAGCCAAGCAGTAATTTGTTCCATAATTTATTTTGACACACCGACACTGTCGAACAAGCTCAATTTATCCCGAGCATTGCATTTGATTGGTGCAGAGGGTTTGGTTATAAAACCGATAAGATATAAGATACACGTACCTCGCTTTATGCTACTTAATAAGAATTGAGTCCCAGCGTCAAATATCTGGGCCTTATTCCTGACCACAAGCTATGTTGAAAGGCAAACTTAACTGAGAGAGCTTGCAGGCCGGCTTGTGCCACCTACTGCTATAGGAGCCATTGCTCTCCACCAAAATACTACTCACCTCTCTACAAGATGTGGTCTCAGACCTGGAGTCATTCGCTGGATCTACTCGACGGTTATTCAACTTAATGATTTCTAGGGAAGTTGCCTTTTGGTGTACTGCCCCCAATAAACATTGCAATGTCAGGCTCCTGGATAAAGCCGGGAGGTATGCTGCAATACAGATCACAAATGCGCAGTGTATCACCCCTACAAGGAACCTTTTTGTTATGCTCGCTTTGGCTTTCTTCCGGTGAGACGGTGGCGTATTTTCCCTGTTCTATCTGAGAACCCTAAGTCCTGGATAGGGGACTCCATTTCGAGATTCCAAGTAAAACCGACTGAACATCTGGAGGTCTATACTGACGACTCTAAACTTAGCAACCGTGCTGGCGGTGGAGCTTATTCCGAAATGCTCAATCTAAGTGGCTATCTTCATATTATTATCAAAAAATTCAGGCTCTGCAATATACATAGTTCCTTAGGATTAATCCAATCACTGGTCTATGCTCAGTACAAAGTCGTGCTGTGATTCTGATTTTTATACGGCATGTATAGAGGAAACATTCGATAGTCTCGACATCCTCTACGCTTGCCCTGTACTTATCCAACTCACAGTCCATAAAACTTTTATTGAGTAAATCAATTGCACCGTACTCTCTGCCTACCATGTGGCCACCCCCTGTTGGAACGACATGAGAGCAAGATTAATAGCAGTTACTTGATGAATAAGAAAAAATTTCTAATCACGTCCTTATACCGTTTACCACTGAGAGAAACATTCTGATCATTAGAGTTTTTGAAGACATATAGACCAATGACTCCGCCAGTCCATAAAGCGCACCAGACAGCAATTTTCTGTGAATGTAATGGTGTTTCGTCAAAAGCTCGTAGATTATCCTCACTCAAGTGAGACAATTCTACTTATTTATCTAGTCATTCAAACAAAAATGAGCTTCATTGGAGAACAAAATTTTGAAATTCTTTTCCTATAAAATTTCAACAATTTGCAGGCGTTGTTCTGGTGAAAATCTATCCATAATGAGATGTCTAAGCAAACTACACAAAAAGCAACTAACAGCTTTTAAGTCGGTCGTCAAATAAAGCAGTAATGCCACTTCAATATTATGAACCTCGAAAAAAAAGATCAACGTAAATTAAACGTATCTGTGTAACTGTCATTGTTGCAGAAAGAGTGTGTGATTGATGAAGAGTGGGCAAATTTGAAGTTACTTCCTAACCTCAATTCATACCAATATAAAATAGAAATATGGGAATTAATAATGGAATATGATGGCGGGCACATGTCCACCTCTAGCCAGTCGGCAGATGTCTGCTCTTTTTACTAAATTTTGGACCACATGTTGCAACAAAGCTTTGCATATCTCGTCAATGCGGCGCCGAATTTCATCTTTCAGAGTCACAGTTGTTTGTGGCTTGTTCACGTAAACTCGGTCTTTCGATGGCTCCAGAGAAATTAATACAGCGGCGTTAAATCACAAGAACGAGGCGGCCAACTGATATCGCCAAATCGATTACGCGACCAGGTAATTTCCCCTGCAATAACTGAATTGCTTGGCTGACTGTGTGGCTTGTGGCACTGTACTGCTGAAACCAAAGGTCACTGATGTCAGCATTAGCCAATTGTGGCCACAAAAAATTGATTATCATGGTTCGGTAGCACAGAGAACTTACGCTGACGGCGTTTCCTTGCTCATTTTCAAAAAAATACGCGCCGATGATGCCGCCTAACCACAAACTGCACCATACGGCCATTTTCTTTGGATGTAATGGTTTTTCGAGGACTATTTGCGGATTTTCTGAGCCCCATATGCCACAATTTTCTTTGTTTACATAATCCGTTAATTGAAAATGGGCCTCATCACTAAAGATGATTTTGTTGAAAAAATGCGTTCAGTTTTTCAAACAGCCAATTCACATACATTCGACACAAACAATAGTAGGCTGGCTTTAATTCTTGAACGAGTTGAACTTTATAAGCGTGAAGATGAAGATCTTTATGCAAAATGTTACGCAAAATTCCTCTGGTGATGTCCAATTTTTGTGAACGTCGACGAGTTGATGTTCCAGGCTCATTGTCAACACTTTGCTGTACAGCGGTTATGTTTGCATCACTACGGCCTTTACTAGTTATTGTTTTAATCTATTGTCAGCAACAGTGTCGAGAGCCTGGAATTTAGCGATTAAATTACATACAACGGTTTCAGAAGGAGCCTGATTACGAGTAAAACCGCTCAAATTTTACGAAGTGATACAGTAATTTTTTCACGATTTTGAAAGTAAATTTTCACAATTAAAATTCTTTGCTTAAGAGTGTAGCGTTCCATAGTTAAAATGTTCCAATTTCTTACTTAATAAGTAGCGTCAAAGGTTGATAGCACAATTCTTGACATTTCATCATTTGACAGCCAATTTACTTCCTAACCTCAAATTTGCCCACCCTCTACAAGGTTTGCTCCTTTTAACTTTTCTGTTACTTTTTCTATGCGTTATCGGAATCATCATGTGTAGGGCAAATGTTTTCAGCCTTTTTTTGTCGTAAAAAAAGAGAAAACAATTAAAAACGATTTAAAAGATGATGAAGTAGAAGAACATTAAAACAAAAACTAAAAATATTAACAACAACAACAACAACAACAACAACAGCAAAAAAATAATACGAGTAATTACGAGTATATTTACAATTCAGACAATTTTTCGTAAACAAATCGTAAATTTAAATTTTACGACTTAATTCGGCATTTAGTGCAACGTTTTTAAAACATGCTGCAGAATCAAAACAAACACGTAAAAATCATAACAACAAATACAAAAACAAAACATGAAAACAACAAAAAATTAAAAATAAACAAACAACAACTTATAACAAAGAGAATAAAAAAATTATTGTAAAACATATTCGATACCCTACACACGAGTACAGTGATGAACAAAAATACATAGAAGGTGGGTAATATTATATAAATACTTTGGAAGCAGATGATCTTAATTTTCTGGCCATAAGAATTCATTTTGATGTCTGTTGGAAGGATCACATTTTCCACGTTTTGCAAGAAGCACTTAAGTTCCTCGGTTTCTTGAAACGGTATAAGAAATACTTGACACCATCAGATCAGATATTTTTAGTATTTACAGATCTTATTTCATCCAACGCTCCTCTAGAGAGCATATTGGCTACCTAGAAAGCATCAATTGCTTTGTTTCAGCTTCAGTAATCAAGTTGATTTTCAAGCAAAGTTGCTGATTAATCTACATGTAGCTCGTCTCCATATAATTATGTTTAGTGGTGAAGATCCTTGCTAAGTGGTGGTGATCCTACTTTGCTTCGTAATTTTTTACCAGTACGTAGCGTTTTTTTCTGATCATTCGTGTGATTGCTTGTCATTATCTCGAGAGGTACGGCTGGGTGATCAGGAGAGGGTGTGGCGGGTTGAAGTCTCTTTATCAAACAATCGAAACTACAATTAATTTTTTTTCGTCATGCAATCTGCTGGTTTTCGAACTTGGGCCGCTTGTATTGTATACCTGTGCTCTAACCGCTACACCACGCTACCTTGAAACCTATATCCGAACTAAAATTGTATGCAATTCCTATTTATGGCGATGCTTCAAACTAAATTTTGAGAATTACTCGACCGTATTCAAGAGTTGCTCATTATTGACGTGTAATAGGATATTAACTTGATAAATTAATTAATTAGAGCATTGACGCAATGTGCCATGTGCTCCATGGATCTTTCGATACCCTAACTGAAAATCTTCTATCGAAATAAAAGAATTTAGTCCCAATAATCACATGTTCTTACAAAATACTTGTATTTCCCGCAGAGAACATTCTTTTATGACTGATAATCCAGTGAAACGCAACTTGCTACTGTTGCTGCTTTATTTACACCCTCCTCTGTATGTTTTGTTTTGTTTTCCTACTGAATTACAAGTGTAAAGAGTAAAATTTGCAAGTGCGGAGTGTGTGTTTAACGTGTTACGATTTCATCGCTTTTTTAATGGCAAATTGTAAAAAATAAGAGCAACAACAGCAACAACAACAATAATAATAACAAACGAAGAGCGTCGGTGTCGATCATCAATGATGTTATTGCCGATCATGATGTTGTTGATATTTTCACGATGCACTACTGAACGAGTTTATTTTTAAAAAACGTTTACAACTGTAGCGTTTGTTGCTTTTTGCACTGGGTTGGCAGAAGCTTAAGACAATGAAAACTAAAAGTAATTATGTTCGAAAAATACAGTTAATGTTCGACCGCATGCCTGAGACATATCTGTCGGCAACTGGCAGATACTGATCCCAGAGCGACGATATTGGTCATATGAGGTTCCTGAACGGATATCCGTGGGCATACATTGCTATACATATGGATCTAAGTTCAAGGAGAAAACGGGACTGGGGTCTTTATTGAGCACCCAAAGACCGATATCATCTTCTGTCTTCCCAACTATAATACCGGTCTTCAGGCTGACGGCAGGGCTATATGAGAAAGTATGGCCCTTTATATTTGTCCATTTCTAGTTCGACGTAGATTGCTCATAAATGACTCATTCTTTTTCTGTATCTAGTCGGTGCTATTGTCTAATGATATCGAGTTAATAGCCGGGCTTATTAGACTGCCAGGCTTATTAGACTGTCTGGCTGGTTTTCGATTTGATTTGCAGGATTATGCTTCTATGTGAGGTCTCTGGTTGGCTGTCAAAACCAGTTAATCTTAGCTTGGTGATTAGCGCAGTGACATAGCTTCATGGATGGTATCACGCTTGGCCACTCTGTATGGTCAAGTGTGCTTTGATTTAGCGAGGTTACTTCTGTCTCCTATAATAAATCCCTAGGAAGTCACGTTTATATCGATAAGTAGACAATTCGACAAGTGCCGAAGTACACATTATCTAGATGACGTTTCTAGTTTCTATGCGACTATTTGTTCGAATAAGAAAGCGGGCAGAGCCGTAAGAACCATATATGAAAATCCAAATATGAACAGGAGAGTGAACTGCTGAAATTGAGTACGTCTGGGCTTAGAACTGTAATGTACGTTTTAACCAATCTTGATTGAAACACTGCTATATATGGCATCCTGTGTTGAGTCTGATAGTTGTAGGGGAGGTGAGGAATATGAGTTTTTCAAACACTTCCTCTGCACATGCCCTGTTTTTGCCGGGACAATGACGGCTCCTTTGGGTGCAATCTGGTACCGAATATGAACTTCTCCATTTTCTGCCTGATTAGAGGTTTCCGATTCTATCCGTGATACGAAGGAATATAAAAAGCCCATTGTGGTTTAGGTTAGGTCAGGTTCGAGAATGTCTAACTACAATTAGAAACTGCAATACTCGCAGACCATGTGTTCATCCTATGTATTTGCAGCATGTGGTAGGCTGTTCTCATTTAATTTTCTTTCGTGTTTCCCCAATCTCTTCACTAACCTTTCTTCCGTTTTTGAGATTGAGAAGAAAGAGCGAGAGAAACTGCATAGACAGTAGCCGGTTAGATGCGGCAAATTCAATACAAGGAGAAAATCAAAATGGCCCTTAGGTTAGGTTTGGTTAGGTTATATGAGTCGCTCGCGATTTACGAGTTCACTTGGAGTTCACTTGCCAATTGTGAAGTCCAAAAAAAATAAAATCCAAAAAATATTGAAAAACCCAAAAAATTTCAGTTCCCTTACCCTTAACAAATTCAATCAACTTTGGCAGTGACACATCGCTAAGAGAGTCCATAATATGGAAGTGATATGCACCCAAGTGCTTTAGTCTAAGTTCCCATAGAACAGAACAGCCACAGTGGAGGTGTTGCACCAGTACCTCCTTGTTCTTAACCTGACAGCTCTCACAGTAGCTATGACCAAGGCGTCGCATGAGCTCTGGCATGCGGCTATCATACAATGCCGGTAATTATGCCAGAAAGAAGCCCGATTGACCTTAAAAGCGACCTAGTCGAGAAGGCCAAAGCATTCTGAATATGCTACAAGGAGTGATATTGGTCCACCTGTGTTCAATCTTCATCAGAGTATGCACGTCCTCCAGCAAGAGAAAGTGAGAGGAACCCCTAGTAGCTCATCAAAGATTTCAATCGGTCGGATGCTCGCATGACTCAAAACTCGTACTAGTTTTAAGGCCTTAGCAAACTGGAAAAATATGTTAGGCCCCATATCCTACAGGAATGTAAGAGCTTGAATGGTATGTCAACCAGGAAATCGATGACTTTTGCATGAAAGCCTAGGACAGTGGTACAGTAGGTGTGCCACCCTCGCGATTTCCTTCTTATCCCCACATAGTCTACAATGGCGCAATGGCGCATAGCCAGCCTCAGTTCTGACTTGCTCATTGAGGGATTGGAAGATGTCTTTCGACTGACCTCTCCAGTGGGCCTTTAAACATAACAGTTATAGCATAAAGTCCCCGGTCCGCTGACTGAGCCATATTGCATAATGCAATATACAGATACAAGTACACACATAAAGCCTTAGATTTCGGTAACCTTTAGACGAATTTAGTCTTTCAATGATCTGCTGATCAGCATCGTCTTAGCGACTTTGAGAACTCGGCGTGTGGTTGACGTTTGTTTTCATAAAAAGTTTTACTTCTGTCAGTTCTATAGTTTTTGTTCTTTGTTTTCTTATGATTGTTGTTGGGATTGTTGTTGTTAAATTTTATTACAACAATTTTTGTTTATTTTTATTTTTGTTTTCGTACGAAATGTCATTCACTCATTCATGTTTTCGTTATGATTCTGCTTCTTTCGATTTAAATTTTATTTTCGGTACTTTATGCCAACACACAGTGACAGCGGTGTCGGCGGCGGCGGCGTCAATAGTAATTTTTTTTCGTCTTTTGTTTTAATTACTTCGACCCGTTTTAATGATATTTGAAATGTAATTGTAATTGTGTTTGGGTCTGGGATTTTATGTTTTTTTCGCCTCTATTTCAAAAAATGTGGCAACATCACTTATTTGTTGTTGTTTTTCTTTATAGTTGTTAGCAATTTATGGTTTAAATTCGTGTTGTTTTGTATATAACTTTAGGTTGTTTTGCTGTAGTGTCGTTTATATTTATGGCGGTATTATTCTGTCGGTCGATTGAATGTCTGACCGGGTATACGGTACACAAAGAGTTTAAAATAAAAATTAAAATAAAAAAATATTAATATTCGAGTAGAATTGAAAAACATATATTTTTGTAATTTTGTACTTTATATACATATGTACGTACTCGTATAAGAAGTATTCAATAGTTTTTTATTAAATTAAAAGGTCGTTATATTTAAGTAATTAGCTATGAGTTAATGTAATTAAGTTTGTGCAAATAAACTAAAAATGAATATTATTTTAAATAAATAGTATTTTATTTACTAAAAAAAATCACCAGAGATCACCAATGAATATTTAAAACATGAGTACACTCGAATCATGATTCATACATTCTTATACTCATACACATTCATAGTCATTGCAGTAGATACTCATAGACATTTATGCTATAAAGTTTAAAGTTCTCATCATACATATACGAGGGCGGATTGATATTGTAGCTACCTAAGTAGGAAAAACACATTTTTTTTTTCAAAAACCATTCATTTCTCAATATAGTCTCCTCTTAGCTCAATACACTTAGTAAGACAATTTTCCAACCTTTTTATACCATCTGAATAATACGAGTTTGGGTACTCCTCAAAATACGAAACGTTTCGGTAATCACTTCTTCCTTTGAGATGAATCATTTTCCTGCGAGCCATTTTTTCAAGTTTAGAAGCAGGAAAAAGTCACCAATTCGCAGTGGATTTCTCGTAGTTTTAGCATTGTATCTAATGCTGTGTGAACCGTTGCGTTGTCTTGAAGAAAGAGCACTTTTTTCTTATTTAAATTTGATCGCTTTTCCTTGATTGCATCAACCGATTGATCCAATAATGCACGATAATACTCTCCTGTGATTGTGGATCCCTTTTCAAGGTAATCGATGAGCAATATTCCGTGTACATCCCAAAATACAGTGCCCATAATCTTGCCAGCCGATTTTGCTGTCTTCGCCTTCTTCGGAGCACTTCCACCAGCTTCCACCCATTGCTTCGATTGATTCTTGGTTTCAGGTGTGTAGTGGTGGACCCATTTCAGCAACAGTTATTAATCTACGCCAAAAATCAGCGGGATTATGCTTTATCATGTCCAAACACTGCTGTGAAGTGATCTGTCGAACTCGTTTTTGTTCAACACTGAGCAAACGCGGCGGCCATCCTGCCGATAGCTTTTTCATATGCAAATGTTCATGCAAAATGTTGAACACACGTTCATATGATATGTTTAGCATTTCAGCAATCTCAGGTATTTTGACCCGGCGGCCATTCATAACGATATTAAGGATGTTCTTGATATTTTCTTTAGTAACCACCTCTTTTGGCCTTCCTGTTGATGGTATTGTTGCAGTGCTTGTTCAGCCCCGTTTAAATTCAGCAATCCAATATTTTACCATATAATCTGACGGAGTAGATTCGCCGTAATGTTTATCAAGCTTTTCTTGTATCTCTTTTGCCGTTTTGCCTTTTAATCACTTCACTTTTTTCCATTTTCCAAGAAACACAAAAGCTGCTTACTTCAAACGACTACAACAAATAAACTAATCGATGAAGACGTCAGCTCATATCACAAAATTTTGAACTACATTTTGCAACAAAGCTATTCGCTTATCTCGCCAATGCAGCGCTGAATTTCATCTTTGAGAGTGTGAGTTGTTTGTGGTTTGTTCACGTAAACCCGGTCTTTCAATTGGACCTAGAGAAAATAATCCAGCGGCGTTAAATCACAACAACGAGGCGGCCAAATGACATCGCCAAATCGAGAAATTACGCGACCGGGCGGACAATCCTGCCCCTAAGTAAGTTCCTACGTTCCACAAGGAAATCATGGACGCCAAGGTCAATCTGCCTCCCTAATCGCTCCACTCTCAACATTGTTGAAGGCCCCCTCAATATCCAGAAAGGCAGCAAAGGTAAAAATCCCATAGTGCAGACCCTTCTCAATGTAGCCGACGACCTCGTGTAGAGCAGTCTCAACAGACCTACTCCTAAAGCAGGGATGTTGAGCCACACTAAAGGTCCTCCTATCTGTGCTGCTCCTCAACTGCAAATCTACCACTCTCTCCATCGTTTTTAGCAAAAACGTTTTTGCTAAACGTTTTGCCAGGTGATTTAAGGCCGATCAGTCTGTCATCGTTTTTAGCAAAAACGTTTAGCCGATCAGTCTGTCATCGCTTTTAGCAAAAACGTTTTTGCTAAACGTTTTGCTAAACGTTTTTGCTAAAAACGATGACAGACTGATCGGCCTTAAATCACCTGGCAAAACGTTTAGCAAAAACGTTTTTGCTAAAAGCGATGACAGACTGATCGGCCTTAAATCACCTGACATGGAATGGCAAGATCTGCCGGCCTTCGGTATGAAAACCACTCTCACCCTCTTCCATGCCATAATCACAATTCCACCAAGAATACAAACCTAAAGACATCCACAAGGAACCTCATGGCAGAGATGTTATCATATCGGTCACCAATGCCTCATCTGTACCCACCCCGTCACCTCCCTACAACCAGGAAAGTGGGTCTCCAGGAGAATACCAAGTGACTTAGAGTTACCAAAGACAGCCTTGCCTTTGGATAACACTCTCCGGAACCTGGACAGCCCATGCGATAACTGAATTGTTTGGCTGGCTGTGTAGCTTGTGGCGCTGTCCTGCTGAAACCAAAGGTCACTGATGTCAATATTAGCCAACTGTGGCCACAAAAAATTGTTTATCATGGTTTGGTAGCGCAAAGAATTCACGGTCACAGTACTTCCTTACTCACTTTCGAAAAAAGACTGGCTGATGATGCCGCCTAAGCATAAAAAGCACCATATGGTCACTTTCTTTGGATCTAATGGTTTTTCGAGGACTGTTTGTAGATTTTGTGAGCTCCATATGCTACAATTTTGCTTGTTTACGTAGCCGGTTAATTGAAAATGGGCTTCATCACTAAAGATGATTTTGCGTTTACTTTTTCAAACAGCCAATTTACATACGTTCGATGCAAACAATGGTAGGCTGGATTTAATTCTTGAACGAGTTGAACTTTTTAAGCGTGAAGATGAAGATTTTTATGCAAAATGTTGCCTCTGGTGATGGCCAATTGCTGCGAACGTTCACGAGTTGATGTTCCAGGCTCATTCTCAACAGTTTACGGTATAGCGGTTATGTTTACATCACTACGGCCATTACGCTGTTGGCAAAATGGCTGTTTTGTGTTTTAAGGTCGTCATAAACATCCTATTGAGAGGGTTATCCATAGTGGAGTGGATAAATTTGTGTCTGCTGTTTCAGTAAACAATAAGCCAACACCAGTAGGATGACGAACCAAAAATCTACTGGAGATATCACCATTACCCGTGAAAGTGTGTAGCAAGAGACGGCGATTTGCAAAGGAAGTGAAAGATTGTTTTTCACTTTTTCTTGTCACTGCAACTGATACAATAATTGTTAGACCACACAACTTAGCCACTCTAAAAGTGTCTAGATTAGTCCATTTGTTTTCAGCTTTTGCTAGAAACGGTCTGAGATTCTGCTTTTGATAAGCCTTTGTGGAATTGCGTTGCGACTGAAACTAACTCGTCTAACTGTTCATTACCATAGAGAGACTACTACACGGGGATCCGACAAACTTCCGTTAAACGATCCAGCCTTGACAGCTCATTTTTACATTGACCAATAGAGATATATTAGTGTCCGGATGCAACAAGGGAAAGCGACGCTTGGTTATCAACAAAAAATCAAATATAGTCACGAATATTGCGGTCATATGGTACCCTGTAGGTCAAACTAGCATTAAGCCTCAGCTCTTATTACTTCGAGGAAAAGAAAGAAAGTACGGCTCGTATAGAGTTCTTTCATGTCGAAGTACTGCTATCTATGAAGATCTCGACTGTCTTATTATTATTATCATAGCACTGGTCTACAAAATACAAAAATTTTCGGGAGTTTGAATAAAACTCTATGAAATATAATGATTTTGATGCGCTGAATTCGAATACGCTTGCAGTTTTTTCCATAGGGTTTAACATTTTTTATGGGCGTGGCAAAAATTTTTCATCTAAAATATGGTAGTTGCGTTACTAAATTTCATCATAAATTGAAAACGACTTGACCGATTTTAATGCAAGTACCAGCAATTGTTTAGGAATACATTTTTGAGCTTGGGATTATCGTAATGTATCCATTTTTCATCACCAGTAACAGCACGGTGCTACAATGAATTCTTTTTGTAACGTTTAAGCATCATTTCTGACATGCACAATCGCCTTTCAACGTCTGACTTGTTGTGTGACTCCCAATGATAATACAAGTTCTTCTTGCACTTGACAACTGTCTTTTTTTTTACAATTTTGACCGTGTTGAGGTAACAAATCATGCCCCGATTTGTCAGAAAAGGATCATTACTGGAAACGAGACGTAGATTTATGAGTACGACATGCAATCCAGACATGAGGCCAGTGAATGGCGTTCACTAAATAAGCCGGGACCAAAAAAACCTCGTTTTCAGTCAAAAAAGCGGGCAATGCTCACGGTTTTCAGGGATTACAACGGTGTGGTGCATCATGAATGTTTGCCAGAAGGCCAGACAGTAAACAAATATTATTATTTGGGCGTTATGAGACGTTCGCGTGAAGCAATTCGCCGAAAGAGACCAGAATTGTGGGCAGAAAACTCGTGGATTTTTCTGCTGATAACGCACCGTCGCACAGTGCTATCATTGTTCGAAATTTTTTGACGAAAAATGCAACAACTTTTTTCTGTTCAATCGAATTAAAAAACCATTACGGGGAGCGCCTTTCAGCAGCCATTCCTCAAATGATAGATGTACTCTTGGCTACATAGCTTTTGCATATTCCAAGCTATGACGCTTACATTTAGCGGGAATATCAATACAGATATACCAACGTAACAAAACAAAACTCAAATCGGAACGATGGGACCGCTACAAGGGAGTTATTCCGGCAACTTTTTGGTCAAGGTAGTATATTTTGTTCGAAAATTTTGCCACGCCCATAAAAAAGATTTGAGCCTGATGGAAAAAAACTTAAAACGGATTTGAATTCAGCCTACAAAACAACCCTAGGAAAGATATTTGGATGTTCCAGCCCAAAACGTGGTTAGTGTACTTTTCAGAAATGTTGTTTGTTAAGTAAAAATTTATGACCCCGATAGAGCATCAATGCAACGATTTTAACGACCTTTCAATCGTTCAAAAACCATATTAAAGAACAAAAATCAAAACTTTAAGAGCTTTTAAGCACATGTAAGGATATTTTATATGTATTTGCTTATATGTATGTATGTATATAGATATGCTTGAATATATGTATGTATGCATATGCAGATATACCATAGTTTTGCAATAAAAAAGTTTTATTTTTATTCATAAAACCCTGCAAAAAAAAAAGAAAAAACAGAGAGAAACCAAAAGAAATTTATGGAAAATAAACTTTTTAGTTTTTCCTTAAGTTTTAACCACAATAACACAATCATTGTGAAAGTTGCATTTACTTTTTTATTTTTATTTTTTTATTTTTTGTAAAGAAGAGGAAAAAATAAAATATTTTATATTGGAGTACAATTTATCAAAGTAAAACATAAATTTTAGACGCCAACAACTTTTCCATTTAATAACGTCGACAACTAAAGGAAAAAGTCAAGTACTTTTCATAAGAAAAGCTAAAATGGCAATGCGGCACTTTTTTAATTTTTCTTTTTTATATATTTTTTTTAGGGAAAATAAATTAAAAAAAAAATGAAACAATATCTTGCGTTTTAATTTTTTTTCGTCTTTTATCCTTGAATGTAGACACATGTTACGAATGTGATCACGTAAAGTCATCATATTTAAAGGAAAAGTAGAAAAAAAAGAAATAAACAACAAACGGAAACGGAAAAACTTTGCATGGAAAAAACATATAGGAAAACTAAAGTCAATAAAGACTGGTTCTTTAAAACGCTACACTACTATTTACAGTTAAATTTCCAACATTTGCTTCAGCGTAAAGGCGAAAGAGTTATGAAGGAATGAAATCATAAGCCAAGTGGGCTTAGTACAGGCAACAATAGTGCCTAAGTTGACTTATAGGGTGAGTTACTTTAAGAAACAGGAAAGTAATCAGTAACGTAAGAAAAGCTGTGATCCTAGCACGATTGCCGCCAATGTACCAATATGACACAAATTCTATTGTGCTTTCTTGTCTTTAAATATCTAAATTATCCCAATTTATTCTGCGAAAATAAATTTCAGATTCTTAATATTGGTACGTATTGTCGACTTCGATTGTTGAACATTTTTGTAATTTTTATTGCCGCATTATTACTTATTGGGCGGTCACACGATTGCCGTACCAATAATTGATATATGGCGGCAGTCGTGTGATCCCAGCTTAAGTATGATGATAAGAAAGTTTGGACAAACTTTTTTAGTGGCGTATTCACATCGGCGGTGGCATGGTGTAGTGGTTATAGTGCACGCATAACTATACAAACTACCCAAGTTCGAGTCACGGTAGAGGATATGACGAAGAGGCTTCAACTTCCCTCCAGACAACACCATATAAAAAATAAAGAAGAAATCGCCTATACCTTCTGCATACCTCTGGCGATAATGACAAACATCAGACGAATGGTCTGGAAAACACGTCACCTACTGGGAAATAATTACAATGCTAAAGTAAAGATCACCACCAATTAGCAAATTTAAGTCGAACGTCTACAAACACTTCTCCCTACATCCCTCTTCTCACAATATATTTTCCTAGTACCAGCACAATACATTACATGAGTAGGGCTTTATGCCCTGGGTGCTTCCTTCTCTCAAGAAAAAGAAAACAAGGATGCTTCGTCGCGGTGTTGATATTGATAGTGGCTATCAACTTCTCATAATTTTAAGCATATTATCGACTGTGTGCAGCTGTATATCACCAATGGCTTCACGAATATTGTCCTTTAAAGCGTCAGTTATCTCTGGCTTGTTGGCGTAACACTTATCTTTGACGGCACCTCACAAATAATAGAACAACGGTGTCAAATCGCAGCTCCGAGGTGGCCAAACTACATCAGCTCTGCGGCTGATAATGCGATCTTCAAAAACAGGGCGCAAAATATCAAGTGTAGCTTCGGCTGTGTGGCACATAGTGCCGTCCTGTTGAAACCAAATATTGCTAATATCCTCCTCTTCAATTTTTGTGAACAAAAATTCGTTCATAATGGCCCTGTAACGATCGCTATTGACTGTAACGGCCACTCCTTGCTCATTTTCGTTACATGAGCTAAGTGTCACCATTCTCTAAATAAGCACTAGTTGAAAAGAAAAACGTTAGATGGCGGACCCGATATATACTCGTACATGTACTATATACATGTAGCTGACCAATATAAGCACGCGGTTGCACAGCACACATGGTGCGATATACGGGACGCATGCTTAAACTAAGCACTTAACGTTAGCGAAAAAGGAAAATTTTCTAAATTACAAATTTCAAATTACGTTTAAGGGACACCCTTAAGAACGCTCTGTCACACAAATATGCCACTAAATATTGCCTTAAAACACACAAGGACCTAAAATTAAAATGAAAAATGAACAAAAGCAAAAAAATTATTTATATTTTCTATTTTGGCTTTTATATTGTTTTAGTTGGTAGTTGTTGTTGTTAAGGTTTTTTCTCTTTCTCTTTAGCCTGAAAACTTGTGTTCCAATAAAACTTAAATACTCGTATTTTGCTGACAAATGGCTTCTATTAGAGCAAAGACATGGAAACACATTAAAATAGAAAAAAGCAACGCATCTTGTCTGCGAAATATTTGTCATTTCGTTTTTCTTAAAAATTTCATTAAAAAAAAAAAAAATACAAAAAAAGAACGAAATATGACAGAAAAAGTGGTTGGCTGTCAGACAGACTGGATGAAAAATGCCTTGAAAGCGTGTCGTTGTTATTGTGTTTTACCATTCGATGACATCTTTTTTAGTATTCAACTTGGCACCAATAAATTTTGGTATTTCGAACATCTCATGCTTAAAAGTTCAGCTTGTCACTCTGCATTTGTATTGAAAGAGACAAAATATAGACAAATTGCCTCCAAACTTATGTAAATGGATGTGAGCGAGTGGTAGAAGTAAAAGTAGAAAAATCCATCAATTGAAAATGACAAAGTCATGTTGCTAAATATGACATGTGTTATGAATAATTTAAAAAACAAAAAGAAAATTCAATGTCAAGTTCTTAGCAATAAAGTGCTTTAAGTGGATTAATAGCGACTTTGTAATTTCATTTTCAAAATGGTGACAATAATTTGCAATATTCCGAAGACTTTTTTTCAAATATTAAATTGTTTTGTATTTCAACACAGTGGGTTATAAAAGTATGTTGAGTATTGATTTAAAGTCTCTTTCTAAGTGGAATGAATTGATTGCGTCTATGTTACTAGAACACTATTAGATTCTATTTTATGGCCTAAGGCCGAATTCTTTCTATAGGAATATTTTTGTTCGATTGCTGATATCAAGCTTATTGAGATAAGTGAGTTGTTATGGATTAACCATGAACATTTTATCAATGCTGTGCCAAATTTATTACAAATCATTCGCTATATACAGATATTCCTCACTGTTATGTCTATAAATGATATTTATTAGGCCTGTATTCTGCCTTTTTGCAAGATATATAAATATTCAATGAGTTAACATGGGCTGAAAAGTCCCGAGCCTAATAATTTTAGCCGTTGTAATCCAACTATACGATCCGGCTCGCTTGGAGTTCATTATGGTGATACAGATGAGGATAAGACTGTCGAGCACTTCTTGTGCCAGTGTCCAAGTTTCCTTTCCTTAGTAGTCCGTTACTGTATGCCATATCGGACCTGGCTAGTGTGAGCATCAGTGGGTTTTCATCTTTTGTGCATGCGTCTGGTTGGTTCGGTTCGAACCGGGAGGCGGACATGTAGGTCCGCCAGGACGCTACCTATTTTGGACATCACAGAGGGATGAATATTAGACCAAAGTGAGCTCGACCAGTGTCTGGCTACCCGTCGTAACTAACTAACTAATCCAACTACATAACTGAACAAATAAGATATGAATCTAAGAATAAATTCCCTTCTTTTTTCGCCGGGTCACTTTCAGTTTCTTAATTTTAAGGGAAGTTACATCTTATACGAAATACGCCCACCACATCGCTTGGGGAAGCTCGGACATGAATGCAAGGGGTGAGTCTGTTTTTGATTTTATCTTTTGAAGTGGCTTAGATATAATGAACACTGGCAGGGAACCTACCTTTGTAGTTTCGAATAGAAGGGAGGTTCTTGATTTGACCTTGGCCAGTTTCAGGCACTCAGGTTTGGTTAACGGATGGAGGGCTTCTGGGGAATGCTCTTTCTCTGACCATCTGCATATTGATTTCGAAATTGCGGTCAAGTCGCCTGGGATTAGGGTTTTTTAAAACAGGATGAAGACGGACTGGGTTAAGCATCGCAACATTCTGTTCCGAACTCTTTTGGATCCTCCGAATATAAATAGTTGTCGCGACATCGAGGCTTCTGTCAAGACCTTGACGGAAGCTTTCGATAGGGCAATGGGTGAGGCATGCAGACCAAGGGTCTGTAAGGGCAGGAAGCAGCCACCATGGTGGAATTCTGCTCTGGGCGACACCCGCAGGGAATGTCGCCGGCTATATATATAATGAGGCTATGAGGGAGGGCTACTCATGGAATAGATATAAAAACCAAATTAGAAGCGCTAAGTGCAAATCTTGGTGATCCTTCTGCAGCAGTGCAGAAAAACACTCCGAGACGAGCCGGCTGCGGAAAATCTTGGCATCATCAGCGGCGATCCCTGGTTTTATTCAAAAACCATGTGGAAGCTGGACCAAAAGCGGACAGGAGAGCTTGAAAGTCGTGCTGGACGTGCACTCTTCGAGCAGTTTTCCTATGGGGGAGCGTCACGTGAACAACTTGATTACAACGAGTCCCACGTTCAAATTATGGAAAGTGGGCTGAGGTGGGCGTTGTGCAGTTATGCCCCATAATAATTCCCCTGGCCCAAATGACATTATTCCTGCCGATCTTTAGAATAGCGCTGATTTGGTGATTCCTTGGCTGATGGCTATCTATAAGGCATGCTTGACATGGTCTTATACTCCTGAGCCTTAGACCGTGTACAGGGTGGTATTTACTCCGAAGGGGAGTAAAACCTCCAACACGGGTCCAAAGGACTTTAGGCCCATCAGCATAGGCTTCTTTTCTTCTGAAGACTTTGGAAAGGTTGGTCGACTTTCATCTTCGCAGTCCGATAAAACCTGACCTATTATTTGCGTCCCAACATGCCTACACTAGAGGTAGATCTGTTGAGATTGCGCTTCACTCGCTTCACTTGGTTGTGGGGTATATTGGCATTCCTGGATATAGGGGAGGGGCCTTCAACAATGTGACACCGGAGGCGATTAAGAAGGCTCTGGTGGCACTGTATGTTCACTGGTCTGTGGAAAGATTCGTAGGGAGGCTCCTGACTCATTGTCTGCACTATGGGATCAGCTACCTTCTATAGGGTCGCTGAAAGGGGCACTCCACGGGGGAGTTCTTCCCCTCTCCCGTGGAATTTGACCGTTAAAACTTCGCTTGTGAGACTTGATTCTAATAGATTCAAGACTGTAGCGTATGCGGCTGATGTTGCTGTGGCTGTGTCGGCAAAATTTCTTGACACAATGTAGCAGCGCCTTCAAATATCTCTGGGCCTTCTCAGTTGGTAGAGCACTGACAGTGGGCTGAACGTTAAACCGGGAAAGACGGAATTCACGCGCAGGTACAAAGTTCCGTCGTTTTCCCTACCGCGTCTGCACGAAGTTGAGCTGGGGCTGTCGGATAGCGCGAAGTATCTGGGGATAATCCTGGATTCCAAGCTATCCTGGCCCCAGAATACACGTGCGAGGGCGGCAAGGGCGAATGTTGTGCTGTACGCCTGTCGTAGGGCCATTGGAAAGTCCTGGGGTCTAAATCGTAGGAGTTCCAGTTGGATATTCCATACGGTGGTCAAGCCTATACTTATGTATGTTACGGTTGTATGATAGAGATCTTTAGAGAAATCCACATATTGCAGGATCTTTGACAGGTGTGCTCAGGTCCACTTCTTCAAAGGCCTGGTTTCTACTGCTGAACTGGCTTCCACCGGACCTGATGACTAGGCAGATGACGGGCATGTGTGCGATAAGGTTGAGGATGGCAGGGGCATGGTCGGACAGGGTCTACGGGCATGTGTCTATCTTTAGGTATTTGGATACTGCACACGTTGGATAGAATGTTCTCCGTGTGCATCTCACCAGAACCGGTAATTGTACCCGGTCAACAGGACGGCGCTACGTGCCACACAGCCGAGGCTACACTCGATGTTTTGCGCCCTGTTTGTGAAGATCGTATTATCAGCCGCAGAGCTGATGTCGTTTGGCCACCTCGGAGCTGCGATTTGACGCCGTTGGACTATTATTTGTGGGGTGTCGTCAAAGATAAGTGTTACGCCAACAAGCCAGAGACAATTGATGCTTTAAAGGACAATATTCGTGAAGCCATTGGTGAAATACAGCTGCACACAATCGATAATGTGCTTAAAAATTGGAGCGATGGTGTAGGCTACTGCATGGCCAGCCGAGGCAGCCATTTGCATGAAATTATTTTCCATTATTAACCGGAAGGAAATTTGAGAAAATATTCAGTATTTTTTTTCATAGCATTTAGAAAAAAAAAAAAT
This sequence comes from Wohlfahrtia magnifica, assembly GCA_023159175.1. NCBI lineage: Eukaryota > Metazoa > Arthropoda > Insecta > Diptera > Sarcophagidae > Wohlfahrtia > Wohlfahrtia magnifica. The sequence continues at coordinate 3,254,625 of JAKWBJ010000179.1, forward strand.
TATTTGGCGGGCCCTATATATGAAACCTAAAATTAAAAATGTTTCGGAATATAGCCGCCGTATATTTTTAGCATATTTTATAAAATTGTAAAGTTTCCATCGTTTTAAACAAATTTGTACGGATACAAAATTTTATTTACAACCACTTTTTGTTCATCCCCCATTTCACTTTAACACGACATCAAGGAACATGATTTCTATTCAAATGTCAAATTACAAGACTTAAGGAAGACTCAAAACACTTCTATGGTTGGCCGTCAACAAATGTTTAAAATCATAATTAAAATTTTGTAATATGATCGAGAGTTAATTGTAACAAAAACCGTAACCGGGCAAACTGGCATAATGTTTGTAATAAAATAAATATCACGTACATTGTATTGCATTTCATTTCATTGCCTTCAAAAAAAAAAAAAAAAAAAAAAAAAAATGTACTTTCAGCTTGAATTGTAACAAGACAAGAGCAAATGACTGAAAACTGAAAAACTGATTTATTTGCAAACAATTTGAGAAACAAAAAATGCTATAAACCATGCAATTGCATTACAAAAATAAATACTTTTTTACAAAAATTGCCATCTATTTTTATTTATTTGCGGATGATAAAAAAATTAACAAAAATTAAATAAAATTAAATCAAAAGATCAACGCATTTTCAAATTAGAAAAAAAAAACGCAGAAAAATCGCCAGAAAAGACAACAATGTCTACTGACACTGCTGCATCTCTATTTAAATTTGGTCGCTTGCATTAAGAGAAATCAATGCAGTCAATGGACGTTGCAAGAACAAAAATAATTTTTTTTTTTTTTTTTTTTTGGGACAAAACAAAGCAATTCGAAAAAGTTTCAATGAATTTCGTCGTTCTTTCATAGATTATGCGTTTCTAAATCCAATTTTTTTATAAGGATTTCTTTTGCGTATACTTCTAGTGTTTTAAGTAGACAGAAGACAACTACAGACAAAAAGACAGAACAAGAGTAGTGGCAGCAGCAACAGCAGCAGCAGCAGCAAATAATCACAATGATGACTTCTTTGTGTCTCATGTTTTCTTTGCAATAAAAATTACTGGCAATTTAGTGGAAAATAAAATAATTTTTTTTTTTTTTTTGAAATAAATTCATTGAAATAGAAAATAAATAAAATAAAAAGGAATTGGAAATTTTATAAATTGAGAACGCACATACATACACACACATATATTTCTATACAGAGGCTACATCCCTCTTAGTCTGTTAAATGTAAAAATGTTTGAGCCAAATTTACGCTAAAATTTGACGCCTAAATGTCTACGTTGGCTAAATTTAGTCAAATGAAAAATAAAAAAAGTCGAAGAAAAAATTTAAAAAAGAAACAAAATAGTTGTGCCCCAAGAAATTTAGAATTTCTTTTTTGTTTTTTTATTATAAATTCGTTTATTTGCTCTGTGACACTTTCAAAAACATGTACGTAAATGGAGTCCGCTTAAAATCATGTCCTTTTCGTAATTATCCAATTAGCATAATGCCTGCTTGTATGTCTGCCTGTTTGTAAGCAATGGTAAAAGTGATTTCAATTTCTTTCGCAACAACCAACAGCCAGAAATAAATTGCTATGTTTTGTTCCAAAGTTCTTTAAAATCTGATTTAACACACAACACAATGCCAAAATGCTCTAAATTTAGTCACATGTTCTAAACGTTATGTCTATATATCAGAATAATGAAATATTTTACAGTAGTGGTTAGATAATTAGTATAACACCTATAAAGGTCAAAAAGACCAGCCCACTTGAGCCAAAATGACTCATTCAATTCCATTATTTCTTCATCAAAAAAGCATATCTTCCAGAAAAATTTATTCTTTCCACTGCTTCGAAAGTGGACCTGGTGCTGGGACTCAGGAATTCTTAATGTATTAAGTATTTGAAAAAACTATACTAAGCAGATTAAGTGAATTTACTGAAGAACTTCAACTATTCACCAAGTAGAACGTACAGGAATACTTTGTCTAGACATAGAAAAGGCTTTCGACTCAGTATGGCACAATGCTCTCATATATAAACTTAACTTGTTTGGCTACCCAGTATATTTACAGAAGATTATTCAAAGCTTCTTAAATAAGAGATCATTTATCGTGAACATTGGTAACGATTACTGCACGAAGCGAAAATTCGTGGCCGGGGTGCTCTCACCTACACTATATGCAATTTATATAGCAGACTTTAAAATATTAACGAACCAAGCGACAGCTCTGTACGCTGATGATACTGCAATAATAGCACCTGGCAAAGTATCAAATGCAATAGTCAAGAACTTGAGATAAGGTTTTTTATAAGCCCAAAAATATTTCTCTCAGTGGAAAATTATAATTAACGAAGCCAAGACACAAGCCATAACATTCCCCTTTAACAAGTCACCGAAGAGAATACCTACGTTACCTTTGACTATTGGTGGAACTGAGATTCCTTTTAATGACACAATAAAATATTTGGGTGTTGTTTTAGATAAGAAGTCAACATTTAAACAACATATTCTTAAAACATGTGAAAAAGCTATTCCTCTTACCATTCTCCAAATATACAAAAATTAATATTTACTTTACTCGGAATATGCCACGCCCATATATACAATTCCTCCAACTTTTAAATTGATGATTTCTATTGACTTTTAAGTCATTTAGACCAAATTGCGAAATGTCTTCTTTTACAGTTCGCAAGAACTAATAAATAATTAATATTTACTTTGTATTGGAGATATTATGCCAATATATTTATATCCCCTGTTGAACCGAAAGTCTAAATAAAAATTTAAAGATTATTTTCAATTTAGCGAGGCGGTATTCGACCAGCAGATTACATGAAAAATTCAATCAAGATATGTTTATGGCTGTAACCAGTAAAATTACGCAAAGCTTTGAAAATCGCAACAGGTTTTCAAGCCATCATCTAGTAAGAAAGTTGTAATATCACCAACTTCCTCAACTTCATTATGAAGTTGACAGAAGGGTTGATATAAAAATGTTCTTCAAATTTCAATAAGGTTTTTACTACTTTTTTTTCTTAAATGTAAATATACTTTTATGCGTAATTAAAGTTCACTCTAAAACAAGTTTTCATTTGTTGTAGTAATGATAGTAAATAAATAAGTAAATAAATAAAAATATTAAATATAAAATATTACTCATACTCACTGGTGTACTGTTACTATGGAAAATATCAAAGAGCACTGACTGTATTGTACTAAAATGGCCGATTTTTTTTTTATAGAGGAAATACTTTGATATAAGAAAATACCAGGTAGTGCCACTCTCTCATTTTTTCTGTCATACAGTTAAGGAAACTCTATATACACCCCCCTATTTTGTGTTTTTAAGATATTCGTAAGGCAAATTAATAAAGCGTTTGCATTAATATTTAAAAAACCAAAAAGCTAATGCGAAAGCATAACAATAACAGAAATAACAAAAACAATAAAAATTCATGAGAAAAAAGTCTAATATTTTGTAGGACCACCTTGGGCTTCAATAACCGCCTGAAGACGACGTGGCATCGACATAACCAAATTCTCCATAATACTGAACGCAATTTCCCACCAAGCGCGAGTTAGGGCAGTTTTCAGGATTTCACGATTACTGATACCATGCTTGCGCACAGATTTTTCCAAAACGTTCCAAATATGCTCAATTGGATTGAGGTCTGGTGTTTGGGGAGGTGTATTGAGCTGCCTTGGTGTATGCTAAAGGAGCCAGTCTCGAACAATGTGCACAGTATGCTGGGGATCGTTATCTTGTTGGAAAATCCATGGGTTTTCCAGGCCCAAGCTTTCCATAGATGGCTTCATATTTTGTTTCAATATGGTCTTATATCTGTCCATAACGCCTTCAATAAACTTCCAATCGACCAACTCCAGATGCCGCCATAGCTCCCCACACCATAACTCTGCCTGCTTTGGGATCAAGTGCAGTGTTCGGTTTTCGCCAAACCTTTTTTCCAAAAGTCCAATCCTTTCTGTAAATGTGCCTTAGCAAAGTCCAGGCGAAGTTGACGATTCTTGGCTGAAATAAATGGCTTTTTGCGTGCTGTTCTACTTTTAAAGCCGCTGTCATGCAAAACGTTTATTACTGTTCCTGATGAAACAGTAATATTTGAACATCTTTCAAGGTGTTTGGCTAATTTTGGGGCACTTATTTTTGGATCTTTTGTACTTCTTTGAGGACACTACTAACATTCGTCTTGAAAGCTTCTTCGGTCTTCCAGAACGTGGCTTGTTTTCGGTACTGTTGGTGTTTTGATAATTTTTTACAATAGTTTCCACTGTAGAGCGACTTAATTTTACTATTTCAGAAATTTCTCCGTAAGATTTGTTTTATTTTTTCGAAGGTTAACCACCAAATTTCGAACTGGTTGTTGCATTTCTCTTCTATTTATCATTTTTAAAGTATACACGTGTTTTACAAATCGCTTTCACAATTTAATTGATTGTAATGTTTGAGAAATAAAGCAAATCAAGAAAACTAACGGTTTTTTCCCTTTATTTTCTTCATTTTAAGAGTTGCCAATGCTGTATGTAGACTTTATCCCCACGGATTTTTATGTTTATCGCCAATAGTTTAGAAATTATCAATATATTCAAACTTTGTTTCTTCCAATATTCTTAAGTATTGATGTCGTAAACATTGACATCAAAATTATGTTTAATATTAACAATACACTGGAGCATATTCCTATAAACGCACACTACTTTTTTTAAAAGAAAGGTAAAAATTAAACAAGAAAATAATTAGGGGGCTATAAATTTGTGTATTAAATTAGTTAAGACTTCACTTAAAATATTGTTTACAAAAAAAATTCATTTGTACTTTAATTATTTTTTTTACTTAATTTTCGATATTAACAGCCATTTTTAAGAGTATTTTCCTATAAACGCACTTTAATGTTTGGGCCATTGTAGCATTATTAATAATGTGTGTATGATCCTTTGTTATGGATTGTTTCAAAAATACGGTCTGGCATTGATTCCACTAATTTTTTAAGCAGATCGGAATCAATTTCCTCCCAGTCTTGTTTAATTCTGAGTTTTAGCTCTGTCACATTCATTCTGGGCATTATTTGCATAAACTTTACGGGCCATGTATCCCCACAAGTTTTCCATTGGGTTTAAGTCCAGACTACAAGCCGGCCAGTCCAACAAAGGAATGCCATGTTCTTTGAACCAAGATTTCGATTGCTTAGAAACGTGGATTGCAGCATTATCTTGTTGGAAAATGCAATTTTTATCCATTTTTTCGTCCATAAAAGAGAGAAGAGCATCTTCCAACAGTTCGTTATAAATCGCACTATTCATTTTTGTCGGAACAAAACAAATTTTCGACTTGCCAACTGCAGAAAACGCTGCCCAAACCATAACACTGCCACCACCGAAATTACGTTTTGACATCCGAACATCTTTAGATCTCAAATCGTGCCAATAGCATGAGTATGAGTCTGGACCGTCTAAATTAAATCTTTTTTCGTCAGAGAAAATTACTTTTTTCCACTCATCTGCCCTTTCATATATTTTCTAGCGAATTTTAGACGATTTTCTTTATGGTGTTTTTTTTTAGCATTGGTTTACATTTCGACTTTTTCCATTTTATGTTTTCATCGTTTCGTAAAATGTGTGCAACGTGTTTGGAAGTCACAGGAAGATTTAATTTATTCCTTATTTGTGTGGAATTCAATTTGTTGCGGGTTGCTTCTTGTTTTATTAGATGAAGTTGTCTTCTTGTTAGTTTTGTATTACCCTTTGTTGATTTGCGAACTCCATAATTTTGACTTTTCTTAAAGAAATTTCGCACCACACTTTCCGAACGACCGATTTTACGTCCAATTTCTCTATTAGAGCATCCTTGGTCGTGAAAAAATTTAATTTGAATCTTTTCTTGATCGGACAAAAAAAGTTCCCTTAGGCATCTTTAAAAGTGATGAAATTTATTGATTAAAATAGGAAAAGTTACAGTAAATTGAGATATTTTTATTAGAAACGTACCTTTGGTTGAAAAAAAAAAAAAAAACTAAAATTGATAATATTTTATTTTTGGTCACTTTTTTAAAAACAAATTTCGAGTGTGCGTTTATACGAATCTTCCACTTAAAATAGCACCAAGAATATTTGATCGCATAATTAAGGCAAACAACAAAAATAAGAAAAAAAATTGTTTACTTTTAAAAAATACCGTTATGTTAAATTTTGCTTTTGGATGAGAACAACAAAGATATAACAAAAATACAGAAAAAAATTAAGTGCGTTTATAGGAATATGCACCAGTGTAGTTCTCTAGAAGTTCAAAATAGTAGGGTGTATGTAGAGGTTTTTGCTTAACTGACAATTAAAAGGTGAACTGTCATTTATGTTGAAATTTGTGCTACCATACACTGCTCACAAAATCCCATTTTTCACATAAATTTTTTTTTTGCGAATTCAATTGTTAAGCCGTAATATGAGGCAAAACAAAATGTTAAATGTGCAAAAGAAGAAACAAAAAATTAAAAAGAAAACAACTTAAAACAAATCGTTAATAAAACCTTAAAATATCCCATTTAAATACATATCTTTTAGTATTTATTCTGAAATAGCCTGGGTTGGAAAACATACATACATTATATATTCCCAATAAACGTTGTTACTTATGATGCAAAATTCTAAATAATATTCTAAATTTAAAAATCTTGATTAAATTACACAAAATTGTAAAAAATTTCTGGGAATATTGATCCTTTTTCTGCATGTGGCAACGCTTTTTTAAATGTTTACATATAAAACAAACAATTTTGAGTGGAACTACCTTCTATTTCTTATATCATGAGAAATACAAATGTTTCAATACTTCATTTTTTGCAAAGGATTTCAACAAAAAAATAAAATAAAAATTGACACTAAAAAGTGATTCTAATCAATATTCTGGTTTTTTTACACCCACATTTTCATCCGCTTTTTTTAACACAAAATAAAAAATACGTTATGATGGCTGTATAATCGCCATCGTGCTGATGATGAGTAGAATGAGTATGAGAATGAGGATTTACTTACCTTTTCCTTTGACGATTATCAAATGCAATATTCACTGGCACGTTCAATTCTAAATCTTCAACGTCATCAATTGTTTTCGCCATATTATTGAATTTACGTGACGAACAGTGTGCAGCAGTGGCCGCAGATGTATCAAAAGTATTTAGCAAAGCGTTGCTAATGCTGCCACCACCAGTGGCAGCACCACCATTACCACCATTACCACCACCACCACCACCACCACCACCAGCGCTATCGCTATTCAAGTTAAAAACTGCATTGGCAATATTGCCTGTAGTGCCACCTGCTCCGGAAATATCTGAAACCGAAGGGATTTCCGCATGAATGCCATGTTGTTGTACGATACATATAAAAAGGCAACAATAGCAACAAATTAAGAAATGCCAACAACAACGTTGATAATTTATCACACAACTACTACAATTTGAGGCCGAGTTAGTTTTTTCAAACCTTACTGCTGCTGTTGATGTTCGTTTTGTGGTTGTAACTGTTGTTGCAACAATTGCTGCTGCTGCTGCTGTTGCTGTTGTTGCTGTTGATTCTCTAGCAGATTTCGTTGTTAGTAATGCTGTTGTTGTATTGTTAGAAATTTGCTGCAATTTTGTTCTTCTTTTATTCACTGCAAATCTGTTTTTTGACAACATTTTTTTTCTCTTTTTCTATTCTTTTGATTTGTTTTTTATTTTATTTTTCTTTTTTCTTTTCTGTTCTCTTTGTTGCACTTTATTTTATTGAAAGGGCGAACGACCGTAATTTATTATCTCTTTCTTCTCTTTTTGGTATGAGTTGCTTAAAAGGCAATCTGTATATCGTTTAAAGTAATCAATTAAATAATAAATGAAATTTTTTTCAGTGTATTTCAATAAATTTGTGTGTGTGTGTGTGTGTGTGTGTGTGTGTGTGTGTGTGTGTAAATAAACATTTTCAAAAGCATCCAAATCAATTTGTTTTAATCCAAGAGCTTAATCAATACATTGTGTTACAAAGTATTACTACTCTCTGTCTATCTGTCCGTCTGTCATCTTTGCAACTTGAATTCTTTTAATCTTGAAATTTTTAATTAAAAACTGGCCAATTAAAGAAATTGTTTCCCCTTTGCGTTTGCAAATATTTAATTTAAAACTGGTTTCAATTATCCATCCACATGACCTTTCGCTTGTTGCTTTCGCTGTCATCTGTTCAGTTTGTTTTTAGTTTGAATTTGTTTCCTTAGAATTTTTTTTTTTTATTTTCTAGCAAATCTTGTCCATTTTATTGAACTTGTCACTTAGATTTTGACAACTTTTTTGTTACTCATTTGCAAACCTACCTCCTACTGAACAAATGCAACAGCAATTCATTTGGAATTAATTTTTCTCATGTCCAGAGAGCCTTTAAATCAAGTCTAGTTTATGTCTTTCATCTTTTCAGTTTTATTGATGGAAAAAAATTAAATTCGATTTTTTTTTTTTGTTTAAATATTTTTGGGGCAGGAGGCTATGAACTCATTGAAGTCTTGCGTTTTCTAAGAATTTTCTAAAATTGATGAAATATTTGCAAGCATTTTTGACTAAAATGAAAACTAACAAGTGAACTGCCTTTTTTATTTTTTAAATCCATACAAAACACAGGATCTTAATGAATATTTTCAACTTGAATTCAAAACTATTTTTTACGATTTAAGGTTCAATTAGACGTGACTTAACATAGAGCCCATAACAATGTGTTCGCTTACTTAGCATAACACCATAACTGTCACAGACTTACATTTCTGTGAACAAGAAATAAGAACAAAAACTATTGTGAAAGCAGTCAGTCACTTTTTGTTTCAAATTCAACCCTAATCCTGACAGCAGGGTTCTGTGCGGATTCATGAGACTAAAACAGCAATAACCTGGCTATGAGACAATTTGTCAGCTCTTTTTTGCCCTAAAGAATAGACCCCTCGTAGCCATGTTCTGAGAAAATTATAGGCATCGGTTCTCTTAGAACTGCATTGCTTCGTGCTGTGGCCAATTTTTCAATGGATGTTTTATAAAGCTGGGATCACACGATTGCCTCAAGTGCACCAATCTCATACAATTTTTATTGTGACAAATTAGTGCACAGTAATAAAAATGCCCCAATTGAAAATTCGTTATTCACAGGGTTGTCTTATTTTATATAAAATTCATTGTCACAAAATGGCGTGAAAAGATGTATTGACAATAATTGTCCCAACACTGTCACACGATTGTTCCAGTTTACGACAACTCTGTGAATCAGCTGTTGTGGTAAATTTAATTTCTTTTTATTGGTGTTCCAAATGTTTCGTTCTTTAAAACAAAAAGAAAATAGCGTTCTCGTGAACAAAAAAAAAAAAAAAAAAATAAGCGAAGTGTGTTGATCAGAGATTGGCTCACAAGAAGAATTAATTTACGAAAATAAAGGGTCCACCAAATAAATTTTTTTTTTAAACGCTTAAAAAAAAAAAACTATTGAATATTTTTTAATTTTTTTTTTATTTCAAGGTACAATCCCTCTGGTTAATAATGGAAAACAAATTCATTCAAATGGCTGCCTCGACTGGCCATGCAGTAGGCTACACGATCGGTTCAATTTTTAAGCACATTATCGATTGTGTGCAGCTTCAACCAATAGCTTCACGAATATTGTCCTTTAAAGCGTCAATTGTCTCTGGCTTATTGGCGTCACACTTATCTTTGACGGCACCCCACAAATAATAGTCCAACGGTGTCAAATCGCAGCTCCGAGGTGGCCAAACGACATCAGCTCTGCGGCTGATAATGCAATCTTCAAAAACAGGGCCCAAAACATCGAGTGTAGCTTCGGCTGTGTAGCATGTAGCGCCGTCCTGTTGAAACCAAATGTTGCTAATATCCTCCTCTACAATTTTTGTGAACCAAAATTCGTTCAACATGGCCCGATAACGATCGCCATTGACTGTAACGGCCACTCCTTGCTCATTTTCGAAGAAAAATGGCCCAATTATACCTCTGGACCAAAATCCGCACCAAACAGTGACTCGTCTTGGGTGCATCGACTTTTCTGTGCCCCAAATGCGACAATTTTGCTTGTTTACATACCCGCCAAGATCAAGATGAGCTTCATCTGAAAAGATGATTTTTTTTGGCAAAATCGGCATCTTCGGTCAGTCGATCGATCAAAGTAATATCCCAATATTTCCCAGCCTTGTTCAAGCGTATACACAACCATATTCACTCAGCGGAAGGATAAAACTAATTATCAGTCAAATCAGACATGAGCTAAGTGTTACCATTCACGAAATAAGCACTAATTGAAAAAAAAACGTTAGATGGCGGACCCGATATGTATTTATTTAAATTGGAATACAATTACAAATTATATTTAATCCTCTAAAGTAAATTTGATTTTTCTATAAAAAAAGAAAAATTGCATCGGCTTTGATTGTCGTGTGTCCGCCTGATAAAAAAAGAAAAAATAATGAAAAAAAAAAGAAATGAAGGAGGTTTGTGATGCAATTTACTTATAAATAATTAAAAAATGCATATTATAAGGAATGACAATTAGAAATACCGTATAAACACGTGTTTTTCAGAAAGAAATAAATTAAGAAATTAAAATTGGTCAGTATTGCCTACTTCGATTGCCACACAAGAATACAATAAATATTGGCGTATTTTTGGCATTAACATTGGTCCATGATTGTCTTTAAAGCTTTCACACGATTGTCGCACCAGGGTTGTATTTGGTTGGGATAAAAAAGAACAATAATATTGTGAGCTGCCGTCTGAGCCAATAAAGTGTACAACCAGATGATTGACATATAAAATAGACCAATTATTGGTGCATTACGACAATCGTGTAAACCTATCTTAATCAGAAAATAACGTCATGGCTACCGATTAAACAACAATTTTCTTTATTACAAAACTTAGCCTTAATAGACAATTTGGGGTACTAAAATCAGTGGCAACTAAGGACAGAGTTTGGAAACATAGTCCGTCACATAATACTAAAAATTTACTGAACCAGGCGTTCGGTTTTAAAAATAAAAGCTTTATCATAACTGTACTTTTATTAAGATTTTGTTAAAATTTTTATTTTACAACATTTTTTAATATTTCTGGTGCCCCTTTCAACAACTTCTTTGTGGTCTTGTAAGATACCTTTTGAGCTGTGAAATACCACTTTCCTTGGAAATCTCTGGCATATTTGGCGAATTTTTTTGTTGCCAGAATTTTTCTTTTAACCAAAGTCCAGTACCTTTCAATTACCATCAGGAGAACATTATTATTTGTGTACCACTCTAAGGCCGCTTCGCCAATTATTCTTTGATGCAAATTTCCGAACTAATTGTACCCGTAGTCACGAAAGAGCTACTTCTCTCGCCACATGTGCAGATGGCTTGCCATACCAAGAATTTTCGAGTGAATTTGGATCGCTCTTTTGACAAAAATTTGTCGTCCACAATGCCACATGTGTAAGCAATGTAAAATACCTGACCGGATAGCTGTGAGAAGTCAACTAAAACATATGTTTCGTCGTCGATAAAGCAGTGATTGATTTTATAAAAATTTTTTATTTTTTCGCAAGTTGCTTCGCTTCAGTATTCTCAGTATTCTCTCATTCCTGGCTGGATCTTTTTGGACTTTAAATGTTGGGATTCTTCTTCAACATGTCAATGATTTGCTTGTTTTATTCTGGTCAAATTACAAATGCAATTTTTCTGCCAAAACCTGCTTTTTGAGTGATTCCCAAGTCATCCCAAAATGAAACCTGATCATTCTCATTCAATGGGATTTGCCAAAAATTTGGAAGACTGTGTGACTCATAAGCTAAATTAAGACAGACAGTTCGCTCGTTATCTAGCAATAGCTGGCCATAAATTGCACTTATGTACTCAATCATCGCGGAAGATAATTAAAGCAAGGAAAGTAACGGCTGCATCAGACAGGCCAAAGACTAGAGCAAAGCCCGATATCTATTTTCGAAGTTCATCAACATCTGTGTTTGATGGTATAGGAGGCCCTTGAGCATTCACCGTATTCTCCGGAACTTGCATGAACGAATTACAATTTTGCCGTTTCCTGTCGAATATTATGAGGGAGTTACCTTCGACAATGAAGAGGGCCTTAATTACTGCCAAAACCTGCGTTTTGCGTGATTCCCAAGTCATCCTTGTACTACTTGAAATCGTTTTCTGGTAAACTTTAGGTTCCCAGCTATTTTTTCAAGTCCATTAAGGGTGATTTTAAAAATTTTTTACAATTTTTTATTGGCACTTCCAATTCGGTTGCCATTTTTAATCAAATGCAGACCTCTAGAGAAAAAGTTTTAAGCGTAACATTTTTTACATTCAATGGAAAGCCTTTTTTTAAATTTGAATACATTTTTAAAAAGTTATTGCAATAACTGTGATGGACAATATTTTCATACGCTGTCCTAGAAGAGAAAAATTCTAACAAAATTAACTATAAATTTCCTAAAATTCCCTCAACTTGATTTCATTCCCCTTTCAGACTTATTCAGTGAATATGTTTGTATTTGGCTCCACTTTAATTTTCTCTTTCATTTCTTCCGTTTTTCAAATGAGCAATTAAAGTACGAGCTCATAAGCAAAAGTAGCCATTCATTACTCATTTACCTCTTCAAAAGCCATAGAACAACGATTTGTATGTGTCAGCTTTGGATCCTCAAGTTCGGAATCATAGTTCCGTTAGAATACAAAAAAAAAAAAAACACACACACACACATACACATACACACTAAACATATTCGTAGAGAGAATGCTGCTCTCAAATGAGTTCAATGAAGTATGTATTTGTTGTGTATCTTTGGTCTTTTGTTTTTACATTTTGTTTGTTTTTGGTTTTAAATAAATATTTTATGCTCTTTATTCGTATTGTTGTTGTTTTTTTATGTTTAGCATAGGAAGGTTGGCTTTCATTTCAATTAATTGTTTCAGTTTTAGGCAATTAATTCGTTTCATTTTTTTGTGTTTTTGTGTTGTGTTGTAAAACATTTGTGTTGTTGTTTCTGTATTTGATTTGAGTTAAAACAGGGAGGGGGAGTAGTAGCGAAAAAAATTAATTTTTTTTTTTAATTGATTCGATTTTTGGTTAATTTGAGTTGAAGGTTCAAAACAAAACTTTTTCAATTAATTTATTTCGTTTTTCTAGGAAATTTATTTTTTCATTTATTAAGTCATATTGCTTTGAATTTTTATTTATTAGACTGGAATTAATAAAATATTGGATTTGAAATTAAAAAAAAACAGTAGGGATGTAGCAAACGAATCGAAGGCTTATTATCATTGAAGATAGAAGATTAGATTCTTAAAAATTTTTTCTATAATTTATTCAAACCATAAACCGTTCAGGATGATATTTAATGTCTTTAGTAAGACAGCTTTAAGTAAATGATTTTAATGATCAGTTCCTCGCATAAAAAGTGTAATTGAAATTGGCATTGAGCTAAAAAACTCGTATGAAACCAAATTCATAGACAAGAGTTGCAAAAGCTACTGGTAATGGTCATTAAGCGGACTCAAACTCAATTATTCTTAACGCATAATAACAGTTCTTCACTTGAAGTGAAAAAAGGTCTCCATATCCCACTAAAATACGTTCTCCAACCAGTTTTAAAAGTGTATGTCTGCCCTATGTAGCGGTTTTATGTTGCAAGATCAATTAAAAAAGGATGTCTGATTATATCGCGTTGACCATTTTAAGGTTTGAATTTAAAAATGCAATAAAACAAAAACGGTTTGAAATTTTGCCAAATTTATTTTGTTGTTGTGAAGTACAATTGTTCCGATTAGAAATGAAATATTGTTTCATTCATATGGCCACCGCGGTTGGCCTCAAAGTACCCCATGCGATCGGACCAATTTTCGAGACTTTTTTGAAGGTCGAATATTGGCCTTGGTATTGTCTCTGGTTTGTCTTTAAAGGCGCCCCACAGAAAATAGTTCAACGGTGCCAAATCGCAATTTCTTGGCGGCCAACTGACATCACCATTTCAGCAAATGAAACGGCCATCAAACGTTTAACGCAATAAATCGATTGTGGTATGAGATGTGTGGCAAGTTGCACCTTCCAGTTGAAACCAAACATCGTTCACATCAATACCATGAAGAGCGGACACAAAAAAATCGGTTGTTATGGTGCTATAAGTCTCTCTAATGGCTAATGATGCCTCTTCACCACAAGCCGCACCAAACAGTCACTCTTAATGGGTGCATTGGCTTTCGTAAGACGACGTTTGTGTTTTATGAGTCCCAAATATGGTAATTTTGCATATTAACGTATCCATTAAGATGAAAAAAGCTTCATCTGAAGAGATGATTTTTATAACAAAATCGACATCATCGTTCGGTTTCTCGATGGCCACGCGGGTTTAACTCTTGAACCAGTTGAACTTTTTAAAACGTCATACCGAGATCTTTTCGCAAAATTCGACGTAAACTGGTGCGTGAATTGTTCAATTCTTAAGAACGATAACGAGTTGATGTTGGTGGATTCTCACACACGACACATATAACCAACGCCTGATCTACCGCACAGGGGTAAGATTCGTGCATATGGAAGATGCAATAAAGTAGACTCCTCTGAAACTGGCACTTCGTCCATGAACTAAAAGGCAAATAACACAATCGTTTATAAGTCTTAGAGTTCCTCTGCACATCTCAATCAGCCTTGAGACTACCACTTTCGACATCAGGGCTCGCTAGGCTGTCTGGTTGTCTATAAAAATCTATCGGCTCCCCTGCGGCTAATTGTACAACATAAACTCTCGCCTGAAAAACTCCCGTACATTCAGGAAGCTTGTGGGACTGAATCATGTTAAGTTGCCTGCAAAATACACCTGCACTAACATTTTCATACATTTTTGAACCATATTTATTGGTAACTGGTTACTGCAATATATTCTGTTCCACTGAAGCCTAGAGATATAATAGTTCAAATCAAACATCAACTCGTAAAAATGAATATGAGCTTTCAGTAGACATACATAACAAGGGACAAGTGGGACTTTTCTCAATCAAAGAGCTTCACCCGATTATATTTTTAGACACATTGAAAGGGACCTACAATTTGACCACGGCTCCGTACATCATATGCATTAGTTAGATAAGTTTTTCTTAGCGTAAATACTCATAACCAGTCGCTAGCAGTGCTGTGAGGTGATACCGCTGTTGAAAATTGTCTGATGGTCTAGTCTGGTATTGAACCGAGGAGATCTTGGTTGGTAAGTGGACACGAGCTTCCAATATAAATGGCACAAAGAATAAAGAAAAGGCTTTCGAAGCCTTAGAAACGACTTAATTTTCCTATTACGGGCACCTAAAGTCCTTAAAGTTTAGATTTTTAATTAATGATTACAGATGGTAGCAGTGGTTTGAAATTACAATGCGACCAATGCTGCCAGTAGTTCAAAAGAGGCGGAGATATATATTAATTCTTAACCAAGAATCTGTGGGGGGTGGAGTGGTGTAGTGGTTAGAGAGTATGCTGAATGATGAAAAATTAAAATACATTTTAATTGCGGTTTCGAGTGTTTAATAAAAGACTTCAACCCCCTTTAGAAAAGCTCATTTACAGAAGCCCCCTGACATTCCATACATCAGACTGATCATTAAAAAAAAGCAACCACTTAGCAAGGATCTCCACCACTACACAAGCACATTTAGTCGGGCTACAGTAGACTAATCATATTTTTAACTTGAGAACCAACTTGATTGATGAAACTGCTAACAAAGCACGCTAAAGAATGAAATAAAAAACAATATACTGCAGCCCAAAATCGCAAAATTAGATGTCCATATTTTGGGTTCGGAAATAAGTACGTGTGTTGTTTGAAAAAGTACGATTGCCAAAAAAGTAGTGAATCGCTTGAAAAAAAAAAGAACTACGATTCTAAAATGAATCTTAATCATTCTCATTCAATGGGATTTGCCAAAAACTTGGGAGACTGTGTGATTCATAAGCTAAATTAAGATGGAAATAATATCATCGCCTTTAAATTGCTAACCAATTCTAGCAATAGGTGACCAAAAATGTTACATTTTGTACTGAATTATCGCGGAAGATAATTAAAACAAGACTAAGACCAAAGACTAGAGTTAAGCCCGACTTCTCTTTTCGAAGAAGACAAAATTTTGTGTTTGTCGGTACTTGGGGCATATGGTACAGTAAAAAATTTAGCTCTACATTGCTAGTGAAGAAGGCTATACCACTGTAAAGATAACTTCCAACTATACTCTTTTGGGATTATACCAGGCCCCATACTACGCAAAAGCTCGAATAGGAGGCCCTAGAGTATCCACTGTATTTTACAGAGCTGGCACAAACGATTTACAATTTTTTCCTCTCCCTGTCGAATAATATGAGAGGGGTTACCTTCGAGAATGAAGAGAGACTTAATTACTGCCACAATAATTTCTTTGATACCAGACCGGGCAACTTTTGGCGCAACAGCATTGGCAAATTAAAGTCTGTATGGATGTCGTGAAGTGCATATAGGAGATGTTTGTTGATTGTTACGAAAAATGTCTAAAAAGAAAATACACCATATCAGCGCCTTTAAAACTGTATTGTGGAATTTTGGTATATTTGGTTTTAAAGTGTCACCCTATCCATGCCGTTCTTATTTGTTTATTTGGCAGCACTGCCGATTCGGTCATCTTTCAGTGTTACATTTGAATAAGTGGAGAACAATAACATTCGGAAGTGATTTAAAATTGTATATAAAAGGTGGCTCCTTATGCATAAATTAGTTAATTATTGTTTTGCTGTCATAAAGTAAAGTCATTTAGAGGCGTGTTGTATAAACGATTATGTATGACGCTGTGGTATGGTAGGTAAGACACCCGCCTACCAACCAGCAACTCATCGGTTCAATACCAAGCCAGACCATCTTAAAAAAGAAAAAAGTTTTTCGACAGCGGTATCACCTCATAACATAAGCTAGTAACTGGTTATGAGTATTACTACTACTGAAAACTTCTCTAATGCATTTGCCGTTCGGAGCCGGCGTTAAACTGTAGGTCCCTTTCAATGAGCTTAAACATAGAATAAGCTGCAGCTCATTGACTGAGAGAAGTCCCCATGTTCCTTTATGGAAAGTTATGGGAATTAATAAAAATAAACGATTATAGCATGTAATAAAAATAAGTTGTTGTATTAAGATAAGCTGTATAAAGATATAGTGAGGAAATAGAAACTGTAAAACAACAACAAAGTGGTGTTAATTTTACTTTGACGCAATTAAAAAGAACTCAAACGTTTTAAAAAGTTCAAAGTTGTTTGATCAGTTGGATTCTATACTCTTGTGGAATAATTGAATTGAATTTTGCATTGAAAATTTGTTAATAAATTCTTTTATTTCTCTGGAAAAACTAATATTCTTACTCTATTCATAACTGCTGAATGACATATTTTTTAGAATTTTCTTTCCTTAAAGTTGTAATCCTTTATTAACTTTTTCCTATAAAATTTCTTATATAAACTGTGTTGTTATAAAGCGTGTTTTTTATAGAGGTATAGAACTTTAAGTTGGCATTACTTTTCAAGATGGCGACCGATTTAACAACTGTCAAGTGACTTATTCTCAGCTTGGATTGGCAACTCATCATGAATAGACTTATGTCCGGCGTAGATTCGTCGAATGGGTCCAAAACGAGATAACAGTTGTTACCGATTTTCATAAGCGAAAGCGCATTTCTGGTTGAATGGCTACGTCAACAGACAAAACTGCCGCATTTTGAGTGAAGGTAATCCTCAAGTGTATGTGGAAGCACCGTTACATCCAGAAAAACTGACTGTTTGGTGTGCTTTATAGGCGTATGGAATCATTGGTCCGTACTTTTTCAAAAACGATGGTGGCCAGAACGTTACAGTCAATGGTGATCGGTATAGAGCCATGATTACTTACTTTTGCATTCCTGAATTGAATAACCATGATGTCGAGGAGATGTGGTTTCAACAAGACGGCGCAACATGTCACACAGCTCGAGCCACAATAGATTTATTGAAAAACACGTTTCGTGACTGCCTAATTTCACGTTTCGGACCTGTGAATTGGCCTCCAAGATCTTGTAATTTAACACCGCTAGACTACTTTATGTGGGGCTATGTGAAGTCATTGGTCTATGCGGTAAAGCCACAGACGCTTGACCATTTGGAAGACAACATTCGCTGAGTTATTGCCGATATACGGCCACAAATGCTGGAAAAAATCATCGAAAATTTGACGTACAGATTTGACTACATACCTCTCCAGCCGTGGCGGTCATATGCCAGAAATCATATTTAAAATGTAAGGCCACAAGTTTATCTTTCGGATAAATAAAATTCATCGAATTCAATCGAATAATCCATCGTTGTTTTATTGCAACTTAAAGTTCTATACCTCTATAAAAAACACCCCTTATATGTATATAAAAACAATGAAATTTTTGTTTTTATTTGTTTTCCAAAAAATAATAAAATTTTTTTTCTGTGTTTTTGCTGGTTGTTGATCTGGTGGAAAAAGTATTAAAAGCAATTAATGTCATATAAGGAAATATTTTTTAACAAAAATCCTTTCAACAACACAATGAAAAAATGACATGAAACTTTTTTTGCCATCAAAAAAACTGATGCACTAAAAAAGGGAAGGAAAAACTGAAAAACGTATAAAAAAATAACAGAAAAATCCACTTAATGTTGAAATAAATGAACACTAAAGCATTGCGATAAAACGAAGTAACTTTTAAATGAAAGTATTGAGACAAATGTTTGCTTTTCTTTTTACTTAATAGACATGAATTCTAGAATAAAAAATATTACACACTTTTAGGAGATTTTACGAAGGACATTTAATTTGTTTTTGAATAATGTTTTATAAGACAAAAAAATATATTGTTACGTTTTAACCTAAAACAATTGAGTTCGTTAAATTGCGTTAAAATAAAATTTTATTTATTTACTTCACTGTAACTTTTATAACTTTTTTGTCTTAATACAACAGCTTAGTATTCGTTTATACAACAGTTTTATTTCCGCTTTAACACAACTTTATTTATTGGCAGCCAAACGATAACTAACTGACTTGAAGGTAAAACAGCCCCTTTATATACCTAATCGCCTACAGTTTGGAGGATTCTGGAAGTATCGACCATCTTCTATTTTCATATCAGTTAATGCAAAAGTAACGTAATGATGGTTAATTTAGCAGTGCTGCCAAATTGACAGGGTGACACATATCTACCAAATATACCCAAATTTAGGCATTTTTATTGTTGTAACAATATCACCTCATAACCATTAAATATTTATTCGAATTTCTTAGTTTGAAAACGTCAAAAATCAAAAAAAATCATTACAAAATTCGACTCATAATTGGAGGTTGAATTATGAGTAGAGTTGCCAGACTTATTGCGTTTGCTAGTATACGAGTATATACAGATTTTTGTTTAATGTACTGATTTATGCATAGCAACTAAATCAGTATGTAAATGTACTGATTATTTCATGTTTCTACTTTCTTGTAGTGATCTCTTGAAATCTTTTTCAGTGGAAAAAAAAATTATGTCCTTTTTTGATTTTCTTTGACAACCAAGCTCTTATATCGAAAAGACAGTGAATGGACTGCACAAAAGGAACTGGCTAAAGTAGCGCTGCAGTACCATAGACGATTTATGTAAACCACACTGTGACACAAAGACAAATCTATATTTCAAAAAACGGTGCCATCGATTCCCTTCAACTAACATTTATTTTCTCCGTCACTCCTCTAGGGAGCATATTGGCTTTCCACAAAGCATCTATTGCTTTGTTTGAGCTTCTTTAATCATTTTGGTATTTCAGGCTAAGTTGATGATTAATCCGCTGTAGCTTCCTTCATATGATTTTTTTTGTGTAGTGGTGAAGATCCTTGCTAATTGGTGGTGATCTCTACTTTAGCATTGTAATTTTTCACCAGTAGGTGGCGTGTTTTTCCTAATCATTCGCCTGATGTTTGTCATCATTGCCAGAGGTATGCGAGAAGGGTCAGGGAGGCTTTTTTCTCTATTTTTTTAGATGAAGTTGTCTGGAGGGAAGTTGAAGCCACAATTACATTTTTTCTTCGTCATGTCTTCTGCTGGGGCTCGAACCTGGGTCGTTTGTGTTGTCATACGTGCTCTCTAACCACTACACCACGCCACCACCAACTAACATTTACTGATTTTTAATTTGCATCAGGTTTTATCAGAAATATATTGTTACGAAAATAAAAATGTCTAAAAAAAAGCACATCAGCGCCTTTAAAACTGTATTATCAGTTTTTTGGTATATTTGCTATTTTTATGTCACCCTGTCAATTCCGTACTTATTTGCGTATTCGGCAGCACTGCCAATTCAACCAACTTTGTGTGTAACATATGAATTTACAGATATAAAATAGAGGATATGAGAGCGTTTGCGACATTTCCGGAACTTTCCCAACTGTAGGCAGTTAGGTATGTAAAAAGGCTGCTTTACCTACGTCACTGATTGTTATCGTTTGTCTGTCATAAAATAAAGTCATTTTTAGGCGTAAATAAAAATTTTGTAGAAACGAATATTCAGTTGCTGTATAAAGATAAACTGTATAAAGATAAAGTGAGAAAATAAGTAAGACAACAGCGACGTGGTTTTATTTTATTTTAACGCAATTTAAAAGAACTCAATCATCATAAAAAGTTCAAGATGTAACAATTTTATTAAATTAGAAAATATAATAAATTTTTTGTGTTTATTGACGGAAGGAATATCAAATCTTAAAGAAATTTACGAAAATTGTGCAACATATTTCCGCATCAGAAACCTAGAAAGACTACTTAGTTTTTGTTATTTAGGTACTGTTATATTTAAACTCTGGAAAATCATTATGAATAGATTGACGCTTGAACAACGCCACTAAATTATCCGGATTTACTTCCAAAATCTGTCACAAATTTCCGAATTTTATGGACGACAAAATTATGTTTATCAATGAAGCTCCTTTGTGGCTTGTTAGTAAATAAAATTACTACATATAGAGAGAAGATAATCAGCAATAGACCCTATGAACGCCATTTCGTGCGTTGTATACGTTGTTGGCATCATTTGGCCCCATTTCTTTAAAAATGTCACGCTTAGGCAAATGCAGATTTTTGATTATGGTGTGGATCAATGGTTTTTTCTTTGAAAATATTTATGACATTCATAAGGGCGACATAAACTTATCAATACTAACTTGATCAAAAAGTTTTCGGAATAACCCCCGTGTGGCGGTCCCGTCGTTTCGGCTTGAGTTTTTTCTTTTTTTTTTTTTTTGTTAAGTTAGTACATCTGTTTTTGATATTCCCGTTAAATCCTAGCGTTTTATCTTGATATTTGCAAAAGCTACGTACCCAAGGGTACATCTATCTTTATGTGTGTTGGCGATTTTTTCAATTTTCGAAACGCATTCCCCGTAATGTTTTTTAATACGATTGAACAGAAAGAAGTCACAAGGAAACAAATCAGATGAACTCGGTGTCTGTTAGATGGTATTTGTTGAATTTGTTAGTCTCTATCGGCGAATTGCTTCACGCAAACGTCTCATAACGCCCAAATAATACTCTTTGCTTACTGTCAGGCCTTCTGGAAAATATTAATGATGCCCTACACAGTTGTAGTCCATGAGCATTGCCTTCTTTTTTGACTGAAAACGACATGTTTTTTTGGTTTTTTCTCATTTGGTGACCGCCACTTCTTACCTGATGTCTGGATTGAGTGTCGTACCCACGTCTCGTCTCCAGTATTGATTCTTTTGATGAATGTGAGATCGGATTCAGACTCGCCAATCATGTCTTTTGCGACCTCAACACAGTTTCTTTTTTGCATGAAACTGTAAAAAATTGCCAACACACATAAAGATAGATATACTCTTGGCTACGTAACTTTTTTTTTTAGCGGGAGTACCAGCCTTACAAAAAAAAAAAAAAAAAAAAAACTCAAATCGAAACGATGGGAAACACGGGGGTTATTTCGAAAACTTTTTGATCAAGGTAGTAATGATGAGTTTTAGTCGCTCGGATAAACGTTATTAACATTTTCAAACCAAAAATTGTTGATCCAAAAATAAAAATGTCTAAAAAGGAAATACACCCCTTTTAAGCTGTGTGGTGGGATTTTTGGTATATTTGGTTTTAATGTGTCACCCTGTCTGCCAATTCGACCAACTTTATGTGTTACATTTGAATTAACGGATATAAAATAGAGGACATGAGACCGTATGAGACATTTCCAGAATTATCCGAACTGTAGGCAATTAGGTATGTATATAAAGAGGCTACCAACACACATAGAGATAGATATACTCTTGGCTATATAACTTGTTTTTTAACGAGCGTACCAACCTAACAAAAACAAATTCAAATCGGAACGATGGTACCGCCACATGGGGGTTACACCGAAAACTTTTTTATCAAAGTAGTATATTGAATGAATTGAGAATATCCTTTACATCCAAACAATTGCTCATCAACGGTAATACTCTGGCCTGACTTAAAACTGCATATGTTCTCTGTGGGTACCCTTTTAAAGGTTTTTTTTTTGTTTTTTTGTCACACACATAAGGGTTAAAAAATTTTTTTTTTTATGCTAACATGGCATTAAAAAAAACTATATATTTATTGTTCGAAAACTCTAAAAAGCATTTGGTTAACAACACTAACATTTATTTTAGACATCCTGGTAATTGATAAAGGAAATTACCCTTCTATGTAATTGAATTTGTTGCCAAAGTTAGCATTACTGTGCTGTGTTGAATAAAAATAATACATTTTTATGCGCTGCAAATTGTTTTAGCTGCTCGTTGTCTTGCTTTTATTGAATATTTTTATGACGGTGAACTTTTTAGCATTAAAAGCGTAATGATTTTGTTAAACGAAATTTTAATTTTTTCTGTTTTTTCTGTTTTTTTTTAACATCAAATGGATTTATGCAGTCAACTTTTACTACGGCTTTTAATTTAGTTAAAAACTCTTCTTTAAACATTAAAAGGATACTATTAAGGATTATTAGATTATTCAAATAAATTTTTAAAAATAAAAATAAAAATAAAAATAAAAATAAAAATAAAAATAATGGCAGCCAAATGGCATAAAACTATTGCTCCTTTAATATATATTTTGATTAAAAAAATTGGACAACCAATATAAATATATCAATATAAAGGCTCCGCCATCTAACGTTTTTTTTCAATTAGTGCTGGTTTCGTGAATGGTAACACTTAGCACATGTCTGATTTGACAGATAATTAATTTTATCCTTCCGCTGAATGAATATGGTTGTGTTTACGCTAAGTGGGCCTACGATCGACTTACAGAGGTGCCGATTTTGCCAAAAAAAATCATTTTTTCAGATGAAGCTCATT
This sequence comes from Wohlfahrtia magnifica, assembly GCA_023159175.1. Taxonomy (NCBI): domain Eukaryota; kingdom Metazoa; phylum Arthropoda; class Insecta; order Diptera; family Sarcophagidae; genus Wohlfahrtia; species Wohlfahrtia magnifica. Next base: position 3,278,042 of record JAKWBJ010000179.1, read on the forward strand.
TTGATCTTTGAGGGTATGTAAACAAGCAAAATTGTCGCATTTGGGGCACAGAAAACCCGCATGCATACATTGAAAAGCCGATACACCCAAGATGAGTCACTGTTTGGTGCGGATTTTGGTCCAGAGGCATAATTGGGCCATTTTTCTTCGAAAATGAGCAAGGAGTGGCCGTTAAAGTCAATGGCGAGCGTTATCGGGCCATGTTGATCGAATTTTTGTTCACAAAAATTGAAGAGGAGGATATTAGCAACATTGGGTTTCAACAGGACGACGCTACGTGCCACACAGCCGAAGCTACACTCGATGTTTTGCGCCCTTTTTTTGAAGATCGTATTATCAGCCGCAGAGCTGATGTCGTTTGGCCACCTTGGAGCTGCGATTTGACACCGTTGGACTATTATTTGTGGGGTGCCATCAAAGATAAGTGTTACGCCAACAAGCCAGAGACAATTGACGCTTTAAAGGACAATATTCGTTAAACCATTGGTGAAATACAGCTGCTCGCAATCTATAATGTGCTTAAAAATTGGACCGATCATATAGGCTACTGCAAGGCCAGCCGAGGCAGCCATTTGAATGAAATTATTTTCCATTATTACCTTCCTTCCATTATTACCTTCGAATAAAAAAAGAAATTTGAGAAAATATTCAGTAGATTTATTTACAGCATTTTCAAAAAAAAAAAAAAAAAAAAAAAAAATTTATTTGGCGGACCCTTTAATAAAAACAACAATCTAGGCAAATGCATTTCTAATAGAATTAGCAAAAAAAAAATTTTTTTTACTTCTTTTAAATGATTTTTTATACTAATTTTTCTTATATTCTCTACAAACATACGAAATATAATTATCAGAGTGCAAAATACTACCATGCGTTTGTATTCTTTTACGTTTTTTCTATCACTTTCACTCATTTACGCCACATTTAAATTTTACATTTTCAATTAACACCACATTTTTCATGTTTCTTAAGCATGGCACAGTGTAACGACAAAAGAGGAAGACGAAGTGAAAACGAGTCTCTTGCAAAATGAAAATCCCATTAGAATTAAATAGTTCTGGGAAAAATGAAATTGTGCATTCAAACATAAGCAAATAGGCCTCTTGTTTTAAGCAAATAGAACAAAACAAAGTAATTTAATTGAAATTTAAAAATCATTTACTCGAATTTTGTATAGAGTAGAAATACAGTGAAATGAAGTAAAATCTAAAAATTATATAAATTTTTAGAACAATCACATTGGCATACAAATTTTGTAGTATGTATCGGGTGATCTTTTAAGAACTTTCCGATTTGATTTGAAAAAAAAAAAACACATAAAATTTAGAGAAATGTATGAAATCTTTATTTGAGTCGATGGAACGGTCTATATAATTTACGATCTCATGTAAATGTTGAGCGAGACTACGCCTCGAATGGTTGTTACGAGGGGCTTAATTTTGGCATACCTTCTGCACCATATCGGCTGGTATCTCACGTAAGAATACTTCAATATTGGCTTCCAGTGCATCAATCATCAATCGTTGCGTGCTTGTCCCTATAGATAAGAGCCTTTACAAATAATACCATCTGGCATGATCTAGGCGTCCAATTAACCGGCCCCAAACGTGAAATAAGCTGTTCACCGAACTCAGCTCTCCATAAGCGTGGCCATCTTGTTGAAATCACATTTTAGCCAAGTCCGACTTTTCCATTTTAGGCAAAAAAATTTGAAATCTTCGTGTTTTTCGAAAAAGCTTTCGTGTTTTTCGAAAAAGCTTGATCCAGTGATGCCACTGGACCATAATTCACTCCAATGAGTACATTTTTCGGCAGGCATTGGCAGATTTTGCAATGCTTTTGGCTGCTTTTCACACCAAATACGGCAATTTGCTTGTTTACATATCCGTTAAACCAGAAATAAGCTTCTTTGCTGGATCTTCAACCAACTTTACCATCACCCACCCATTCACCAAAATTTAGCCGTTGTGGTAGGCTTTATTTTTAAAGGTGTTACACCCAAATCTTTACAAGGATATCAATCTCGTTAAATGGATAAAACGTGTGAATCGCCTGTAACGTATTGCAAAAATGCCTAAATAATTTCCTGCGGGAAAAATAGCTAAAAATGGAGCCCAAAACTTCTATGCAAGGACCAAAAGTAAGAAACATTATCGAAATTGGAGTTTCCTAATGGATAATGCGCGCAAAAGAGCCTGGAATTTATTAATTAACGAGGTCAGCAATCGCTTGTCAATATAAAGCAATCAACCAAAAAAATTTCCCAATAAGATTAAAAAAATATTAAATTAAAAAAAAACTCACAAAATAACCCAATTAATACCAATAATTTTTAAAGTATAAAAATTTTGGTTTCTGTTTAGTGCTCTTAAAAAAATGATTAATGTTTTCCTTTCACATTTCTACGAACACACACTCGTCTATCCAAATAAATTTCTAATTAATTTGCAATAATTTTCGTTTTCTAATTGCATCAGACGCAAATAAATAAACGCAATCAATAAAAATTTAATCAACAATTTTTGCTTTTTTTTGGTAAGAAATTCCTGATAAATTTGTCAGAAATCGTGAAAACAAATTACCATCTGCTGTAATAATTTGTTGCTGCACTGTGTCTCACTCATGTACTCACTTGCATTTTGAACAAATTAATAGAAAATTAATTACGCACAAATTAAAAGTCAAATGACTGACAACAACAAAAAAAACACAAACAAATTTATAGAAAAATACCATAAACCAAGTAAATGCCGTCAACTGAGCAGATGAGAAAAAACAAATTCGCCTCAATCGAGGAAATTTACTTGCACTTACAAATTTGCAAAAATGTGAGACAAAAATATTGTACAGGCAATGGCGACTATGTTTTAAACAATTTCCTTAACAGAGACAATTTTCTCCTGAGGCACAATTAGTACCATCCGTCTATGCCAAATTAAGATTGAAAATATCCCCGTGATTTATAGCCGATTTAACAATTTCTATGGAGCTCACTCATCACTAGGAGGATAGGATAGGGAACGTCGCAGGGGTTGTGTTCTTTCCCTTCTACGGAATCTTGTGCTAAATAAGCTCTTAGTGGCTTTGGAACAGGTAGGATGCGGGGCGATTGCCTATGCAGTCATCTGCATAGACTTTGTTCTCACAATTTCGGGTAGATTTGTGGATCCTATTAGGAACAGATTGCAACTTGCCCTTCTCACAGTCAGTGAATGGGCATCTGCCCGCGGCTTGGGAGTAAATTCAAAAAATGGAGGTAAGGTTAAATAATGCGAGCCTCGAACTTAACGAGGAGGCTCACTTTCTGAAACTAAAATTGGATAGGAAGCTGTCCTGTAAGCCTTACTTTGCACAAAGCATCCATTGCTTTGTTTCAGTTTCAGTTTCTTTTATCAATTTGATCTTTTCAAGCCAAGTAGAAGATTAATCCACTGTAGCTTCCTCCATATGATTTTGCTTAGTGGTGAAGATCCTTGCTAATTGGTGGTGATCTTTACTTAAGCATTTTTAATTTTGTCATATTTTCCCAGTAGGTGGCGTGTATTCCTGATCATTTGTCTGATGTTTGTCATCACCGCCAGAGTTATGTGGGAAGGTCGGGGGCATTCTTCTTTATTTTTATATATGGATTCGTCTGGAGGGAAGTTGAAACCTCTTTATTACACATTCGAAACCACAATTAAATCTTTTCTTCGTCATGTCCTCTGCTGGGGCTCCAAGCCTTATAGGGTGGGCAATTAAAAAACTTCAATTCAAAAATGCAATAAAACGAAAATTTTTTTGTTGTGAAATACAATTGTTCCGGTTAGAAGTGAAATATTATTTCATTCATATGGCTGCCGTGGCTGGCCTCACATTACCCCATTCGATCGGACCAATTTTCGAGTATTTTTTTTTTAATGTATGGGGTCGTATCTCGGGGCAAAGGCATCACGAATGTTGTCGGCATAACACTTGTCTTTAACAGCGTCCCATACAAAATAGTGCAACAGTGTCGAATCGTAGCTTCTTGGCGGTCAACTGACATCACCATTTCGGCTAATTAAACGTACATCAAACGTTTGACGCAATACATTGATTGTGGCATGAGATGTGTGGCAAGTTGCACCATCCTGTTGAAACCAAACATCGTTCACATCAATACCATGAAGAGCGGGCACAAAAAAATCGGTTATCATGGTGCGATAGGTATCTCCATAGACGGTAATTGCTGCGAAATATGAAATATGTGCTAATGACGTGTTCGCTCTACAAGCCGCACCAAACAGTCACTCGTAATAGGTGCGTTGGCTTCTGTAAAACCAGGTTTTCTGATTCCCAAATACGGTAATTTTGCTTATTAACGTACCCAACAAGATGAAAATGAGCTTCACCCGAAAGGATGATTTTAAATGATGATGAATTTCCAATGTATACCAACGCTGCTCAAGCGTAAATCGATTCATTTCTTTCAGTGCAGATAATATACTGAATTGTGTGACAGAATAGAATAACATTAGTATTACGAGATTTGAAATAACCGCCGATTCAAATTTACTCTTTTAAATTGCCCACCCTATATAAACAATAGGTAAAGAAGGCCTTCATTGGCCTTTTCACTTGTAACAAAATTCTGTGCAGAAAATGGGGCCTTAGACTCACCGGATATTCACGGTTATGGTCAGACCTATTTTGGCCTGTGGATGCCTTGCATGCTGAGAATCCCTTTGCAAGATATCTAATCTTAGCGAACAAAAGTGAGTACAGAGATCCCCTTGCATTATTATCACGGGAGCGTTACGTACTACCGCCGCAGCCGCTATGGAGGTAATCCTATAACTGCCTCCGCTAGACACATATTGTAAGGGGTCACTGAAAGGTACTGGTCAGCGTCAGCGGGCAGCTGGGCAGTGGCGCAATTCAAATTTGGGTCACTCAAAGGTCCTGAGAAGTTTGGGAGATTTTGGGAGAATTGACTAGACATCACCACATTACGAACTCTCAGTGAAGTTTCGGATTAAGATTCCGGACAAGCGAATGGTGTGATATACATCAGTAAAGATTCTGAACAGATCTTCACGAATGGCTCCAAGTTGAAGGGAGCGGAGGCATTTACACGGTAGAGTTTTCGGGGCGGAGGTATCGCCCATACGAGCTAATTTGATGATCATTGGAAAGGGCAGCGTCTCTAGATGACACATTAGCAGCCATGCGGTGATGCTTGAGCAGCATAACATTCATATTATATGGTTACCTGGTCACGGTGATTTCTGAGAAACTGTAGGGCTGATGAACTGGCCCGGCATGGCACCATTGTCAAACTTACGAGCGAATTTTCTACGTTGGGAATCCCATTAGCAATGCCGGATTAGACTCAGTAAATGCCGCATGGGCAGCTTTGTAGACGGGTAAGATGGCGCAGTAAATCTGGTAAAAACTGCTCAATCTTCAAAGAAGCATACTCAGCGCTATTGTTGGTTTCATTACCGGGCATTGTATCTGCACCTTGATTAAAAAGTTCTAGGAATTTATTCTATATTGTCCCATTCAATGTAATCCCCATCGACTGCGACACACTTATGCTAGCGCTTCATCCAGTCCTCGAAGCATTTTTTACATTCAGTGTTCGGTATGTCCATTTGTGCTTCCTGCAATTTTTATATTATTTCCTCTCGGCTACTGAAACGCGTTCCCCACAATTGTTTTCTAACTCGATTGAACAGAAAGAAGTCACAGGGAGCCAAATCAGGTGAATTCGGTGGCTGTTGGATGGTATTTGTTGAATTTTTCATCAAACAATTACGAATAATGATGGCAGTGTGCGACGGTCTCTAGTCTCTATTGGCGAATTGCTTCACGCAAACGTCTCATAACGCCCAAATAAACTCTTTGTTTATTGTCTGGGCTTCTGGCAAAAATTCATGATGCACTACACCGTTGTAATTCATGAAAACCGTGAGCATTGCCTTTTTTTGGACGTGGGTTTTTGGTCGAGGCTTATTTGCCTGACGTCTGGATTGAGTGTCGTACCCATAAACCCACTTCTCATCTCCAGCAATGATTATTTTGATGAATGTGAATAGGATTCAGCTTCGCAGCTTCAGCTTCTTTTGCGACCTCAACACGGTCTCTTTTTTTGCATGAAATTGAGGTGTGTTGGCACCAACTTTGCTGCTAAACGACGGAAACTCAGATCATTAACCAAAATGTCTTGGAGGGATCCATAAGCAATGTTCAAGTCCTCCGCTACGTATCCGATGGTTAATTTGCAGTTATTGACCAACATTTCTTTTATTTTATCAATGTTTTCAGCGGCCACCTTTGGACCGCTTGTGCCACTGGTAAACGTCCGTTTTCTTTAGAGAATCGTTGCCGAAACACTTTTCCTATATTTCCAACGTTCGCGCTCCATTAAATCCGTTTTTACGCAAAACTTAATATAAATTCGTTGTTGAAAATTTAACTCCATTTCGAAAATTGTAAAATATGGCCAACACACTTAGAGATAGATGTACTCTTGGCTATGTAGCTTTTGCAACAACAAATGTACCAACTTAACAAAAAAAAAAAAAAAATAATAAAAAAAATTCAAATCGGAAGGATGGGACCGGCACACGGGGATTATTAGAGAACTTTTTGATTAAGGTATAATAGGCTATCATACCAGACTCTTCACCTGCTGTGTACATGCCCGATTGAGCTCAAGGAGCTGTCGGGCTCGGACAATAGGAAGTTAAGCAGTTTTATTATAAGCTCTAGAATGTTCCAGTTGTAGGGAGATGACGATCCATCGTGGTATTACAACAAGTTTTTTCTTAGCCTACGTTTTTCCTTTCTTCGGTGGCCACTTCTACCTACATACTAGGGAGATCGGATGGTTATTATTCGACCGGTTTTAACCGGTTTTTTTGGTTTTGTCGAATACGGTTTTTTCAAAATCTTCATTATTCGAATACCGAATAAACCGATTAATTTAACACGAATAACCGGTTAATTTAAATAAATATAATTTCTAAACGTTTCTATATATATTTTTTTTATTGAAAATATGCTCATGGTTTAACTATTTGTATAAATTTAATTATTTTGTATATATGGCAACCTTGAACGTCTCACAAAGAATGTGAAAAAGCTATGCACTCTTGAGCAAATATAACCTTTTCTCATCTTCTGAAAATAAATATTGATTTTTATATATGAAGAATGATCAACTAGGCTCATTGAGAGGCCACAAACCCACAAACGCCGGTTCCAAACGGCAGATATATTAGTTAGTGAAGTTTTTCACAGCGTAAGTACACATAACCAGTCGTTAGTAGTGTTGTGAGGTGTTATCGCTGTTGAAAATTGTCAGATGGTGTGGCCTGAAAGTGAACCGACGACTTCCTGGTTGGAACGTGGGTTCTTGCCTAACATACCGCAATGACACACAAACAAATACGTGGTGCATAAAGTTACATACTGAGGCAATTAAGGACTCGTATGTTACCAATAAATTTATTCAAAGTAAAACATTTCATTTTTGTTATCTTAGGCAACTAAATAATAACTGTAATAACAAACCTTTAATTCCATTCTCTACCAAGTAATACAACAACTACAAAAAATTACCTATTTGAGTAGCTGCTGTTCGAAACTTAATCATATTTCAGTAGTTTGTGTAATAAACTTTGTTTTTTATGATCTCCGAAAATGGTTTAGATTTTATGAGATTTATTAGAATTATTGTTAGTATTGATTGCTACTTTAACTTTAAGCTCTACATCAGCTTCTGCTTATTTTTAAAACGACGTGGTCCAGCTCTGCGCTTCAAGAACCGGTTAACCGTTTATTTGAATCATTATTAACCGAAAGCTGGTTTTTTAAAAAGTGCTACTTTTCGAATTATTCGAAAACCTGCTTTTGAAAAAAGTCGGATAATCGATCTCCCTACTACTTACCTGCCTACTTAACAATTTTTATTAGTTGTTCATTCAAAACTATCTCAGAGTGTATTGAAAACTTTCTAAATCTAAGAATTGTAAAGCAATTTGTTAACAATTATTTTCAAATTAAAAAAAAAAAATTCTCTTTTTCAAAAAATGTTTTTCACTCTCCAATCTTTTGGTTTAAATGCCTTTTCCAAACACCATTAAACCTATAGCGTGCACACACGGTGGCAAAATTGAAAATGAATATGCAAATGGCGAAATGTATAAAACAGGCGCGGCAGACAGACACAAAGTGAAAAGCAATCAGGCTGGCAACATCCACCTGTGGCATCAAAAACAACTAATTAACCTCAATTGCATATAGTCTAACGCACATATACACACACACACACATACACACACATACACACACGCTCACACTAAAAATACGAGTATGCAAATGTGGAAATAAACCCCTCGTATAATGAATGGCATTTACGCTGATCGACAAGAAAATAAAACCAAAAAAAAAAAAAACAAAAAAAAACATAATTTTTTCCCACCTCAAAAAAATATGAAACCCGCTAGTAGGAGAGGGGGACAAAGAATGTTCTGAAAATGTGGAATTTTGTTTTGTTGCAAAAATAAGATCAGAAATCTTTAAAGTACTTATCAGTGAATGAAATATTTTTCGTTTTTATTTTGTTGTTGTTGTTGTTGTTGTTGTTGCTGTACTTGTCTACTTTAAAAAAAGGGTGTCCAAATAAAGTGACATGTTGAGTCATGTTAAATTGAAATTCTATAGAGACATTTTGGTGTCTATACCATTTTTTTTTTTTTGTAGCGAATTTAAAGCAGAGTAAGTTTATTGTATGGTTTGTAACATAAAAATGCTTAACTTTTAAAAAAAATCAACCGATATATTAAATGGCGTCGTCAAATATGTAAAGCGTGTTCTTTATAGAGGTATAGAACTTTAAGTTGGCATTACTTTTCAAGATGGCGACCGATTTAACAGCTGTCAAGTGATTTATTCTCAGTTTGGTTTGGCACTTCATCATAAATAGACTCACGCCTGAATAACGCTTGCAAATAGTGCAATTTTATTTCGAAAATAATGGTTCTGTTGCGGAAAACGTATCGCGCACTACATCCATTTTATCGTCGACAAAATCGTCCATCAGAGCAGTTAATTCGATTAACCATGGAACGTTTTCGCACCACGATTACTCTTATTGATAACTCGCATCCCCGGAGACGCTGTACGGTGCGTACAGAAGAAGCTATTGCTGCTGTAGAGCGTAGCATTGAGGAAGACCCGAATGAGTCCATCCGCCATCGAGCACAGGAATTGGATCTGTGCTTACAAAATCCAACTCGTGCAAGAAGTAAGGCGAATGGGCCCAAAACGAGATTACCGTTGTTCCTGATTTTCATAAGCGAATTTTGTTTAGCGATGAAGCGCACTTCTGGTTGAATGGCTACGTCGACAAACAAAACTGTCGCATTTGGAGTGAAGGTTATCCTCAAGTGTATGTGGAAACACCGTTACATGCAGAAAAACTGACTGCTTGGTGCGTTTTATGGGCTGGTTGAATCATTGATCTTTACTTTATCAAAAACGATGGTGGCCAGAACGTTACAGCCAATGGTGATCGGTATAGAGCCATGGTTGCTAACTTTTTCATTCCTGAATTGAATAACCTTGATGTCCAGGAGATGTGGTTTCAACAAGACGGCGCAACATGTCACACAGCTCGTGCCACAATAGATTTATTGAAAGACACGTTTGGTGAACGCCAAATCATCGAAAATTGGACGTCCGGATTGGACTACATCCGCGCCAGCCATGGCGGTCATATCCCAGAAAGCATATTCAAAATCTAATGCCACAAGATTATCTTTCGGATAAATAAAATTCATGTTAATCGAATAATCCATCGTTGTTTTATTGCAACTTAAAGTTCTATACCTCTATAAAAAACACTCTTTATTTACAATATTGTAGTAGTAGACAAAAATATATTTTTCTGGGTTCTAGACATTAAAAACAAATATCCATTCTTAGCTTTTAAATTTTTTGCTTTAGTCTGTTTTACATCAAAAAGAAATATATCATGACTGTAATACTTAAAAAAATTACGACAGTGTAGATGCTGAAAATTAAACGCAGCCGAATGCAACTCATCTTCATATTGATAACTTCCTAACATTAGAATTCTGACGTCAATGTATCACAAACAACACCAATGAGCCAAAAACTGAAAAACGTTATTTAAAATTTTTCTAGATTTTACGTGTCATATATCCTATGATTACAGTGACATTAATTCGATGTCACATATTGTGTATTATGAAATAGCATGAGCCAAAAAGTGATAAACGTCATTAAAAATTTTGCCAAATTTCACGTGTCATCTCTTCTATGATTACAGTGACATCAATTCGATGTCACATATTATGTATTAAGAAATAAGCATATAACTTATTTTGCCCATTTGATGTTGCCCGATGAGTCCTTTTTCTGACGTTACTGAATTCGCTTAAATCAATACTGATATTAAAGTATATCAGCGTTATGATATCTCATGTTAGTGTGTCATTGCATTGATTACAGTTTGTCATTACATTGAGCCCGATGAGTTCTATACCTATGTTATTGAGTCACACCACTAATGACATTTTTTTATTATACTGATTATCCGATTAGTCACTTCTATGATGGCGAGGTGTTATTACCATTGATGACATAATTTCGATTTTTGCCCAGGGTTTTGCCAGGTTTTTTTTTAACCCAGGCCACTGGGTTTTATTAGGTTTTTGGTGGGTTTTTTTTCGAGTTTTATAAATGCTTTCAATTTTCGTTCAAGTCGAAAATACTCTCGATAGGCTCAAGGGGGCATACTATGAGCTGTTAAAGCTGATCGGATCAGACTGCAATTACTTTATTTGAACCATGCGCTCAAAGAAAAATGACCGGAATATAAAGACAGACATAATTAAATTATATTTTTGCAAAAGTTTCAAATGACACAATCGCCTTATTCTCAGAACATTGCTCCGTCTTCTTATTGCCAGCTGCGATGGATATAATACATTCATATCTCTTTATAAGTTCTTTTGTCATAATGGCCTGTTTAAATTATGGAGCACATTCGCCTTAAGGTGTAAATTCACTCGCTCTATGGCTGAAAAACCGTGGATTTAGCATTTTTTTACAAAAAGTGTAAGGGAAGCAAATGCAACACATAGATTTACGACCTACTTTTTTAAAACCTATCTAGGCCGTATAAGCACATCACCTAATCACTTCCTACGAAGAAATATAAAATCGACTTCAAACTTGGAGCGCCTTAGAGGACGAGAAGTTTTTCTGAGACGAGATAAGCAGTAATTTGATAAATTAGTTATTTCATTATTTCTTCTGAGCTAAAAAACAAACCGACTAAATTTGTAGTCCAAATACGCAAATTATACTTATTTTTGTTGTAAATAAACTACGAAAACCTTTAAATAAATAAATTCTTAAATACTCGTATAATACCCAATAAAACCCGGGTGTATAGCTAATCCTGTTTGTGCCCCAGATAACAATTTGCTGCCTCTTAGTGATCGTACTTTTTATGTCGAAATCAACGACGAAGATACAGAAGACGGATTTATTAAGTCTGATGTATCAGAAGGAAGCGTAATAGGTCCAACTCTGTACACATTATTTACTTCGATATGCCGACAAACAGCGATGTAGTAGTTGCAACTTACGCTAATGATACCGCTATAATAACAGCCAACGAATTCGCAACCATAGCCAGCGTTGCCAATTTAGCGCCTTTTGCGCTATATTTAGCGCGTTTCAACTCCCAAGAAGTCGAATTTTTTTTCTTTAGCGCTTTTTTTCTTTTATAAGAAATTAAAAGCGTCTAAATTCCATAAACTCATTAATTCATATAAACTATGGACTTAAAATGCTTCATGCTTTGCAAATTACGTTGTTCTAGATAAAATTTGTTCAAAAATTAGTAAAAATATTGTTTCTGAAACGTACATATATCAAAAATAAAGGCCCATTTTTAAGACTTTTAAGACTTATTAAATAATTACAATACTTAAGTTGTAATTGGTTTTTATTAGATCCTTTAAAGATATAAATTGGATCATAGAGCTATAACGTATTCTTTACATCTACCCCGATCTAAAGCCAATGATCTAATCTGGCTCCATGTCATTCTGTGGAAAGTAGCTGGTCTTTCGTTATGTCTTCCCTAGGAATGGGCTGGACTTCCGATTTTTCTGCTTTCCTGTGAATTTCATTCAATAGTAAATTCCGCAAAGTCTTAGTTTTGATTTCTTTCAGTATGCACAATCCATTTCCGTTTCCTTCTCACAGAACAATTACCGGGTGTATTCTCAAATGCCACGTAGGAAGAGGTTTTTTAAATGCTTAAATGCAATTGATATCAATCACAGCCGCATTTCATAGCTCGCAACTATACAAAAATAAACTTTACACACGAGTTAAAGATGTTAATTTTCATTTTTGGTGAGATCTATGGCGAAAGCCAAAAGAATGGCTGACTAGGTTCCATCTATTGTGAATATCAGCACTGGAATCGCCGAACGTCGTAAGCATACTACCGGGATAGCAAATTTATGTTTGCAATTTTAAAGATGGTTGTGCTATTAGCGTTGATTCTCATCATTTTGGTTTTGGAGATGTTTATGTTGTGCCGCTGTGGTATGCTAGGTAAGACACCCGCCTACCAACCAGAAGATCATCGGTTCAATACCAGACCAAGTACTCTGGAAAAAGTTTTTTCAACAGCGATAATACCTTATAATATTAGCTGGTATTGAAAACTTCTCTAAATGCATTTGACGTTCGTAGGTGGCGTTAAACTGAAGGTGCCTTTCAATGAGTTTAAAAATAGAATCGGGTGTAGCTCATTGACTGAGAGAAGTCCCCATGTCCCTTCACGGAATGTTATGGGAATTAATATAATATACCCGAAAGCAAGATGTTTATTGCATCACGTAATGTTATTGAGCTTGGAGATAGATGTCGTATGTCGTCGACAGGTCTTCTAACTTTATGTTAAGCCCCAAGCTATACTACGCCGCACACAATCGAGGACAACCTTAAACAGCAGTGGAGAAAGAGCATAACCTTGTCTACAACCTCTGATAGATAATTTCTTAATGTTACACCTGAACCCAAAAATAAAAACTGTTTTTAAGTTGCTGTTTAAAACGACTTGGAAGTTTTAATTTTTTTTTAAGCAAACGGTCCAAATTATTTAAAAATCTTTCTAAGAATAGAAATTTATTTACAATCTTAGTATATTTTTCCGTTTTTAAGTATGTTTAACGGGCGTTTTGATAACAAATAGTTACACAAAACATAATTTAACGCTTTATAGCGCCTTTTGAGTAGGAGGTATGCGCGTTTTGATCGCCAAAAGTTGGCAGCACTGACCATAGCATCAAATATTATTCAACGCAGCTTGACTTAGTAAATGACTAAAAAAAATGGAATATTAAAGTGAATGCAGAAAAATCTATCCCCTTCACATATACACTTAAAAATGGTAACTGCCCTGCTGTGACCCCAAATATTTAGGCTTTCATACTGATCGACGCTTAACTTGGAAAACACATATAGAAATAAAGAACAAACAACTGAACACTTAAACAAATAAAATGTACTGGCTTCTGGGTCCAAGATCGGAATTAAACAATAGCAATAAATTACTAATATATAAGACCGTATTAAAACCTATATAGACTTACGGTATTCAATTATGGGGAACCGCTCTCTACTCAAAAATATCAGTTAAAAACTCTTAGATTTATAATAGGTGCTCCTTGGTGTATAAGAAACACTTCAATTCACATTGATCTCAGCATTCCAAATATAAGGGATGAAATCAGAAATTACAGCACAAATTATATGAAAAAACTAAAACTGGGATCACACGATTGCCCCAAATACACCAATCTGATATAAATGTTATTGTGACAAATTAGCGCACAGTAATAAAATTGTCCCAATTAAATATTCTGTATTATTGACAATAATTGTCCCAACGCTGTCAGACGATTGTTCTAGTTTACGGCAACTCTGTGAATCAGCTGTTGTGGTAAATTAAACTTTTTTTTGGTGTTCAAAATGGCTCGTTCTTTAAAAAAAGAAAATAGCGTCCTCTTCATATAAATAGAAGGTCATGTAGCGAACATATAAGTAAAAAGATATACAAAAAAAAAAGAAAACAAGGAGTGTGTGGGTCGCAGATTGGCTTACAAGAAGGGCCATTGATGGTGTATATTAGAAAATAATTCAATAAATTAAAAAAAAATTAATTCACTAAAATATTTATTTATTTAAATTGAAATATAATTACCAATTATGTTTAATTCTCTAAAGTAAAGATGATTTGTTCTCTAAAAAATTAAAACTGCATCGGCTTTAACTATCATTTATTCGCTTAATAAAAAAAGTAAAAATAATGAAAAAAAAGAAAGTGTGGAAGCTTGTGATGCAATTTATATATAAATAATTAAAAAAATGCTTATTTTAAAGGATGACTGTTACAAATAGCGTATAAGCACGTGTTTTTTTTAAGAAAGAAATCAATTAAGAAATAAAAATCGGTGATTATTGCCGTCTTCAATTGCCACACCAGAATGCAATAAATATTGGTGTATTTTTGGAATTTATATTGGTGCATGAATGCCGCTAAAGCTTTCACACGATTGTCGAACCAGGGTTGCATTTTATTGGGATAAATAAGCACAATAATATTGTGAGTTGCCGTATGAGACAATAAATTGTATAATCACACGATTGGCATTATTGGTGCATTACGACAATCGTGTGATCCCAGCTTAAGCGACCATCAAAACATTCTTGCGATAACAATTTTAAACGACAATGATGAAGTTAGACGGTTAAAACGAATGCAAATAGGGTGAATAGGGTGAATACCAATAGTCGTCATTTTAAGACTTTCGTTTATTTCCCCCTTACGCATGAGAATGTGGTATAGAATTGATGACTAGTAATTATAATTCAGATTATTAAGTTAAATTTAAATACTTTTTTTTGTTGAAATTGAGAAATTTACTGTTTTTTTAAAAACACCAAATTTGCCAGTAGTCGGCATTAATTTTCCAGTTTTCGGCATACTACGTTCCTATTGTCGGCATATCATATTTTAGTACAGATAATAATAAATCGAGATTGATTTCAAACTGTTACTTGTTTAAAACAAAGAAAATCCTGAATATTATTTGTGTATAATAATTCAGATTTTGTCCGCACAAGGTGGAGAATATCTTGCACCAACTCCATCTGGTTAAGATATCTGAGGAGGTCAGTTGGCCACAATTGCGACAGTAATAATTCTATCGTAACCACATCCTGTGTGCCAGTGCTCGGTAAGCACAGACAACCAGTCTAGAAAAATTCCTTCTACCATGACTAATGAGCGAGCAATCGAGTGGGCCTGACATCATACAAGACCATTCAGATTTCCATCTGCAGTCCGCCTGTTCGTTATAATAAACTGCGTTTGGAAATGACTAATATATGAGGTAGAAATAATTGGTTAAATTTTACTCTTGTAAGACGAAAGAGTTAGTGTTTGGACTGAAAACTAAGTACAGTTACAGCTTAAGGTTAATTTGTAATGGATTTATGTGTGTTAAGCCTCTAAAATGTTTATGAAATACTTTGGATCGGAAGCTAGACTTCGGATATGGTACTGAACCTATTCCAGCAATATAATACCATAATTTATGTTTTATCTAAATCATATCTCATACGGCTCTATCAGGCTCGGTTAAGTAAAAAATTGTATATTTTTTAGTTTTTAAAAAAATATTTTCATTTAAATTTTTTATTTGTCAAACAACAAACTTGACCGAAGAAAAATTACGGGTTGTTTTGTTTATGAAGAAGAAGAAGAAGAATATTACTCTCCCAAAATATTTCCCGTTTATCCAATTCTTCGGTAAAATGGTGATCCCGACCTATTAATGTTATATCGTACTGTTTTTAAACAAAATAAATAATTATGCGAAAACTACGTTTTAATTGTTTAGGTCCTGATTGTGTATGGGTTATACATATATGAGCAATAACCAAATATGTATCGGTCAGAACCTCCCTAATTACAATCCTTTGTCTAATTAAAAGATAAAGTACTAGCCACAGTATCTAATAAAGCGTTGTCGATACTGACAGGCCGATTGCCTTATTTTTCGTTAATAGTTTTGTAAGTTTTATTGTAAGCGGTTACATATTACATATTTTATACCCACTTGTCCCTATGATTGAAAAAAGGGTCTTACTAACTATTGGTTAAAATGTGTGCAATTCATTTGAGGGCATTGCATTCCAATCAAGTAGTTACTACATTGCAATTGTAAGGTTTTTTTTTACGATTTTTTCCGCTTTACTTAATACTTTAATGGGCGAGAAAATAAAATAATAAATTGACTTAAAATAAAATATAAAAAAATACAATTTTTAAAATCGTTCTCAAGTTCATTAAGAAATTACTCTTTTAAATAACAATTCTGACACCTTCTGATTAGATCAAATGCTTATTAATCACTGACCTTATCATTTTGACGCACTGAATTTTGCACTTATTTACATAAATTTAAATAAACACAATATAACGGTATATCTCTAAGAGCAAAACCGGCTTATTATTCACTTATTTGAACGTAGAGTTTTTTTGAATAAGGTGACCATACATAACATATAATAGTTTGGATGAATTAAGCAAGTATTACGGTAATCTTATCATTTTGAAGCACACCAATTGAATATGCAATTTCGAAAATGGCACTTCTCGTACATTTTGGCACATGCGCTTTTTTCATATCAATGAGTCCCAAATGCTTCCCTGCACCTACTACGCTTGAGATCCTGACAGCCCTAACATTCTTTCTACCTTCGACGTTATGGCAAATAGGTCACAACTCTAAGAAATACGCTCTTTTCGAAATTAGTGTTTAAAGAAAGAGTACAAAGCCGTTATTCTTTCTTCTTCTTCCTTATCGAGCTTATAGAGACACAGTACCTCTTAGTTATCTGAAAATTGCAGATATTGTAAAACTCAAGCAATATATACCGGGAGAATTTACAAAATTTTATGACGAAACTGCAATGGCCAACTACAAATGAAAAAGAGCTTGCTGAAGAAGCTTTTCGACAAAAGTATATTATTTATTTTTGGTAGAAGTATTGCCTTTAATTTGTTGATATCTAAACTACAATTTCCTGCATATTAATATGGTTTTTTTCGTTAAGTTTTGTATACTCAATATCATAAATTTCGAAAAGGGCACATCTCATTAATTTTAAATATATCGGGTTCGCCATCTAACGCTTTTTTTCAACTAGTGCTTATTTCGTGAATGGTAACACTTAGCTCATGTCTGATTTGACAGATAATTAATTTTATCCTTCCGCTGAACGAATATGGTTGTGTATAGTCTTGAACAACGCTGGGAATCTGGGCCTGCGATCGACTTACAGAAGATGCTGAAAATCATCTTTTCATATGAGGCTCATTTTGATCTTGTCGGGTATGTAAACAAGCAAAATTGTCGGATTTGGGGTACAGAAAACCCGCACGCATACATTGAAAGGCCGATACACCCAAGACAAGTCACTGTTTGGTGCGGATTTTGGTCCAGAGGCATAATTGGGCCATTTTTCTTCGAAAATGAGCCAGGAGTGGCCGTTACAGTCAATGGCGATCGTTATCGGGCCATGGGGAACGAATTTTTGTTCACAAAAATTGAAGAGAAGGATATTAGCAACATTTGGTTTCAACAGGACGGCGCTACGTGCCACACAGCCGAAGCTACACTCGATGTTTTGCGCCCTGTTTTTGAAGATCGCATTATCAGCCGCAGAGCTGATGTCGTTTCGCCACCGTTGGACTATTATTTGTGGGATGCCGTCAAAGTTAAATCTTACGCCAACAGGCCAGAGACAACTGACGCTTTAAAGGACAATATTCGTGAAGCCATTGGTGAAATACAGCTGCACACAATCGATAATGTGCTTAAATATTGGACCGATCGTGTAGGCTACTGCATGGCCAGCCGAGGCAGCCATTTGAATGAAATTATTTTCCGTTATTAACCGGAAGGATTGTAATTTCAAATAAAAAAAGAGATTTGAGAAAATATTCAGTAGTTTTTTTGTATAGCATTTTCAAAAGAAAAAATCATTTGGCGGACCCTTTATAAACAAACATATATAATAAAGTCAATATCCAAATATTTCTGTATGTTTCGCTAAAGAATAAGTCCCAAAATATAATCCGTATAAAATTTTTTACACTATTATACATCATTAAAAAAAAAAAATTCGTTTTCTTCATTTCCTGTAAACTTTAAATATCTGGACATGTGCCCTTTTCGAAATTGCACATTCTACGTTGTAGACCTAAATGTTAAGTCCACTTGATTGACGTTACTTTGTTCCCATAGACCATTTGTTACTACAATTTATGTAACACAGTAATATGTAGTAGCGAGCAGTTGTAATGCTCAGTTTAAGTACAAAAACAACTGAATTAGTTGTTGTTTTTGCAACAAAATATTTGTTTATTGCGTTTTGTTGAAAAAAAAAAAACAAAAAAACAAAAAATATTCATATATTTTACTCTCTTGTTAATTACAGTACACTTGTTATTGTTGTTGTAATTTTTATGTTGTTATTATTTTAAACGCACTTACACCCACACACACACACACTTGTATAGATTTACACTATTTTAACGTTATATAGAGAAAAACACGTGAATTACATACGCACACTCTTGCTATTACAAGTAATTATGCTTTCGTTTATTCATTTACTCACTACCACTACTACTATTACATTGAAATTGAATTTTGTTTACTTGAAAGCAGGTGAGAGTAAGTGTAACTGAGTATGAGTGAGAGATTGTTTATATAGTGTTTTTGTAATTTCTGATTAATTTCCCTTCAACACTTAAAGGGATTTTTGTTTTTTTTTCCCTAATGTTTTTAAATCATTCTTAGTTGGTTAGTTGTTGTTGTATTTATTGAAAAATATTTTATTTTTTGATTTTATTGTATGTTATAGAGAGCAATGATGTGCACCGTTACGTATGTTAAACAATACTCTCAGCATACAAAGAAAACATGTAAGGATTTCCTGCGTTTTTTTTGTTTTTCTTTGATTTTATTTTCCTCTTTCCTTTGTTTTCTTTTATTTCATTTTATGCTTCTTTTTGTTTCAATGCTTGCTTGCATTGACATTTACGCACCACTCACTTGCACGTTGTGTAGTAGAACCGATATCCGTTAAAAGAAAGTTTTCCTTTATTTTCTTTTGTCAAGCACTTTTTTTTCGTTATTTTCCGTTATTCTTTTTTCGTATTTATTTTCTGTTTTTTTTTTAGTTGTTTTACGATACGACAATATTCGATTCGTCTTTTATAATTCACGAAAATTTCGTATTTCGATACAAAGACAGCATTAAAATGTAACGAATGTTTATCAACAACGATAATAGCAGAGAGAACGAACGAACGTGTGCGACCAGTTGCTGTGAATAGCACGTTGCATCTGTGCTCATGAAACGAAGAAATCTTTTTGATTTCTGTTCTGTTGACTTGGTCGAACGGTTGGTTGGTTGGTTGGTTGTTTGCGATTGCTGCCTTAGCCACTAACTGTGTGTGTGTGTGTGACCGTGTGTGTGTGTATCTCCACTGCCATCACTACCACAAACACCAGACAGCCAACCAGCACCAGCTATATGCCGATATTAGACAGTGGGGATAAAGATATTCTTAATGGTTGTGAAATAAAAATTATTTTTTTACCAAATTCGCAAATTCTACCATTAATAGCACAGTGAGATTTTAGTGGGATTCCCGAATGTAACAGGATTTTGGATTTTCACATAAATATTAAATTGAAATAAAAAGATATCGAAAATTGATTTAGTCTTCAATAATCCATGGCTCTCAAAAACGTATTTGAAATTCAAGCAGTAAAATTGACACCAAAGCCTGAGTCATATTTTATAACAGTTTTCTAATGCAAAATTGTTTTATAAAACAGCCCCTTGTAGCATTAGCTCTCTGACGAAAATGTTTGCATGCCAGAATTAAACGGTTCTTATCCATATTTTCCATTACTGAGGTAATAGCCGTTTTCAAGGACTGGAGGGTGTTTATTAATCTCTTATTCAACAACACCCATATCATAATATAACATAATTAGCCAAAGGATTGAGAGATAGTTGAGCGGCCACAAGTTAAGGGGGTTTCTCAGACAGCCAATCCTACCTAGTATCCGTTTTTTGCTTAGCGGCATTTTCTTTGTGCAGGTTCATGTTTAAGTATCTAAGCGATATTTCCCCAGTTGTGATCTATGAAAAGCCGAGTCTTTGTGAGTGAATCGAAAAAGATAGTCTCGAATTCATATATACACTCTCACTGACAGAGACGATGTTTTGCTTAGATCTTGCAAATCAAAGATCATGGTAAGCGTGTTGGGTTATTTTTTACTGAATCAGTGGACTCAAATTTATTCACCATGCTGTGATTCAGGTTTGGCAACCACCTGGGTAACCCAATTAAACCCACCCGGATTTTACTGGTTATTATATATAAAAAAACCCCGGTGGTTTTTTTTTATTTAAAAGTTTTCGTAGTTTATTTACAACAAAAATAAGGGTAATTTACGTATTGGAACCACAAATTTATTTGTTCCGTTTGTGAGCTCAAAAAAGATAATGAAATAAAAAAATTTATTAAATCACTGCTTACATCTTTTCCCACCTCTAAGCCAATTTCCAAACCCCATCTCAGAAAAAATACTTTTCTTTTAAGGCGCTCCAACTTTGAAGCTGATTTTGTATTTTTATAAAGGGAGTAATTCGGTGACATGCTATACGGCCTTGATAGTTTCTGAAAATGTAGGCCGTGAATTGCAATGCCTTTAAACGAGATGAATATGTTTGCAGTTGCTTCCCTTACATTTTTTGCTAAAACATGCCGTAGAATGTGGTAATTTGCGCTTAAAGCGAATGTGTTCCATAATTCAAACAGGCTGTTATAGCGAAATGCCATGTAAAGAAAGCCCATAAAAGTGGTGTGAGCAAAGTTCGGGGAATAGGGTGTAGTCGGCATTTCACCGTTTCTAATAATTGTTTTTAAACTTTTGCGACATGAGATTGGGTGTTGGCATGCAAACGACTAAATTAATCACGTCTGTCTTTATATTCCGGCCGTTTTGCTCATAATGCATGATTCAAACGAAGTAAGCCTGCTACGATCACCGAGTTTAAGCAGGTTATAGTACACAGTGCCGCCTTGATCCCACCAAAAGTGCAAAATTGCACTATAAATACTAACACAAGGAGATTGTATGTATAAACAAACAAAAAGTATTGTCGATTTGAACAAAACTTGGAAGCAGTTATTAAACCGAATAATAACTCGGTGGATTGGGTTATTTTATTTTTCTTGAATAGTTCTCTTTGTAGGACGATTATGACAACCGTCAAATAAGAACGACCAGACCAGCCCTTCTAGTTGAACAATTTTATTATTTTTATTAGAAATGGCTTCTTCAGATATATTATGTGTTCGTTTTTTTTTGGTTCAGAGCATTTTGTGCAGATTTCATCTAAAAAGATTCTGGCAACACTGCCTCTATATACTCATTTCGGGAAATTAATAGAAAATATAAACGACAAAAAAGACTTGAACTACATACTCGTAGTTAAAAGAGCTCTTCGTTTTTGTTATTTACAGGGTGTCACTATCAACTTTTATTTCAAATAGTGTGTCAATCTTATGAACACTGAAGAAGAGTAAAGAAAAAGAGACACAAACTACGCAGCTTAAAAAATTAGTGTTGACCTGCTCTCTTAGAACACCTGTGTGAACAGTTCAATTGAACTAGTTCGCTTATGTACTAAAGAATTTTAGTTCGCACGTGTTGTTCAACGCTATTTTCCTGAATGATGTTTTGGCGAAATAAACAACATAAGTGGCAACCAAATCGACAGATGTAGCTTTAATAGTACCAACTATCAAGGTAAGAAAATCCATATTGAACATGTTATACGTAATATTCATAAAGTCAAAATTTAAAAGTGATTTTGTACAGGTGATGAAATAGCAGTAAAAACTACTAAAACCTATAGCAGTTAATATCGGGTGTTTTTTTTTTACAGTTAAACAAGTTTAAATCATAATAAAACAAAGAAATATATTTTTGTTGGATAGAAAATTTAATGACATTAATGTTTAAATATGGTGCCGCTATGGTATGGTAGGTAAGACACCCGCCTAGCAACCAGAAGAACCTCGGTTCAATACCAGGCCAGACCATCTAAAAAAAAGAAAAAGATTTTTCAACAGCAGTATCACCTCATAACATCAGCTTGTAACTGGTTATGAGTATTACTACTATTGAAAACTTCTCTAATGCATTTGCCATTCGGAGCCGGTGTTAATCTGTAGGTCTCTTTCAATGAGTCTAAAAATAATATCGGGTGCAACTCATTGACTAAGAGAAGTCCCTGTGTTCCTTCATGGAATGTTATGGGCATTAATATAACAATATTTAAATATGATTTCGGTCATGTGGCCGCCACGACTGGTGCATACAAGGCTCAATCTGGAACACCAATTTTCATAAATTCAGCATATGCGGCCGTATTTCGCCAACAACTCTTTTAATGTTGATTCCCAGGTGTTCAATTGTCTCTGGTTTATCGGCGTAGACCAGAAACGTTACATAATCCAATGAGGCTAAATCCCACGATCTTGGTGGCCAATTTTTGTTTGTTTCTTTTTTTTCTCCGCCACTACTCTAGGAAGCATACTGGCTTTTCATAAAGCATCTACTACTGTAGCTCGCTTCTATATGATTGAGTAGTAGTGAAAATCTTTGTTAAGCCATCCTTACTTATCATTGCAATTTTTTTCCCAGTAGATGGCGTTTTCTCCTGATCATCCGTCTGATGTTTGTCATTATCGCCAGAGGTAAGCTGAAAGATCAGAGGAGCTTCATTAGAGAGACTTGTCTGAAGAAAGTTTAAAGTCTATTCATTGAACACTCAATTTAATCACTACAACCCGCCAACCCCAATTAGTTGGATCATTAGGTGAAATTAGAGTAAATAAATTGCATCGCGCTGTGTGGCATATGGCTCCTTCCTGTTGGAACCACATCAGCAAGATAAATATCAGCTAATTGAAGTACGAAAAATTTCAAATAATTTCCCTGTACCGTTCATCATTGACAGTAGCATTCTGATCACAATCGTTTTTGAAGAATAAGGACTAATGACTCCGCCATCCCATAAAGCGCAAAAAACTGTAATTTTCTGTAAATGAAATGGTGTTTCGTGAATTATTCTTACCCCAAATGTGAAAATTCTGCTTTTTCACGTACCCATTCAACCAAAAATGGGCTTATTTAGAGAACAAAGTTTTGAATGAAAATTCAATATCAATATCAATTCGTACTACAGCATATTCGAGGAATCGGCGGCACATACGATGGCCCATAATGAAATGTCAAGCCAAACTAAACTAAAAGCAACTATCAGCTGTTAAATCGGCTGTCAAATAAAGCAGTGTTACCAACTCAATGTTATAAACCTTTTAAAAACACACGCGATACATTCGTAAAGGTTTGTTCTTTTATTGCAACAGCGAAATTCCGTATTATCTTATCGATTAGATAAAATTTTTGTTGTATCTGTAGGCAGAATTGCTATTGAGGGCAACTTAAATCAGGCGAGCGTCATCAGAATTTATTTCTTTTAAACTAATGATAAAACAACCTTTTTTTTGACCCACTAAACACGAAAGTTACCTTAATTATCAGCTTGGTTCTTCTTCACAAGAATCTGAACTGCTGAGGAGTAATTAGATATACTCAAGTTTCGATAAGCCAGATACAATCCAAAAGGAAACGTTCAGAGATATAGACCTAACAAACACTGTTGATTGTCAATAGGTTTGGGTATGGATTTGACTTTAATTGGTTAGAACTTTTGCTTACATTTTTACTGACTGCATAAGCATTATCAGCAAGTAATATGTGTTGACATTAGCGTATGTTACCAAAGCATTTTGGGTACATATTTTTGACAGTCAACATATTTTGAGCTTTAATGTTTAATTGTTGTTTAATTGAGCTTAAAATGATTAAAAAAGACATAAAACCATGGTCAGAATCTAAAACGAAAATCTTCTTTTCGCTGTACAATTATTGTAGAGCACATAAGTCCAAATATGCGCTAAAAAGGTTTAAATTCTCTTTAATTACGAAATTATGTCGAAAATATGTTCTTAAAACTAAAATATGCAAAAAATGCAGTTATAAGCAAAATATGCAAAAATATGCACTAACAAATCGATGCCAAAATTAATAAAAACGATCAATATCTACAACCGACTTGATTGGTAGCATGAGAAGAAACGTGCAATTGCAGATCCAATGATCTGCAATGATCCAAAGCTCTCGCTAGCATAGTTGTTTAGCTAAAAGATAGCCCAGTTATGCTATAAACACATTCAAGGCTACCGAACATCGACTACAAGCAGTCAGAAATATGTGTGCATATGAGAATATGCACACGACTATCCGACTACACGATTATCCTTGTAGCCCACAGCCAACTAAGGCTAATTTATATTTTTCTTAACGACAACAATTAGACAAGCAATTAGATGCATGAATAGGCGTTTTAAAAACGTAATACATAATATATATACATTAAAAACGCGAAAAAAATGTATGTGGCACCACTCTAAGAGAATAATCATATGTACACTCGTTTACATTTTTTTGTAGCTTAGTCACTAAAATAATTAAGTAGCTGGTTACTTGGTTACATTTGTAGCCAGCGTCTTTCGTAGTCGTGTGGCCGGTAGTCGGTAGCCTTGAATGTGTTTATATCATTAATTTGTTTCTCACCATACCTTGTAGTCAGGCTCTTTCTTTCTACAAAATATATTTTCAAAGTAACTCTTACCACTACAAGACGCAATACATATGTAACAGGTCACTCAATAAGTCCGTATGATAAGTAAGAAAAAAAGGAACATTTTGAAAAAACTCTACTTTTTAATCAGCATAGTTGCCTTAGAGGGCTATATAATGAGTATAGCGATTTTCCAACTTTTAGATACTTCTTTAAAAGTAGTACGATTTCTCTTTCTCGTCCAAATATGTCTCAGTTTCAGCGATTACTTCATCATTAGACTAAAATTTCTTTACAGCCAGCATTCCTTGTGATCTGCAAAAAGTCGCTGGGGGCTAAATCTGGAGAATACTGTGGCTGGGTAAGCAATTCGAAGCCCAATTTCTTAAATTTTGCCATCGTTTTAATCGATATTTGGCACGATTTGTGAGCTCACGCGCCCCCACTTTGAACAGAGCTTTCGCAAACCCAAATGTTCATGTAAAATGGTTAAAATACTATCATTTGATATCTTTACAATGTCAGTTGGCTCGTTTATCTTCATTCCACTGCGCTCTGCATCATTTGTGCTGGTACGACCACGCTTAAATTCAGCAAACCACTTGTCCACCATTTGTTTCGATGAAGCTGAGTTCGGAATATGTTTATCAAGCTATTGTTTGGTTTTCACTCTATTTTTTTTTCCATCAAAAAGCGATACTTTATTAAAACTCGGGGTTCACTTTTTCCACTTTTTTTTCAATAACAAAAGTTGCTTTACATAAAATGCTCTAACTCACGAATCAATAGTCTTATTCTATTAAGGCCATCTATGTGTCATCATACGGACTAATTGGGTGACCTGTTATGTATATGTTTTAATTATAGTGAATTTTAAAGAATATTTTTTAGAAATACCGTTGTAACAATGAAGAGCTTCTTTCGTAATGGCTTTGAAAAAAGTGAAAGTGAGGCCTGATTCTATATGTATAGCATGGGTAAGTTTAAATCAAAGGTGGTCAGAGAGAAAACGCAATTTGTGCTAATAGTAGTAGTAAATTTTTTCAGTGTGCGTTTCAGAAAAATATTAAAAAGGTAAACAACAACACAAATAAACAATTTTAATGTGCAAAGCGACTTATGCCTGCTTTCATCAAAATCTACCACACAACTGAATGAAATTGTTGTTTATTTCTTAAACTCTGTTAAATATTTCCCTTTTCGTTAGGTGCTTGAGTGCTTATCTGGGCATGTACGCTTTAAACGCTTTAAATTAGACATGACCAATCTTATAGGCAACAAACTGTTCGATTAGTGCCGACATACCATAACGCCAGAACCAACCAATTTGGTTATGACATAATGTTAAGACACGTCTGATTGAGCCTTAAATCATAGCTACTGTTCTCTTCACCTATAGTAGAGCTAAAGGTGTATTGACAATTTATCTGACGATTCGACCAACCGACCCACTGTTCAATTTTTAAACGGATAAGCGATAGAGAGCGTATGTGTGTGCTTGTGCCTGTAATTCTTTTCTGTTGGTTTTTTTTTGCAAGTTTCGTTTTCATACTATTGCCGCTATAATGACGTAGTTGTTGTTGTTGGTGTTGCGGCAGCAGCTGTTGCTGCCGTTGGCACTGCTACAAACGACACACTGAATGTCAAGCAACAAAAAAAATATATACCAAAAACAGCTTAACAACAACAACAATAATACATATTTTAAAAGAAACAAAAAATGTCTAAAAGATAAAGTCGACGATTACGTTGACGTCGAACGCCAAACAAAGCATAAAACTACTCGACAACGACAATTTTGATGATAATGATATAGAAAAAAGGAAAAACAATAACAAAGGCAAACAACCCATCAATACTAACGAGGAGAACATGATAATTATCATGCTTATAACTTAACATCATAATGTTCATTAAATACTTCATAATGATATTGATGTTTGATAAACGGTAGCAGCATAAAGAAAAAGCATAACAAAAAAGCTCTTAAATGTTGTATTGCTTTAAGACTGTGTAGAGATTCCGAGTATCCTGTTAGCTCTTTAATTCTTTTTTTTTACATGAGTAAAATGATGTTTTTGTTATTGGCCTTCTTATTTTAGCCACGTTTATTAGTTTCATTGAAAATTATTTACTTTTCTTCTTAAGACATATGAGAAAAAGGTCCTTCAGTTAATATTGTTTTGTTTGCTCACAAGTCAATTGAATTGATAAAAAAAAATTGATATTTTGTTTGATTGTTTGTTATCCTTAAATTTGCTATTGAATTGTTTAAACAAAGAAAGATTTCATTCAATTTTTTTTTTTTTTTTTTAATAAAATAAATGTGTGTGGAAATGATAACAAAAATGTTAATTTTTTATGAATTTCTAAAATAATAGTTTGCGTTTAGTTTTAGTAATAACTAGAGTAACCTTCTCGCGCTACTGGGAGCCCTTGTGTTGTATACCTTTAAAATATATTTCTCATAGGAAAAATCTAAAGTTAGGAACACATTTTATATGGGAAAAACACACTAACAAAAATGGACAACTTATATGGCTGAGAATATATATATACAGAGTGTCCGCCGGGAAGGTATACTAAAGGATCCGCCAAATAAACTTTTTTTTTTGAAAATACTTAAAAAAAAACTACTAAATATTT
Organism: Wohlfahrtia magnifica; assembly: GCA_023159175.1. Classification (NCBI taxonomy): domain Eukaryota; kingdom Metazoa; phylum Arthropoda; class Insecta; order Diptera; family Sarcophagidae; genus Wohlfahrtia; species Wohlfahrtia magnifica. The sequence goes on from JAKWBJ010000179.1 coordinate 3,305,585, forward strand.
TCTCAAATTTATTTTTTAATTGAAAGTACAATCCTTCCGGTTAATAATGGAAAATAATTTAATTCAAATGGCTGCCTCGGCTGGCCATGCAGTAGCCTACACGATCGGTCCAATTTTTAAGCCCATTATCGATTGTTTGCAGTTGTATTTTACCAATGGCTTCTCGAATATTGTCCCTGGTTTGTTGACGTATCACTTATCCAACGGTGTCAAATCTCAGCTCCGAAGTGGCCAAACGACATCAGCTCTGCGGCTAATAATGCGATCTTCAAAAACAGGGCGCAAAACATTGAGTGTAGCTTCAGCTGTGTGGCACATAGCGTCGTCCTGTTGAAACCAAATGTTGCTAATATCTTCCTCTTCAATTTTTGTGAACATAAATTCGTTCAACATGGCCCGATAACGATCGCCATTGACTGTAACGGCCACTCCTTGCTCATTTTCGAAGAAAAATAGCCCAATGATGCATATGGACCAAAATCCGCACCAAACAGTGACTCGTCTTGGGTGTATCAGCTTTTCAATGTATGCGTGCGGGTTTTCTGTGCCCCAAATGCGACCAAGATCAAAATGAGCTTCATCTGAAAAGATGATTTTTTTTCGCAAAATCGGCTTCTTCTGTAAGTCGATCGCAGGCCCACTTAGCGAAGCGAAGTTCAAGCATGTACACAACTATATTCGTTCAGCGGAAGGATAAAACTAATTATCTGTCAAATCAGACATGAGCTAAGTGTTACCATTCACGAAATAAGCACTAGTTGAGAAAAAAAACGTTAGATGGCGGACCCTTTACTTTGTTTTGCCGCCATTTTGTAAACATTAGTCTTGACAGTTCATATTTGGCAGTCGTGAAGTAGAGACGTGGCAAATTTATTATGGAAAAATATTCAGTAAACCAACGTGTTTTAATCGTTAAAACATTTTATCAAAATCAATCATCGATTTCCATGGAAAAATCATAATGAGTGACGAGGCACATTTTCATTTGAATGGTTATGTGAATAAACAGAATAGTCGGTTCTGCGCAATGAAAAACCCTCAAATTACTCATCAGTCACATTTGCATCAATGAAAAGTGACAGTCTGGTGCGCAATTTAGTCAGGAGGAGTCATTGGACCTTACTTCTTTGAAACTGAAAACGGTGTAACGGTAACTGTCAATGGGGAGCGATATCATGATATCATTGACAACTTTTTAACGCCACAACTGCATGCTTTGGGCTTGACTAACTTGCGGTTTAAACAAGACGGTTCCACTTCGAATACATTCAGGATTACAATGGAATTACTGAGAGACCTCTTTCCACAACAGATTATTTCAAGGAATGGTGATGTTGATTGGCCTCATCGGTCTCCTGATTTGACTGCTCCGGACTTCTGTTTGTGGGGATATCTGAAAAGCAAGGCTTATGCAAACGAACCAAAAACGCTGGAACAACTCAAAATACCACGTGAAATGTGTGCGAATGTTATGAAAAATGTGCTCAAAATGGCTCGCATTTGTGAGGCTAACAGAGGCGGGCATTTATCTGATATTGTATTCCACACATAATTGCCGACATTAAATAAAGCATTTATCAGTATAAGGTCCATTCTCTTACATATAATCAAAAATTATAAGCAAACAAAGTACCCGGTGTGTTCAGTACAATTTCTCCTTAGCCAATATTTACAATTTCTAGGCTGACTGCATATATTTTATTTTATTATTTTTTTCTTCCCGTTACTCCTCTTGGGATGATATGGCTTCCACAAAGCATCTCCATCTAACACGGTTTACAGCTGTTTCCCGCTTTCTATGTTAGGTTGTTCTGTCACAGTTCTTGGATAATTGTGCATCTCCAGGTGTTTTCTTGCCGACCACGTTTTCTTAAGCGTTGAGGATTCTACTCGAGTGACATTCTGGTGATACTTTCTGGCCTTTTTCGAATGGTGTGACCGATCCATCCCCATTTTCTTTTCCTTATCTGTTTCAGTATGGGTTTCTCATTATTCATGCTGCACAGTTCTGTCTTACTTATATTGTTAGGCCAGAATATTCTGCATATGATTGTGAGGCACTTGTTAATGAATACCTGGAGTTTCGGTGTGATGTTGTTCTTCGATACAAGCCAGGTTTCACTGCCATACAACAGTACTGATTTAACACATGAGTTGAATATTGTGAGCTTAGTCCATCTGGATATATGTTAGCTTCTCCATACTGACTTCAGTTGTCCAAATGCCGCTTTCGCGTCTGTTTCTGCTCCACCGTTTGTAGTCATGGTACTTCCTAGATAGCAGAAGCTATCTACATACTTGGCTGGCTGTAGCATGTTGCTTTCTATGCTCGTATTGTTTATTCTCATGGCTTTGGTTTTTTTGATGTTTATCTCAAGCCCAACACTACTAGTCAATCTTTCTAGGTCTTCCAGTTTCGAATGCATATTGGAAGTCTTATGCGAGAATAGACAAATATCATCCGTATAGTCCAAGTCTTCGAGTTGGCGTAAAAGACTCTATGTGATCCCTCTTCTTTTTTTATTATGTCATTCAGCACTATGGTGAATAGCTGAGATGATAGTGAGCATCCTTGTTTAACTCCAGCATCGTTGTGAAGAACTGAAAGTTCTGCATCCTCATACATCGCTGTGATTATTCGAATTATCTTCTGGGGTAATCCTTTTGTTCTTAGTGCTTTCTATATAGCCGTTCGCCTGATGGCATCAAACGCTTCCTTGAAATCGACGAACAATATGTACAGGAGGATACGCCATTCTATGGACTGAAGCCAGCTGGTTCGTCTCGCAGTATGTAGAGTAATTCCTCTCCAATTATTACAGTCTTTCAAGTTTCAACAGGATGGCGCTACATACCACACGGCTGAAGCTACACTCGATGTTTTGCTGATGTCGCTTGACCACCTCGGAGCTGCGACTTGACACCGTTCCACTATTCTTTGTGGGGTGCCGTCAAAGATAAGTGTTACGCCAACACGCCAGAGACAATTGACGGTTTAAAGAACAATATTTGTGAAGCTATTGGTGAAATACAGCTGCACACAATCGATAATGTGCTTAAAAATTGGACCGATCGTGTAGGCTACTGCATGGCCAGCCGAGGCAGCCATTTGAATGAAATTATTTTCCATTATTAATCGGAGGGATTGTACTTTCAAATAAAAAAAGAAATTTGAGAATATATTCAGTAGTTATTTTCATAGCATTTTCAAAAAAAAGAAAAAAATAATATTTGGCGGACCCTTTATATCTTTTGAACGGTAATGGTGGAAGGTTCTTAATTTGGTTTAAATAATTTGGCTTAATCGAACGTTCTGAATTCGGTTTAAATGATTTCTTAAATAGTACAAACCATCAGTTAAAAAGTGGGCAGAATCGGATAAGTGGGCATGATAGCTCCCATAGTTTCTAAATCTGATTTAAATAACTTGACAGTCAATATAAACCATCATGTAAATAAAAAAATGGAATTTTTCATGTTAAGAGAACGGTAACAGTCAAAGCTTTTTTGATGTTGTCTCGAATAACAGCCTCATTTGGGCGTCCACTGCGCTCTACATCGTTTGTGCTGGTACGACCACCTTGAAATTCAGCAATCAACTTCTCTACCATTTGTCTCGCTGGAGCACGGTTCAGATAATGTTTATCAAGCTTTTGTTTGATTTTCACTGTATTTTCTTTTTCACTAAAAAGCAATGTTTTATCAAAACTCGGAGTTCACTTTTTTCATTTTTTTTAATAACAACAGTTGCTTCACACAATATGCTATAACTCACGAGTCAATAGTCAGATTTCTGTCAAACTTATACTCATATCGTTTGAAGATTAGTACTGAATAAAAATCATATGAATAAAATTCTAGTAATGCCATCCACGTGTCAACCTACGGATTTTTTTTTTATATAAGACCAGTACCCAGGGGATGACCCCTACTCATGCAGTGCATTGTGCTGGTACTAGGAAAATAGGTTATTGGAAGGAGGACAGAGGGAGTAGTGTTTATGGACGATTTAAATTTACTCATGTCGTAAATGGCAGGAAATACTTTCGCTGGAAGATTATTCCACAAACGAACAGTGCGACCAAAGAACGAATTCTCCCTATAATGCGTTGTGCGATTTACTGGACAATCAACTACAAAGAGATGCGCTCTACGAGAAATACGAGTACTACGTAAAAGTATATGATTTTTGGGAATTAATTCCTTAATTTCGTTAGAACACATTCCGTTATAGTACCGACAGAACAATGAAACACACGCCACATTGCGACGGTGCTCCAATGAATCGATAGAGTTGGCTACCCTACCGTCATTTATGAGCATCTTCGTCCTCTCCTATACGCTGTCGAGAGCTCCAAAATAGACTTTGAAGCACCGGCCCATACATGAGAGTTGTATTCCGTTTTGGGTCGGATATAGGTCTTGTAAATATTAAGGAGATCAGATGGGGTGAAGTATTTCTTGCACCATCTCAAAAAACCAAGGCATGCTTCTTTCAACACTTGAATTCTCGTGAATTCTCATGTCCTGAACATCAAGAGCATCTGATTCCTCAATATTCACATTACCCATTGACACAGATAACAGCACTCCACCACGCCTGTGTCGTAAAAAACAACATTTTACTTGCATTAAAATCGACCCTGTTCGCACGACCGCACTCGGAGACCTTCACCAGGTCACTTGTGAGTGTGACGTTCATATTCATCCTTCTTACCCCAACCTTCAAAAGGCTGGGTTACGATCCAAAGAATATGAGTGACAAATGTTGCTGTCATGCGCAAAAGAGTAGATAGGATTAGAAGTGAGAAGAAGAAAGTCGTTAAGAAATATTAGAAAAAGAGTAGGAGAAAGAACAGAGCTTGGCGGTACCCCTGAGTTTACCCTGAACTCATCGGATGAGACCCCATCTATAACTACTTTTATAGAGCGATCTCTGAGAAAACTCGATATAATAATCGAGAGAAGTGACTACCGACACCAAAAGCATTAAGTTTCGAAATGAGAGCCTCGTGCCAAACTCTATCAAACGTCTTTGAGATATCCAGAGCCACAACCTTATGCTCGCCAAAACCATGAATGGACTTGGTTCACTTCTCCGAGAGCAACGCCAGCAGGTCTCCAGTAGAACGGCCGTTTCGGAAACCGTACTGACGATCGCTAAGTAAATCGTTGGACTCCAGATATCCCACAAGGTGGTGATTAATCATACTCTCCATAACCTTGGAGAGTGCGGAACAAACTGCTATTGGACGGTAGTTCTCAGGGTTACTAGCCTTCCCCTAGGGATTTATTGAGTGACCTGATAACTGTTTAACTGTAAAAAGAACAACCGTTGTATGTGTATACGTATCTTATTATTGAAGAAATATTTTTTTCTTTTATTTTTAATAATTTTTTTCCATTTTCTTCTATAAAATATTACAAATATTTGTCATATTTTTTTCATAAGTAATACTCGTTTGTGTTTGATTTAAAAGATTTCGTCCTTAATTTCATTATGAGAACATTTTCTTCTCATTGTGTCGTCTAAAAATCATCATTCGTATGATAATTATTATTATCGTCGTCTCGTTATCGTCAATGTCATCATCATTATCATCATCGTACACTTCGAACATATTATTTGTTTTGTTTGAGACATGTTTGGTTGTTGGTTTTGATGTGTTTACGTTTTTTTATATAAATTTTTTTCTTCTCAATGTTTTTATTGTTGTTTGTCTTGTTCACTTTTGACGTTTCATTTATGAATGAGCATCAGCATGCGAGCAAGTACCAACAGCTTCAAACATGTGTAATGCGAGTTTATTTTTTTAGTTGTTGTTTTTGTGAACATATTTTTTTTTCGTATTTTTGGTCTGTTTTTCCCCATTTTCATATACATGTTGGGGTAGTCTTTTTGTTAATGTAGTTGTTGCTATTGTTGTTATTTGACAAATGACTGTCCTTTGTTTGGTGCACACAAGAATACACATGCTTATACTCATACACAAACGTGCAATAAAATCGTCATAAACAAAAAGAAAAAAAAGCATTCTTACACATATGGGGCATTCCATTTAACATGAAGTGCATGCAAGTTAGTTCAGGGTAAATAAATAGCAATTGATGCGTTTAACACATAGACGACAGCAAGCAGCATGGCTTCATGGCAGCGCTAGCTACCCAGCTCTGAAGTGCAGCGTATATCAGCCTTTATTTCATTATTAGTTTTTTTCTCGTTGCTTAACCTTCTAACAGGCTAGCCTGCTTTTAGGCTCTGTTTACCATATGTTTGGCTATGTTGCTTTAATTTTCTGAAGTGTTGTTATTTTTTTATTTCATATTTTAGCTTATAATTAAAATTATAAGATAAAAACTAATAAGAGCAATAGCATCTAAGACCTTCAGCTCAATGCGGACAGAAATACTCAATTTCCTTATTGTTATTTCCAACGTCACTCCTCTATGGAGCATGTTGGCTTTCCACAAAGCATCTATTGCTTTGTTTCAGTTTCTTTAATCAATTTGATACTTCAAACTGTAGTAGTAGATGATTAATCCGCTGTAGCTTCCTCCATATGATTTTTCTTGTGTAGTGGTGAAGGTCCTTGCTAATTGGTATTGATCTTTTACTTTAGCATTGTAATTTTTTCCCAGTAGGTGGCGTGTTTTTCTTGATCAATCGTCTGAGGGGGGGGCTTTTTTCTTTATTTTTTTAGATGGAGTTGTCTGGAGGAAGCCTTTTTTATTATTAAACATTCGAAAACACAATTAAATTTTTTCTTCGACATGCCCTCTGCTGGGGCTCGAACCTGGGTTGTTTGTGTTGTTATGCGTGCGCTCTAACCACTTAACTAAGCCACCTCCACTCAATTTGCTTACTGCGAGAAATAAAAACATGAATTTTACTTTAAGTTGTGAACTGTTGATCGCTATAGTCATGTTTTTAAGCAATATTGGCCTATAGGGAGTGTAAGCAAATTTAATATTTTCGATACAGGTCTTCTGTGAGCATTGTTTTTTGCAGAGTTTTAATTAATTACACTCCGAAGTCAGACACGCCAGCGCAATTGCCGGCGGCAGTAAAAATCCCATTGAGTTGATCCCCATGGGCGGGCGATTGTCTGATCGGTCTTAAAGCACCAGTCGGAACAGTCTCCAGAAGAATACATTCTAGCTTATGTATAAAGACCGCAATATCCCCCATGAAACTGTTCAGGCCTAATAAAGGGCTTCATAGAAGTTCCTCTTCGAATGTTTGTCAAAGCAACACATTCACAGAGAATATGCTTAGTAGTCTCCTCTGTTTTCCTGCACAGGCGACTTTCCGATTCAATTATCAGATTGACATTGAAGAGGTGATATTAAAGATAGTAATGGCCCGTTAGGAAGCCAAAAAACTATCTCATATTTGCCTTGCCTATGTGGCGCAACTGCTGATAGATATAGAGTCTCATTAGCTGCATCGCCTGCTTGAGACGCGGGCACTCATGTATCTCCGTGCAGGCCGTAGACCGGCTACTACCACAGTACGGTTCTGGTACCACGAGACCAGTTGCGCAGCCCCGCATTGCCAGTTTATTTCGATCCATTATATCCAGGGACCCCAACGACAGAGAACCAGTCTTAAGCCTACCAGGTGTACCGGTATGAAATGCGATTTTTAATCGGAAAGTAAAAAACAAAAAGTATTGGCCATTGCTGGCTACACATTTTTTCCACCTTTCAGGCAATTTATGAACGCCACGCCAATAAAATTGTTCGTCTTTTGAAGCAAACCAAATAGTCATCGAATTTTGGACTTCCTCGTAAGAATCAAAGTGCTTCTCAGCCAAAGCGTGTTCCACCGATGAAAATAAATAGTAGTCGGAAGAAGCCAAGTCTGGTAATGTAACGGGTGGGGTAGTAATTTCCAGCCTAATGCTTTGATTGTACGCTGAACCGGTTATGAATTGTCAGGTTGCAAAATTACCTGGCCGTGTCTTGTGACCCATTATGTCGTTGTTCGATCAATGCATGGTTCAAATTGATCAAATTATTGTGAGTAGCGAACTGTATTAACGGTTTCACTAGGTCTTAGGAGCTCGTGCTACACCACAGATTTCTAGTCCCACCAGACACACAGCATTGTTTCATCTATAACCGATCTGGTTTTGCAGCTGAAGTTGATGGTTGTCCCAGATTAACCCATGACTTTTTCCGTTTAGGATTCAAAAAATAAATCCTCGATAAGTATCCGTTGCGACTCTGACGACTGTTGGTTTCTAAATTCTCCAAAATAAAGGGGATTATTCGCAAAAAAGTCTAACGACTTTAAATCGCTTGATCTCGATGGCCAATTGCCTTTGCCAAATCGAATAATTATGCGTCTGGGAAATTTCTCATGCAATAAATTCAAAATCTGTCGTATTATGTGGCTCGTTCCAGCGTCTTTTTGAAACCACATATAGTCCAGTTTAAAATCTTCAATTGCGGACCAAAAACAGTCGGTTACGTACTGCCATAGCGCTCTGTATTGACGGTAACGGTTCTTTCACCCTCATTTTCAAAAAAATCTGTCCCAATGACACTTCCAGACCATAATGTGCAGCAAACAGCGACTTTTTTCGAATGTAATGACTTTTCCAAAATCATTTCTGTTACCTGGGCAATAGTGGAAAAGCCACTGCAATCGGAAAAAGTTACTGTTTGCTGCACCTTATGGTCTGAAGATGTCATTAGGTTTGGATTATACGACAATTTTGTTTGTTGACGTAACCACCGAGTGAGAACTAAGCTTAATCGCTGAATCAAATTTTAATCGAATGTTCGGCCACACTGATATCATCACTTCTGTAATAAACTTTAACCATTTTTAAGCTTTCTTCGGTTATTGAATTTTCCATATTCGTAAATGCCAAAACTATTACTAAATAACGGTTTAACGTGACTGACATAATGATGTAGTTATAAGACAACCAACCAACATTATGGGCAAAAATGTTTCAGATTAGTAGTGCCGTACTTTTGGGTGATTTGGCAGCACTGTTTTTGGCAGCTCAGCTGTTTTCGTGTAACATGTTACTGCCAAACATGTACAATTTGGTCTATAATTTAACCATGAATTGACTTACAAACGATTAACGCTTGTCATTTTATTGTGAAAATTCATGCTCAATTAAGAAAGGGCAGCGCATACTTCTTCCATTTTATGGTCAGTTAGGGCGACCTTGTAAGGCAGCTATTCGAAATCTTGTGACCAAAATTCGCACCAAATTTGTAAAATTAAACATTAAACCAATAACTCGCATACATAGAGCGCGGTCAGAGGAAAATAATGTAGCTTTTTCCGCTTATATTGTTGATGACGACGGCGATTCGGCGTTGTTCGCAGTAATTTGGTGTCTGTTACTCCACTATGTGGGGAATTTTGCGAAAGGAATGTGTGTAAAACTTTTCCAAATACAGCTGGTGTAAGAATTGAATCCACACGTCCTACCAAAACGGCAAACTTTTGGTGAATGGACGCTGCCAAAGTTGGATGAAGATTCACTTTTTTTTTATCGGGAAATTGGGTTGAATGGATACGTAAACAAGCAAAATTGCTAAATTGCAAAATTGGTTTGAGGAGCAGCCAGAAGGATTGCAAGAACTGCCAATACATGCTGATAAATACACTGTTTGGTTAGGATTAAGGTCCATACCTTTTCAAAGATAACTAAAGCAGTAACGTTACTGTGAAAGGCGAGCGCTACCGTGCTATGATATTTTTTTCATAGAGTTTTCAAACCCGAAAGCTCTTAAAAAATCACCCCATATAACACCATGACCGATTTTTGATTTTGCTGTTTCGACTATGGTTATGATTATGTTAACTCACGTCCAATACAGCCTTAAATGATATTTCAGACGACAGTGTTGCCGGCCGGATTTGAAATAACCCGGTATTTCAGCATTTCATAATATTGTGGATGGGGTCCCTTCTATTATGTTCGAACGTGCTATCAAATGCGTCAATAAAGCCGCAACAAAATTATTCGAGAAGATCAAACCTTACAGGAGAAACTAACAATAACGTTTGTGGTGTGATGTTGTAAAGAATTAAAGAAAAAGAACAGAAAAGAAAAGAAATGTTGGAAAACTAAGAAATTTTATTACCTGTATTGACTTTAGGGCAGCGTTCGGCAAACTAATATTAATACATTTTACAATGCGATATTAACTGAGAGCCTCTCACTCAGGCCACTTTGCACTGTGTTTTTCCACTTATTTTCTCTTTACTTCTCTTCGTTTACTTTTTTTTTTTGCCTATGCCTGTGAGACTGTACGTGTGAAAACAGAAGAAAAGAGCAGCTCTTTGCCGAAATCTGCTTTAGGGGATAGAGTTGATGATTTTGTTTTTGCATAAAAATGTTTTGCTAGCTTACTGGGCAATTGCGTTGAAGAATGTGTGTAAACTTTGGCCGTATAATTGGCTTAATAGGTGCAGAACATTTAGGCCTAAAGGGCTGTTAAATACTCATGAAGATAAAGAAACTGTTTTGGGTTTGTGCGCAAACACACAAGCATGAAATCGATGAAAACAAATCATTATTCAATATTATATGGCCACTCAACATCAGTCAGGTAGTCACTCAACAATTTCAAGTACTAACGTGACTCAAACAATCAGAGTCTTAAAGAGATGGTGTAACATTGTAAAAGCAAGTATTTTTATAGTTTTGAGTTTAAAGATTTTCCAAAGACTAATTCTCTATGGGCTAAAATGTTGTTTCTGTTTTCCGCCTGAGGCGTGTTAGTTGGCTCTTACCGAAATGTCTCGAATTACAGGTGTGAAATGGGGCACCTGTTTACAACTGCAGGGCATACCCACTCTTTTTTATTGCGTTTTTCAATTATTTGCAGCTTTGGTTACAATTTCTATTAAGAATTACTTAAACGCACTTAAGTAGTCTCTTTTTTTTTTTTGCTATTTTTTGTCATTGTTGTTTAACAAATTTAATTAAATGTGTTTCCATTTAAAATACTTATGTTTTTGACTTATTTTAACAACCACCAACAGAAACAACAGCAACAATAGCAGTAATTGTTTAATTATACCCGCTTCTCTGGCAACATCATCGTTAAGTACTCAGTGGAAGTGTCAAGTCGATTTCAGTCAACGTCTTATTGTGCGTATTGAGGAGACAAGAAAATGTGAACCAAATCCATAAATAACGTCTGCGTTCTCGTCTACACATATAGGGATTATGTGTCATTATTGGAATAGAAAAGAAACAAGCAATAGAAAACGCATTAAAAAAATTGAAAAAAAAGAAAACATTCTCCTCAAACACCAGGGAAACCCCAAAACAAGACACGAAGCAATTATAGATTTGACGGATGAAGACGTAATAGAAGAAAATGTCATGTTCTTCGATGATATTAACGTTTTACTTACGCATTTTGTTGTTTTCTGACAATTAAATTATTTCGAAAATTTAAGTTACACATACTGAAGGTTCTATTTAAGAGTAATAAGCGTTATTGACCATACGAGTAGAAGAAACTTGACTATTTATACTAAACACGTTAGAGTGTAATAAGCAGGGAAACCAGAAATATGCAATTACTGTTTTTTTTCTCTTGAGACCAGCACTAGGAAAATAGGTTGTGGGAAGGAAAATAGATAGAGTAGTGTCGGTGGACGTTCGATTTAAATTTGGCAGAAAAAACATTCGCAGGAGGATTGTTCCTGTTTGCGTAACGAATCACGCCAATTTCAGAATGCTTTCTCTCTGGATATAACTGCAAGCTTGCACGTCTGATTAAATCAAGATTGTAGACCATGACCCATGAAAATTAAAGAGGGAAAGCAGGCGATACCCAGGGATATGAAAATCCTGTGGATTAGCATTTTCAGAAACCTGGCTCTCACATAAGGCGAAAACGTCCGACCTATAGAGACAAATGTGCGCATATACGGAGAAGAAGTTCGGCAGGAGTCCGCGCACATTGCAGAAATCTATCCGAAAACGTCCTGCCATGACGCAAAAAAAGAATAAAATATAATGTAAATGCCAAAAAGGAACCATAAGGAATCAAAAATCGAACAACCATCTTCCGGGTGCGGACGGCAACTAAGTGGGTTGCTGCTGGTTGATTATTCAGTAGCCAGTGTTTTACCTTCGCCACTGAATAATCTAACAACAACCCCCATAAGCGGTTCGCACCTAAAGGCTTAGTAGGGAATAAAGAAGAAGATGAGAAAACAAAAACACTGATGGATATAATCGTCTTTCATTGCCGTTTTAGTTTTTCATTTATTTAGGTGTCAAGTGTGAGTTTAATTTTCTGCATTAGTGTTTATCCCTTTTGCTTGACTTCTTGTATTTTGTTCTTTCTCATGCCACCAATCAAAACGGATTTAAGTTATTTATGCGTTTCATGAAATTTTATGAATTTTGGCATCGATTTATTAGTGCATATTCTTGCATATTTTTCTCATTACAGCTTTTTTTTCAGTTTTACGAGCATGTTTTTGGAATTTTTTTTGTATTTAAAGAGCATTTTGAACTTTCTCAGTGCAAATTTGTTTTTTTTTGCGCTAAAATATTTTTACAGAGAAAACACATCTTTATTTTAAGTTCTAAGCAAGTCATGACTATTTTTACTAAAGAGTGGTCCAACCATAATGCAAAATGTTAATTGTTAGTCACATTTTAACGTCAAGTTTTTTGTCCAACTTAATTTGACTTTTTTGATTCAACCATGTCTAAGACTTTTACGAAACTGGGAGTTCAAATCAAAATGCAGCAGAATCGAATAAATGTGTCCACAATCGGAAGAATTGTGTGCAAATTTCTGGGTCTGTAAGAAATGTGGACACACTTGTGCATGCTTGCATGCTTTCGATCTGCGGAAACCAATGTTGTTGTTCACGATAGTGTAGCAGAAGCGTCGTCAACCTCGACTCGCCGTCTTGCCCAACAATTGAACGTCACTGATGAGAATTTTACACGCTTACATGGTTTTATTGACACAATAGCTGAAGCCTAGTGACCATTTCAAGCATCGTCAATACGCCGAATGGCGTATCATTTTTAGCGACGAGGATTCGTTAACAACCAAAATTGCTGCATATGGGCAAATGAATGATAGTTTAAAAGTCGATGCATCGACAAAGATTAATTGTTTGGTGCGCGGACTTCTTGTGACCAGAGATTGTGGATATGAACCTGAACGATATGTGGTTCCAACAGGTTGGTGCCACTTGCCACGTAGCCAACGAAACAATCGTTCTTTTGCTCAAGAAATTTAATGGCTGTGTTATTTCATGGCGATGTGATTTGGCACTGTTGGACTTCTTTCGTTTAGGATATTTAAGAGCAAAAGCGTACATCGATAAGCCAAAAACAATTCAAGAAATAAGGGATGAGATAATTCGCCACATTAACGATATTTAACATCAATTATGTCTCAGAATCATTAAAAATATGGACTGACGATAAAGATATTGAACGTAAGCTTAAACTTGATTTTGATTTTTGTGTATAAGCTGCCAAAGCCATAAGGGTGTTTGACCCTAAATATTATCTTAGTGCATATTCTTCAAATCAAGAAAATCTTGAGCATATTTCCTAAATTTTTATGTCATATTTTCGGATTTTTTTTAAATATTTTATACGCATAAAACACTCTTTTAAAAGCATATTTCTGGTTTCCCTGGAAAAAGTAATAAAAATAATAGAATATTACGTCCAAATCATCAGCATGCACCGAAAAATTACAATTTCATGGCTTTGAATTGTTGGTGGATCATTGAAAACAATAAAATCAGTATTGTTTTACGACAAGGCTTAGGCGGCCTGATAAGTCTGTGAATCGATATTATTTGCTCGCCAATATATTTTTCTAATGATATAAGTGTCTACAGATGGAATTACAGAAAATTAGAGAATCCACATTAAGCATCCACATAAGCAACAAATAGCGAGGATCTCTTCTTGATATGATCAATAATAAGAGGCGCAGATGTTGCTAGTGACCATGACCTGGGAGTTGTAGAGATCTGTATAGCAACTGTGGCCTTTAAAAATAACAATATTCCGGAGAGAGAAAAACTTTGATTGATAACTGTAGCCAAATCATTCACAGATACTCTAAAAACATATTTAAGGCGCTACAGTAACAATACAGATTGTGGAAGGACGGAAACGAAAAACAGCTTCACATTAGCGCCGGACAGTAATCTCGGACACAAGGATAACTGCCATAAAGAATGTCGACTAAACATAGATGTTAGTGTTTTAAAGGAAGGAGGTGTGCATTAAGTGATGTTTAGTTGCCGTTCTATAACATAGGGTCCGCCAAATAAATTTTTTTTTTTGAAAACAGGGCGCAAAACATCGAGTGTAGCTTCGGCTGTGTGGCACGTAGCGCCGTCCTGTTGAAACAAAATGTTGCTAATATCCTCCTCTTAAATTTTTGTGAACAAAAGTTCGTTCAACATGGCCCGATAATGATCGCCATTGACTGTAACGGCCACTCCTTGCTCATCTTCGAAGAAAAATGGCCCAATTATGCCTCTGGATCAAAATCCGCACCAAACAGTGACTGGTTTTGGGTGTATCGGCTTTTCAATGTATGCGTGCGGGTTTTCTGTGCCCCAAATGCGACAATTTTGCTTGTTTACATACCCGCCAAGATCAAAATGAGCTTCATCTGAAAATTTGATTTTTTTTTTGGCAAAATCGACATCTTCTGTAAGTCGATCGCAGGCCCACTTAGCGAAGCGTTCAGCGGAAGTATAAAACTAATTATCTGTTAAATCGGACATGAGCTAAGTGTTACCATTCACGAAATAAGCATTAGTTGAAAAAAAAACGTTAGATGGCGGACCCTATACTATATATCGTTCAATCAAAACTGGTGATTGAACTGCGTACTATCTGCTGGGATCGGGCATGCTGATTAATCGAAATATTACCTCGATTAGGGCCGACAGGGGCTGCACACAAACGGGAGCTTCAGCCACTAGTTGCAGACGATCTTCTAGCCAGACTATATAAGTGTGGATACGACGCTAAAGGAAACATGAATGATAGGTACGACCACTCAGTCTTATATCTGTGTGTTGTAATTTAATTGTTTCTTTCACTAATAGATTGAAATTAAGCCTAGGGCCTGTTATACTGAAGGAAACCGAAATTGGGTTGTCAAAAGAGGTGAAAAACCTGCACAGGAGACTGAATTGGAATGGGCATTTAAATGTCTGTTTGGGTAAGGCTACTAGGGCACGGTGGGCTTGTCGTGGTTTTTTGGCAGGACCTGGGGTCTCAACTCTAGGATCAGCTTTGTATTTATAGATTCATGAAACTTCAGGGGCAAGCCTGTGTTGTTGTGTTGTCCTACTCTAATCTGAAATTTTTTTATCGGACTAATTCCACCGCATATTTTCATTATGAAATCTGCAGCGCCGAGGCTCTCAGGTTGCTAAGAAGTGGCGGACTTAACTCAGTGAACCACGGTGATGACGGAGCAGAAGTGACGAGTATATCGGGGGCTTAAACTTCGGTCGCAATTTCGATGTTCCTACTAAAGAGTAAGAGCGCATATAAAGAGGATGACGGTGACAGGTGTGTTGATGCCTGCTCACAGGCAGCAGCTGATTTGAACAAACCATAGACCAGAAGGGACACAATAGATCGCAGTGCCCTACAATAGTGCTTGCCGTCAATGTGACGATCATGGCGCGAAAATTTTCGGATCCAATACCAAAGTCTGGAAACCAATGAGCAAGTAGCTCAGCGTTTTCAAGGCGTAGATCCAGGCTTCTATTTACAAAATTCTGGTAGTCAAATAGCACTAAAGGACCCTTTTTCGTAGTATATAAACTTGAGGCTGGAATTAGGGAAAAAAAAACATTTTTTTGGGTCCCTAGACACACCGTTATGGAAAACAGGATTGCTGATGAACTGGCAGGATGGGTCACGGCCATTGATATCATGGAACCAGAGCCGTACTGTGGTATTAGCTGATCCACGGCTAGTGAGAGGATCGATGAATGGAATCGTCATATTTTTGTCATATATGGCAAAGCTGCTAATGAGACACATCCTTGCCACATGGGAAATATGAGAAAACTTATTGGCTATCTGAGGGGCAATTTAATTACAATGTGGTACCTGAATCGGAGTGTCGCCTGAATGTGTTGCTTTGACAAACATTTAGGGACACGAAGGATGATATGAGTAAAAAGATTATTAAATTGTGGCAGTTTATTTAAAATACTGCCTGTGATAATGGTATAAAAAGTAATGTACCCACGAGGAATAAATAAAGGAAAAAAAGATATAGACTTTATTGGACAAGACGAACTTGGCCAATCATCTTCTCTGTATTCATTCTCACCGGAAGGCATGCACATAGCCTGCGCTTACCTGCGAATGAATCCTGTTGTGACTGTGGATCGGCTGAAGAGGACAGTGCATTTCTCGCACGGAGAAGACTTCTCACACTGAGCTCTCCCTCTATCCAGATCTTATCGGACACTAATCATGAGCCCGTCGGGCTGGTTTTCGATCCAATTTAGGGAAGTTCTTCTGTGCGGTGCCACTGTTTGATCACCAGAACTCTGGTGACAAAGTGTTATGTTGTATCACAACGGGTGGCTATGAATATTCAAGTGTGTCTTTGCATAACGAAGCTACATACTGGGCTATATCAATCAAACTTGTATCCGGCGAATATTAGCTTTAAATAAAAAATAATACAATTTTAATAGATACTCGTAGATGAGTTTATTAAATAACTCATCTAAACAAAATTAAATCGTAATAAATTCAAATTTTAAAGGAAAATATGAGTAAATGACTTAAAAATTATGCTCAGGGACCATGTTAATTTGAAGGTTTTCGCGTGGGAATAAGTTCTTTGTAACGATGGAAAAAAGATCTTTATATTCAGGGACAAAAAACAATGAGTTATGATTTATTTAAATAAATATTAAAAATTTATAATTAAACGTGATATTTATTAAAAATCTTTATTAAAACTTATAAAATTGCCTTGACTATGACATTGAACAATTTTAATCAAATAAGTAATTCATAATTTCAAATGAAGTTGACTGGACTTTTAAAGTTTTAATTAAAAAAAAAAAAAAAAAATTCATTTGAGATATTTTTTTTTTTTATATTTATGGTATATGCGAATGTAGTACTCGTGGTTACTTACATATGTACGAGGGCGGATTGACATTGAAGCTACCTAGCGCTAGATCGCAGCACAAACACAAAAACTTTTTCTTTCTTAGAAATTACGATCTGTCAAACGTCAGCTGTTAAAATTTGAGCCAAATTCATCGATTAGTTTATTTGTTGTGGTCGTTTGAAGTAAGCAACTTTTGTGTTTCTTGGAAAATGGAAAAAAGTGATTTGTGTGTAGTGATTAAACACTATTATTTGGAAGGCAAAAGAGCGAAAGAGACAAAAGAAAAGCTTGATAAACATTACGGCGAATCTGCTCCGTCAGATTATAGGGTAAAATATTGGATTGCTGAATTTAAACGGGGCCGAACAAGCACTGCAACAAAACCATCAACAGGAAGGCCGAAAGAGGTGGTTACTGAAGAAAATATCAAGAAAATCCTCGATATTGTTATGAATGATCGCCGGGTCAAAATACGTGAGATGGCTGAATTGGTAAACATATCATATGAACGTGTGTTCAACATTTTGCATGAACATTTGCATATGAAAAAGCTATCGGCAAGATGGGTGCCGCGTTTGCTCAGTGTTGAACAAAAACGAGTTCGACGGATCCCTTCACAGCGGTGTTTGGACATGATAAAGCATAATCCTGCTGATTTTTGGCGTAGATTAATAACTGTCGATGAAACGTGGGTCCACCACTACACACCCGAAACCAAAAATCAATCGAAGCAATGGGTGGAGGCTGGTGGAAGTGCTCCGAAGAAGGCGAAGACAGCGAAATCGGCTGGCAAGGTTATGGCCACTGTATTTTGGGATGCACACGGAATATTGCTCATCGATTATCTTGAAAAGGGATCCACAATCACAAGAAAGTATTATCGTGCATTATTGGATCAATTGGTTGATGCAATCAAGGAAAAACGACCACATTTAAACAAGAAAAAAGTGCTATTTCTTCAAGACAACGCACCTGTTCACACAGCATTATATACGATGCTAAAACTATGAGAAATCCACTTTGAATTTTTTGATCATCCACCTTATAGTCCAGATTTAGCCCCTATTGACTTTTTCCTGCTTCCAAACTTGAAAAAATGGCTCGCAGGAAAAAGATTTATCTCAAACGAACAAGTGATTACCGAAACTAATGCGTATTTTGAGGAGTTCCCAAGACCGTATTATTCAGATGGTATAAAAAGTTGAAAAATCGTCTTACTAAGTGTATTGAGCTAAAAGGAGACTATATTGAGAAATGAATGGTTTTTGAAAAAAAAAAAATATTTTTTTCCTACTTAGGTAGCTTCAATATCAATCCGCCCTCGTATGTACATACATATACACATTCATACTGAGACATAAGTGTAGTATTAGGAAATATTCGTTGCATTTTCTGTTTTGTTGTTTATTTCATTGACAATGAAATTCTGTCCACTTTAATATTTTTTTATGTTTTTTTTTTTTTAATTTAACATTTAATTATAAAAAAATTTAAAAATAAACAAATTAAGCAACAGTTTCCTTAAGCAGAATTTGATATTCTCGCAAAATTTGCATTAATTTTTGTAAATTTTTTTGTGACACTTTTTGGTGTTGTTTTTGGGTTTATTACGTTTTTTTTTAATCACCTTTATTACTTAATTATTTAGCAACAAAATAAGCAGTAATAAAAGAGAATATTTGCAGCCAGACAGCAGTGCAACAGCAAAGAAAAAACAACAACAGCAAAATACAGCAATTGAAAAAATAGGGATTTCCTGGAATTTGGAATGAAGACGACAGACACAATCGTCAACTATTTATTATGAAAACAAGAAATTCATTTGAATGAGTTGATAACGTTAGTGAAGTGAACTATACAAGTGATGTATAAAAATTGCATTCAAATTGATTTATTCCATGATTTTCGATTGTATCGGGCAGTTTTTTCGAATCTGGCAATACTGATGTTATTCTATTCTGTCACAAAATTCAGTATATTATCTCCACTGTACGAAATGAATCGATGTACGCTTGAGCAACTTTGCGATTTATTGGAAATTATTTCCAAAAAAAAGACAATTGGTCGCAAATTGAAAGATCATCTTTTCGGACAAACTGGACATTTTCATCTTGGTGGGTACAGTTAATAAGCAAAATTGGCGTATTCGGTGATCAGAAAACCCAAACGTGGCCATTACGTCTATTTGGTGTGGCTTGTGGAGCGGAGACATCATTGGCCCATATTTCTTTGAAAATGAGGATGGCGCAACCATTACTTCCAATGGAGATATTTTGTGCTCGCTCTTCATGTTATGTTACTGATGTGAACGATGTTTGGTTCCAACCGAATGCTGCAACTTGCCACACTTCTCTTGTCACAATCGCTTTATTGCGTCAAACGTTTGATGTCCGTTTAATTAGCCGATGAAGCCGCGATTTGACACTGTTGGGCTATTTCTTGTGTGACGCCGTTATAGACTAGTGTGATGCCGACAAACCAGAGACAATTAAGCATTTGAAGGCCAACATTAGTGACCCCATACACTCGAAAAAGTTCTTGAAATATGGTCCGATCGCATGGGGTACTGTGAGGCTAGCCGCGGCATCCATTTGAATGAAATAATATTTTATTTCTAAGCGGAATGATTGTACTTCACAACAAAAGAATAAATTTGTGAAAATTTCAAACCGGTTTTGTTTTATTGTACCAACATCCGTAAGGAGTGTCGCCGAATATTTAATGTGGCTTGAGTGGGGCGACTGGTTCACTTATAGATTCTCATGGATTAGTTTCGCACAACGCAAATCTTGATAATCTGCAGCAGTGTGGAAGAACACTCTGAGATGAGCCGTCTGTGAAAAATCTTGGCATCGTCAGCGGCGGTCTTTAATTTCATTGAGAAGCCATGTAGAAACTGGACCAAAAACGGATAGGAGAGTTCAAATATCTTGCTGGATGTGCAGTGTTCGGGCAGTCGTGCTGTGGGAGAGGGTTACGCGGACATCTTACACGATCATACTGAATCACACGTTCCAATCACGGAAAGGGGGCTGAGATGGGTGCTGAATACCATTGCCCCGTACAACTCCCTTGGCCCGGATGGCATTATTGCTGCCGTTCTTCATAATAATGCTGATTTGGTGATATCGTGATTGATGATCATGCTTGGCATGGTCTTATATTCCTGAGTCTTTGACCGTATTCTGGCGGAGTAAAACCTCCCATACGGGTTCAAAGGACTTCAGACCCACCAGCCTGTCTTCTCTTCTTCTGAAGACTTTGGAAAGGTTGGTCGACATGCATCTTCGCAGTACGATAGAACCTGACCTATTATCTGCGTCCAAACATGCCTACGTTAGAGGCAAATCTGTTGAGACTGCGCTTCGCTCGCTTGTGGGGTATATTGAAAATGCTGAAAATATCGAGTACAGAGAGTATGCTCTAGTGGTATTCTTCGAAATAGAGAGGGCCTTTAACAATTTGACACCGGATTCGATTAGGTCGGTTTTGTATGAAATGTTCATTGATCTGTGATTAGATTTATAGGGAGACTCCCGACCAACAGGGTCATTGTCTCCACTATGGGGTCGGACACCTCTCTCCTGTGGATTTTGACCGCCAAAACTCTGCTCGTGAGACTTGATTATAATTGATTCAAGGCTGTGGCGTATACGGATTTCGGTGGAGTCCTGACAGTGGGCTGGGCGTTAACCCAGAAAGACGGAATTGGTACAATGCACACGCAGAATCAAAGTTCGGTCGTCCCTACCGTGTCTTCAAGGGGTTGAACTGGGGCTATCAGATAGTGCGAAGTATCTGGGGGTAATCCTTGACTCCAAGCTATCCTGACTCCAGAATACAGGTGCGAGGCGGAGAGGGCAAACGTTGCGCTGTATACTTATCGTTCGAAAGATCTGGGGTCTAAATCCTAGAATTTCCAATTGGATTTTGGTCACGGTGGTTAAGCCCATATTTATGTATGGTGCGATTGTATGATGGAGGTCTCTTGATAAATCCACATATCGCAGGATCTTTGACAGGGTGTCTAGGAGTGCGGCACTGCTGATTACACTGATGATTACTACTACACGGACCTGCCTGATGACTAGGCAGATGGCGATCATATCTCCGATAAGGTTGAAGATGGCAGGGGCATAGTCTGACAAGGATTACGGGCATGTGGCCATCTTTGGGTATTTCTATACGATTCCTAATGGGAGAGGTTACTGTATATCCAAACCCTTCCTAAATAGAAGTCGGTAATTGGACCCGGTTCTGTTGTGGTATACACGGATGGATCAATAACCTTGAAAGTATCTTTTAAACTGCCGGACCACTGCAGTATCTTACAGGCGGAGGTCCTGGCGATAGAGAGGGCAGCGCACCGGTTGATGTACTGTAGGGTATATGATCTTAATATCCGGATCTGTACGGACAGCCAGGCTGTGATCAGGACGCTGGCCGGTATATACTCGACATGTGTAAATGCCGGGCATCTCTGAACTAAATGGCCAGACATCAGACCTGGAGATTATCTGAGTAAGTGGTCACTCTGACACCCGGGGGAACTGTGTGGCACATGAACTGGCGAGGGTGGGCTCTCTACTCGGTAACGAAGAGATTGACCACTTGGTTGGGATGCACTTTCCTCCTGCAGACTTGAAGACAATTTCTGCACGTGAAGAAACTTTCTGCAATTTTTTTCTAATTTGAGGTCTTTCTTTGTGTTCGTAAACTAGATCTAGATATTATCTGGATAAGGATTGACCCTGACACACGGGGAGATTGTGTGGTGAATAAACTGGCGAGAAAAGGCTGTCTCTTGTAAACGAAGAGATTGACCATCAGGTTGGAATGCCACTTTCCTCTTGCAGACTTTTGGTTCTGCGGTACACGTTGGGCAGGGCACAGATACGTTGCTCTGTATCCGGAGTCTATTATGGGGATACCACGACATAGGCTATGAATCCTGGTGCGCACGCTAGGAGATTAGGTCTACTGTAGGGGCTGTCAGGATGACGAAGAGGTGCAGACTGTCGAGAATTTCTTGTGTCAGTGTCTAAATTTTTTGGATATCAGGACTGATTTCCATAGCATGCGTCTGGTTGGTTTGGTTCGTACCGGATTACTGATATGGGCATTACGGTGGGATCAATATTGGACCCAAGTGGGCTGGATCGGTGTCTAACTATTCGTCGTAACTAACTAACATAGCCCACCCGTTTTTAATCACTAGCAGTTTAATTTATCAGATATTTATGTATCTCGTTGTACTTGATCTATGAAATAATAAATAAATAAAAGTCGAGGTAGATTACACTCTAGAGGAGTTTAACCTCTTTTATATACTTGTTCCTAAGATGTTTACAGCCGACTGTAGTGTGTGCTTGTTTATTTTTTATGGTGCTGTTGACCAACTAAACACTTTTGCTTTTTTTTATTTTTATTTTTATGGGAAGTTCGTGTCTGTTATAATTGTAATACAAAAAAATACTGATGAAAAAAAAGAAACATATCGAGGGAGTATTCAATTACAACGTTTATGGCATAAGTCATGCCAGACATTTATTTGTAAGAAGAGAATAGTTTGTGCTTTTATTAGTTTGCTTGTAGATTGAAGTAAAAGGTGAAATGAAAATCCGTTTTTGTTGCTTTCAATTTGTCCATGTTTTACATATGCAATTACACACTATTTACTATCGTTACAAGGACGGGCAGAGAGTGACAAACAATTTGACAAATTTCAATGAAATGTTTTTAAATAAATTTTTAGAAAATTTTCGTTTAGTTTTGAATTTAAAATTCTAACTGAAAAGGCAAAATTTCCAAAATTTAATTTCTTATCTCGCCTTAATTACTCGATTTTATTTAAAATGTTTTTGATGTGGTTATTGTGAACACTTCACTATAGTTAACGCCATAATTAAATCTACAGTCACAACAAAAAAAAGCTATTAATTCTCTATAATAATGTTTTAAAAGCTTCCGTCTGTCCGTCCTGGCCTGAATATATGTTAGGGACATCGATAATACGACTTTCTTTAAAAAACCGGTTTTGGCATTATTCGAAAAATTACAACTTAAAAAAACCGGTTTTCGTTAAAAATTAAACAAATAACCGGTTAACCGGTTCTTTTCTTTAAATAATTTTTTTTTTTAAATTGTTGTTGCTTAATTCGGTAAAATTGACATACGAGTATTTCGGTATATTGTAGGGTCTAGCAAGTAAGTATGCTAGAACAACGTTCAGCGTTTTTATAGTCTTAACATGTTCGCCACTCACTTATTTTTCGCACTTTCACTAAAAACTCACGAAGAAGAAAAATATATCACTTTTATGTGACATAAGTAGTCCAAGCAATTTTTTTTAAAGAAACTAAGTGTCACGTATGTGTGACATTCGCAAAAGTCACATATATGTAACATGAGTTTTGTGAAGACACTGTGTCACAAATGTGAGTCACGAAATGTTCAGATTTCTATAAATGAAACATAAATTTTTTTAAATTTTATTGATATATACTCGTATAAACAGTTTTTTATTTTGTTTTTTTTTTATAAGTAGACTTTACTGATTGTGCCAAATTTTGAAGCATGGATATGGACATAATCCAATTACTTCCAACTGTTCCTCTCTGCAGACATCACATACACATATGACCAAAATAATAAGTACATATGTACTTCCCCTCTTTTTTGTGCTTTCTGAAGGGTCCGCCATCTAACGATTTTTTTTCAACTAGTGCAGGTATGTAAACAAGCAAAATTGTCGCATTTGGAGCACAGAAAACTTGCACGCATACGTTGAAAAGCCGATACACCCAAGACGAGTCACTGTTTGGTGCGAATTTTGGTCCAGAGGCATAATTGGGCCATTTTTCTTCGCAAGGAGTGGCCGTTACAGACAATGGCGATCGTTATTGGGCCATGTTGAACGAATTTTTGTTCAAAAAAATTGAAGAGGAGGATATTAGCAACATTTGGTTTCAACAGGACGGCGCTACGTGCCACACAGCCAAAGCTACACTCGATGTTTTGTGCCCTGTTTTTGAAGATCGCATTATCACCCACAGAGCTGATGTCATTTGGCCACCTCGGAGCTGCGATTTGACACCGTTGGGCTCTTATTTGTGGGGTGCCGTCAAAGATGAGTGTTACGCCAACAAGCCAGACACAATTGACGCTTTAAAGGATAGTATTCGTGAAGCCATTGGTGAAATACAGCTGCATACAATCGAGAACGTGCTTAAATATTGGACCGATCGTGTAAGCTACTGCATGGCCAGCTGAGGCAGCCATTTCAATGAAATTATTTTCCATTATTAACCGGAGGGATTCTACTTTCAAATAAAAAAAGAAATTTGAGAAAATATTCAGTAGTTTTTTTTATAGCATTAAGAAAATAAAATTATTCGGCGGACCCTTTATTTTAGTATTTTTTATTAACTATGTTGGCGTAACACTTATCCTTGACGGCACCCCACGAATAATAGTGCAACGGAGTTAAATCGCAGCTCCGTGGTGGCCAAACGACATCAGCTCTGCGGCTGACAATGCGATCTTCCAAATAGGGCGCAAAACATCGAGTGTAGCTTCGGCTGTGTGGCAAGTAGCGCCGTCCTGTTGAAACCAAATGTTGCTAATATCCTCCTCTTCAATCTTGTGAACAAAAATTCGTTCAACATGGCCCGATAACGATAACTGAACGGCCATTCCTTGCTCATTTTCGAAGAAAAATGGCCCAATTATTCCTCTGGACCAAAATCCGCACCAAACAGTGACTCGTCTTGGGTGTATCGGCTTTTCAATGTATTCCGCACGCATACATTCTGTGCCCCAAATGTGACAATTTTGCTTGTTTACATACCCGCCAAGATCAAAATAAGCTTCATCTGAAAAGATGATTTTTTTTTGGCAAAATCGACGTCTTCTGTAAGTCGATCGCACGCAATATTTCCCAGCGTTGTTCAAGCGTATACACAACCATATTCGTTCAGCGGAAGAATAAAACTAATTATCTGTGAAATCAGATATGAGCTATCTGTTACCATTCACGAAATAGTTGAAAAAAAAGACGTTAGATGGCGGACCCTCTACTTTGTTGCAATTCGCTTTTTATTTTTGCTACATTGTCGGCATCTTTTTCTTGAAGATACAACGTCTGGAAAATTACTAACAGCGGTCGTATTGACTGCTTTATGGGATGATCTTTCTCTCGGAATCTCAGCCAAATATGATTTAAAAATCTTTTCTCTAAATGCCAAACGTGACAAAGTATTTATTTTTTTATAAAGCCAATAGGCATTCCAAAGTGATATATCTATCAGGTGAATAAAACCTTTATATACCAGCGAATTGATCGCCTGGGGCAAGCGTAATATGACACCATTTGATCAGATCGATCGATACCTAATATACTTTTGTTATAATCGACCACCATTTTCGTTTTCAAGCTACTTACCATGCCTGAATTTTGCTTCATATGAAACGATTTCAACCACGACCGGCTTCATCTTCTGAGCAGTCATCTTTTACAAATACTTCGCTTTCATTAGCTGGAGCAAAGCTGCTTCCAGAATCTTCAAAATCCACATCACTTTCGCTAGAATTCAAAATCGCCTGAAGAATTTCTTGTTCTCTAACTGACTTTTTTGCTTGGACCCTCCATTCTATACAACCATTGAAAAAAACACATAATATATGTTTATACAAAAATATATACACAAATAAATATTGTTACGAAAATTAGGTTGGACACCACAGCGTTTCTTACATCGCTAAAATAAATAAACAAAAGCAATATTTCGATTTAATATTGGTATGAATGAAACTGAATTTGTCAAAAAAGTTTGTGTTTAAGCAAATTTATTTCTTAACCTCATGTTTGTCCACCCTATGAATGAAGATCAACCAGACTTATTTAAACGGAGCTACAAATGCTGGCTCCGAGCGGTAGATGTACAGGGTGTCCGCCGGGAAAATATACTACTTTGCTTTGTCGCCATTTTGGTAAACATTAGTCTTGATAGCTCATATTTGGCAGTCGTGAAGTAGAGACGTGGCAAATTTATTATGGAAAAATATTTAGTAAACCAACGTTAAAACATTTTATAAAAATCAATCATCGATTACCATGAAAAAATCATAATGAGTGACGAGGCACATTTTCATTTGAATGGTTATGTGAATAAACAGAATAGTCGGTTCTGGGAAAAGCCTCAAATTATTCACCAGTCACCTTTGCATTCATTAAAAGTGACAGCCTGGTGAGCAATTTGATTAGGAGGAATCACCTGAAAACGGCGTAACGCTAACTGTCAATGGGGAGCTATAATGTGATATGATTGAAAACTCTTTAACGTCACAACTGCATGCTTTGGGCTTGACTAGCATGTGATTTCGCATACAGCCGTAATCGTGGCTGTGGAATTACTGCGAAACCTCTTTCCACAACAAATTATTTCAAAGAATGGTGATGTTGATTGGCCTCTACGGGCGCCTGATTTGACTGCTCCGAACTTTTGTTTGTAGGGATATCTGAAAAGCGAGGTTTATGCAAACAAACCAGAAACGCTGGTGCAACTCAAACGAAATATTCGTGATGAAATTAATGAAATAACGCGTGAAATGAGTGAGAATGTAATGAAAAATGTGCTCAAAAGGGCTCACATTTGTGAGGCTAACAGAGGCGAGCATTTATCTGATATTGTATTCCATACATAACTGCCGAAATTAAATAAAACATTTATCAGTATAAGATCCATTCTCTCTCATATAATCAAAAATTATAAACAAACAAAGTAGTATAGTATGCCTTCCCGGCGGACACCCTGTACTTAAACGATGATTTGCGAAAGGAATATAAAAATTTACAATAATTTTGCATATTTAAATTAACCGGTTATTCGTGTTAAAATAACCGGTTTATTCGGTATTCGAAAAGTGGGTATTTTAAAAAAACCGTATTCGACAAAATCAAAAAAACCGGTTAAAACGGCGAATTATAGCCGTTCGATCTCCCTAGTATATGTAAACGAGCACAAAATGGTGGTAAAACTTTTTAATGGAAAATAAATTCAAAATCAATTGCAATGTTTTGCAACAAATATCCTTGAAAACTTTTTTACAACTAAAGCTAAAATATGTATTTAACAGTATGTGTGTGTGTGTGTGTGTGTGTGTGTATGTATGTATAACCCCAATGTAATATTTGAAATTTCATTTAAATCCGTAATAGCTACTCGTAGTATTTTGGTTATTTCACTGTTTGCGGTTGATTTGCAAAATTAACACAATCTAACTGACAAATTTTCATTTTAATTGAAGGATGTTGTTGAAAATCCTTTTTGCTTTTTCTGCTTTGTTTGATTTGTTTTCATTTCAATGTGGTATTTTCTCTATTGTGTGTGTATGTGTGTATGTGTGTATGTGTTTAAATTTATGATGTCAATTGTAATTTTGCAAGTGTTTAATTGCCAAATTCGTAAATGCGGTCAAATGTTGAAATTATTTATCATTTACAGCAGCGGCAACAACAACAACTATACTTCAAATACTTACTCGTTTATTGAGAAATTGTTGGAAAAGGCATTGTAAGTGATTTATTAGACAACAAGTGATGGATGATAGATAATGGCTGGTTAAAGCAATTCCTTTTTAAATCTATTTTCGAATTTTTGTACTGATTTAAGTTTTTAAATGGAGCGAAATTTTTGTAAATGATCAACCATAAATGGATTAAATATTTGTTATTAAAAAAAAGAACTTAATATACCATCTTGATCATACAGTTACCGGAATTTATTCGGAAAATTAAAAATACAAGTTTATTTACTTAAATCAGTCCTTTGTTATACCGCGATAGTGATCAGAAGTGTGATTATCGTTCGTAGGCAAACGCAAAAGACAAAATTGATAGAATTAAGTGTAAAGCAATAACATCCACACAGCCGCAAACCACCACTCACGAACCAGAAGAACAATATATAAAAGACTACATCCAAGCTGCCAGACGTAAAATTACGTGTAACAACCTTAAAGTATCTAAGGTGTGCTTGAAGATGGTAAGGTCACCTTAATATTTGCTCAATTCATCCAAACTATAAAATGTTATGTATGGTCACCTTATTCAAAAACATTCTATAGGGTCCGCCATTTAATGTTTTTTTTTTTCAACTAGTGCTTACTTCGTGAATGGTAACACTTAGCTCATGTCTGATTTGACAGATAATTAGTTTTATCCTTCCGCTGAAGGAATATGGTTGTGTATACGCTTGAACAACGCTGGGAAATATTGCGACATTACTTTGAAAATCATGGTAATGTTGCAGAATGTGTGCGAAAATTGCGTACGGATTTTGGAAGAAGAGAAGCACCGTCAGCTTCGTATGTTCGTTATCTTGTGAAAAAAGTGAAAGAAACTGGCATCTTCATTGATAAACCAAAGCCCCAGAATATTGCAAGTGTGGCAGAAAGTGTGCGTGAAGCGGCTTCAACATCAATTCACCGTCGTTCTCAACAATTGAACATTTCGGAAACATCATCGAGACGAATTTTGCATAAAGACAATTTGTGGTTCAGGAGTTGAAGCCAACTGACCATCCAATGCGTTTTCGCTTTGCTAAGTGGGCCTGCGATTGACTTACAGAAGATGCCGATTTTGCCAAAAAAATCATCTTTTCAGATGAAGCTCATTTTGATCTTGGCGGGTATGTAAACAAGCAAAATTATCGCATTTGTGGCACAGAAAACCCGAACGCATACATTGAAAAGCCGATACACCCAAGATGAGTCACTGTTTGGTGCGGATTTTGGTCCAGAGGCCATTTTTCTTCGAAAATGAGCAAGGAGTGACCGTTACAGTCAATGGCGATCATTATCTGGCCATGTTGAACGAATTTTTGCTCACAAAAATTGAAGAGAGGATATTAGCAACATTTGGTTTCAACAGAACGACGCTACGTGCCACACAGCCGAAGCTACACTCGATGTTTTGCGCTCTGTTTTTGAAGATCGCATTATAAGCAGTAGAGCTGATGTCGTTTGCCACCGTTGGTCTATTATTTGTGGGGTGCCGTCAAAGATAATTGTTACGCCAACAAGCCAGAGACAATTGACGCTTTACAGTACAATTTTCGTGAAGCCATTGGTGAAATACAGCTGCACACAATCGATGACGTGCTTAAAAATTGGACCGATCGTGTAGGCTACTGCATGGCCAGCCGAGGCGGCTATTTGAATGAAATTATTTTCCGTTGTTAGCCGGAAAGATTGTACTTTCAAATAAAAAAGAAATTTGAGAAAATATTCAGTAGTTTTTTTTATAGAATTTTCAACAAAAAAAAAAAAAAAAAATTATTTGGCGGACCCTATAGTTCCACTAGGAAGTTACTTTGTACACTACGCTACCGTAATTGTGATTACGAATCATGGTGTTTACACGACTCCTACTTAATTCGACTTGACAAAACTACTAAGTTGAACACAAACACATATATACGTATTTACTTGGACTTTTTTAAAACTTTTCCTAAAATTTTTATTTATTTTTTTTAGAGTTTGAGTTATCTTTCGTTTGTTTACGGTTAACTGTCATTTGGACATATACTTCAACGACGAAATATGTTGTTTTAGTAGTTCTTGGGTATGAATAGCGAATAGGAGAGAACGAATCATGTATACTTGCCTATGGGGAAACAGGTTGTTAAGGTTTTAAAATCATGAAGTTGTCCTAGCATGCTAAACTGCAATTAACCCAAATATAATTGCACTTTAAAATCTATGCAAAATGTTATGGATTTCTTTGCCATGTAACATGGCTTTTGTGGACCCAAAACATAAATCTTAAGTAGGCGTTTTAAGTATCAAAATGTCTTGATTAATAATGAACACTGTCTTACATCATTACTCCATCATAACAGTTCAATTGTTCATGAGATAAAATTCCCATGTGGATGCGTTAATGACCTAAATTTTAGTGAGCGGCGAGAAAAGGAGAAATTGAATGCATACAGATGATGAATGAATTGAAACTCTTGGTGCCTGCCCCCAAACTAAAAGTGGATTTTTTTTTTTTTTTTTTTTTGTTAAAGAAGAAGATCAATCACAACAAGTGTTGAAATGTTAAATAAAGTTTTTGTTTTTATTTTCATGTTTTTGTTTTTATACCAACAAATCAAATGCCAGCCAAACTGATTGATTGTGTACAACATTGTAGCAAAAATATTTTTTTCCTTTTTTTCTTTTTGAAGGCAAATTGCACATGATGATGATCATTAGTTAACATGAACATTGTCATGAGGGTACTCTTAAGGGGGTGATACATTGGCAAATATTTGTTCAAGGAAAAGGAAGTTATCCATGTATGCGATTGACTATTTGCGATGTTGGCAAACAAATGCTTGCCAATGTATCACCCCCTTTGATACAATATGCTTTTGCATCTTCTAATGCAACAGGCTATACGAGTACCGAGTGTGTGTGTGTGTGTGTGTGTCTGTGCACCAATTAATGATTTTTGTTTCTTTTTCACTTGTCACTTCACCAAAATGAATAGTTATTACCCTTCGGCGATTTCAATTTTGAAATGAAATGCAAATACATACTCGCATTGTAGTAAATCAGAACTAGACTGGCTTGAAGTTGAGTGGAGAATGCATTGTGTGAGTAGTTTAAACGATTTCAAAACGGAAATTCTTTTCAATGAAGTCTAAAACTATAGTGCAACCAAATGTGGCAACTTGAATAAAAACAAAATTTTACTTCAAACATGAACCAACATTGTTATCATCATCATCATGTAATTGATGAAAGCATTCATCATGATGATGATCATCGATCAAACATACCAAACAGCATATTTATCGCCGTCATTTTGTCTCTGGTCTCTTGAGAATTACGCACCAACAACACACACCACACCATGACGATTTTGAAATACTTTTGTTGCTGCTGTTTTGTGTCATGTTTAGGGATTTTCTTGTGTCTTGTCTGTTGTTGTTGTTGTTGTTGATCGCTGTAAAATTGTTGACCACCATGTTACATGGTCATGTTTTCATGTTTTTGTTTTGTTTTCGTTTTGCTATATATATAAACGTTAATTATTATTATGATCGTGTTCGGTAATTATTGATGTTTTTTCTGTTTTTTTGTTGTTGTTGCTGTTTTATACGAACATATTCTCTGAGCACAAGAGAGTACGTTTATGTTTATTTAGTCATTAATTTAAAATATTCATTATTGTACCACCACATGACATTGTATTGAAGTGATTTCTTTTTTCGTTTTTTTTTTTATTTATTTTTTCTTACCAGCTAACCATTTGTAGCCTGATTGCCTAGAAAACACTTTGGTAAGTATTTTAAACACCAAACAAATTTTGCGAAATACCCATGTAAGAATAACAACTATTTGTACCAGGGTTGGTAAAAACCTGGTTAAAAAAAAAAAACCGAGCCCACCAGGTTTTATTGGGTTTTATAACTGCTTCCTAATTTCGTTCAATTCGACAGTATTTGTTAGTATTTAATAGAGTAATTACTTCCGCGTTGCTGGGAGTCTTTGTGTTGTACCTGCTTTTTGATTGCTGTGGATAGATAAAGGAAACTTTAACTGTTGCCGGTCCTCTACACATGCGAAATTCCATATTTCTTTTGAACGATGGTTTGTATTGACTGTCAAGGTATTTAAACCAAATTTAGAAACTTCAACTCTAACCACTCTTAAGATATACAAAAATCGTTATTTAATTTACATGGGAGTTGCCATGCCCACTTTTTAACTGATGGTTTGTCCTATCTAAGAAGTTATTTAGACCAAATACAGAACCTTCCCTTCTAATCGTTCTCTAGATATACAAAAATTAATATTATTTTGTATGGGAGATGCAACACCCACCAATTTCACCCATAATTCGATTGATAATGTATATTATCTAATGAGTTATTTAGCTCAAAATCACAACCTTCGACAACCTTCGGTAACCAGAATATAAATCGTCCGCCATCTAACGTTTTTTTTTCAATTGGTGCTTATTTCGTGAATGGTAATACTTAGCTCATGTCTGATTTGACAGATAAATAATTTTATTGCTTTCGCTGAACAAATATGTTTGTGTATACGCTTGAACAACGCTGGGAAATACTGCGACATTACTTTGAAAATCATGGTAATATTGCAGGATGTGTGCAATGTGTTCAGATGAAGTTCATTTTGATCTTGGCGGGTATGTAAACAAGTAAAATTGTCGCATTTGGAGCACAGAAAACCCGCACGCATACATTGAAAAGCCGATACACCCAAGACGAGTCACTGTTTGGTGCGGTGTTTTCTTTGAAAATGAAAAAGGAGTGGCCGTTACAGTCAATGGCAATCGTTATCGGGCCATGTTGAATGAATTTTTGTTCACAAATGTTGAAGAGGAGGATATTAGCAACATTTGGTTTCAAGAGGATGGCGCTACATGCTACATAGCCAAAGCTACACTCGATGTTTTGCGCCCTGTTTTTGAAGATCGCATTATCAGCCGCAGAGCTGATGTCGCTTGGCCACTTCGGAGCTGCGATTTGACACCGTTGGACTATTATATGTGTTACGCCACCAAGCCAGAGACAATTGATGCTTTAAAGGACAATATTCGTGAAGCCATTGGTGAAATACAGCGGCACACAATCATTAATGCGCTTAAAAATTGGACCGATCGTGTAGGCTACTGCATGGCCAGCCCAGCCGAGGCAGCCATTTGAATGAAATTATTTTCCATTATTAACCGGAAGGATTGTACTTTCAAATAAAAAAAGGAATTTGAGATAATATTCAGTAGTTTTCTTTTATAGCATTTTCAAAACAAAAAACAAATTTATTTGGTGGACCCTATACAAAAATCAATATTTACTTGGTATGGGAGGTGCTATTCCCAGTTATCTAAATCGGCCAAATTTTTGACTGATGATTTGTATTGACCGCAAATTAAGAGAATCTTACTGTTACCGTTTTAGAGATATAAAGAAATAAATATAAATTTTATATGGGCGTGGCACCACCCAGTTGAGCAATAGTGAAGCCACACATCAACTGAAAGCTTTCTACATATGATTTTAATAAAGTTTAAGGTTAAATACTGTAACAAGTTTCGTTTTCAAGTAAAACTTATGCAATACAAAGTGGTTTACTCCACAGTCGATAACTCGCTAACCAAAAATCGCATATACATAAAAACCTTCGTATTGAATGTATTAAATCGGTTGGCGCATTTCAGAGAACAACAACAACATTTTATATATATAGATAATGCAAATTTGCACTCTTTGTCGGATCAAAGAGGTGTTGGGTTCTACGGGCTGCTAAAGTTGACTACAATTACTTCGTTTGAACCGTGCATTATGCTGTCTTTTTTGTCTTTTGCATGACAACGCTTGGACTCATAACGCTAAAGACGCCAAATGCCGCACCCACTGTTTTCCCCGCACATTGATTCCTCTGACTATTGGCTGGTTCACGGACACAATATCTTTTACCACTGCACCGAATCAGTTCATTCAAGTTCGATCGCCTCAAAATTTTATAAGTTTTTCTGAAACGGTATTCGGAAATTGGCTTAGAGGTGGCGAAAGGATGTAAACAGTAATTTGACAAATTTTTCTTTTCATTAACGGACGAAATTAATATGTACTCACAATACGTAAATTACCATTGGGTTGCCAACCCTGATATGTACACACTAAGACTAAAATTTCAATACCTTATTATGTCCAGGTTTTTAAGTGTAACTGGCAAAGATATTTGTTCGAGGGGCAGTGTTGCCACGCCTTTTAACCAAATTTAAATAAGAAAAGTAACAAGTTGTATACAAAATAACCAAAACTTCTAATTCTGACCATTATACGTGCGATTCAATTGAATTGTAATATAATTGTAATACGTAACTTTGATGAAGTGTTTTAACGATTAAAAAACGTTGATTTACTGAATATTTTTCCATCATAAATTTGCCACATATCTACTTCACGACTGTCAAATATGAACTGTCAAGACTAATGTTTGCCAAAATGGCGGCAAGACAAAATAGTATACCTTCCCGGCAGACACCCTGTAGAATGTGGAAAACATTTGTTTTAAATAAGTAACAGTTTGAAATCAATCTCGATTTATTATTTTCTCTTCTAAAATATGATATGCCGACAATGGCACATAGTATGCCGAAAACTGAAAATTAGTGCCGACTACTGGCAAATTTGGTGTCTTTAACAAAAACAGAAAATTTCTCAATTTCAATAAAAAAAAAAAAAAAAAAATATTTAAGCGCAAACTAATGAATTGAAATTACTAGTCATCAATTCTATACCCCATTCACATGAGTAAGGGCGGCAGCTTAAAATAAATAAAATCTCTAAGTTGCCGACTATTGGTACATTCACCCTTTAAATTGCATTACGCCCAGTTGAATCATGATCATTTCTGCGTTATATCCGACATAATTCTTACGTGTTTACGTAGAAAATATTTATTCCATTTCATTATAGAAATGCTCAAATTCGAAAATTTTGTATTTGGTTGTTTAGTAGGGAGATCGGATTTAACCGGTTCTTTTGGTTTATCGAATACGGTTTTATCAAAATCTTAATTTTTCTAATACCGAACAAACCGGTTAATTAAACACGAATAACCGATTAATTTAAATACGTATAATTTGTATTTTTTATTGAAAATATGCTCATAGTTAAACGGTGAGCGATGGCAACCTTGAACGTCTCACAAAGAACTTGAAAACCAAGGTAGGAACGAAAAAGTTATGCACTCTTGAGCAAAAATAATCTTTTCTCATTTTCTGTAAATAAATATTGGTTTTATATATGAAGAATGATCAACTAGACTTATGAAAGCCCACAAACTCACAAACGCCTGATCCGAACGTCAGATATATTAGTTTGTGAAGTTTTTCACAGTGTAAATACACATAACCAGTCGCTAGTAATGTTGTGAGGTGATATCGTTGTTGAAAATTGTCAGATGGTATGGCTTGGGATTGAACCGACGACTACTTGATTGGAAGGTGGGTTCTTACTTAACGTACTACAGTAAAACACACAGCAAATTTTCTTGTCGAGGCAATTATGGGCTCGTATATTACTAATTGATTTGACGTATATTACTGACTACTAATTGAGTTATTCAAAGTAAAACATTTAATTTTTGTTATCTAAACTATAACTGTAATAACAAACTTTTAATTCCATTCTCTACCACGTAATATAACAAAAACAAAATTAGCTTCTTCAGTAGCTGTTCGAGACTTAAGCAACTTTCAGTAGTTTATTTTCTATGGCCTCCGTACGCCTTCTTGGCATAGTTTTTATGTGATTTGTTAGAATTATTGTTAGTATTGATTGCCTCTTTAATTTTAAACTCTCCGTCAGCATCTGCTTATTTTGAAAACTAGATGATCCAGCTCTGAGCTTCAAAAACTTAGAACAATTTTATTTAAATAAAAGAACCGGTTAACCGGTTAGTTGAATAATTATTAACCGAAAACTGATTTTTTTAAATTGGTACTTTTCGAATTATTCGAAAACCGGTTTTTGAAAACAATCGCATAATCGATCTCCCTACCACATCCACATGCGTAAGGGCAGTAGCTTGAAATAAACAAAATTTTTAAGTTGCCGGCTACTGGTACATTCACCCTATAGGTTGTATTACGCCATAATGTTTGCGTTATATCTGACATAATTCTTACATGTTTACGTAAAAAATATTGATTCTTTTTCGCTATTGAAATGCTCAAATTGG
Organism: Wohlfahrtia magnifica; assembly: GCA_023159175.1. NCBI lineage: Eukaryota > Metazoa > Arthropoda > Insecta > Diptera > Sarcophagidae > Wohlfahrtia > Wohlfahrtia magnifica. The sequence goes on from JAKWBJ010000179.1 coordinate 3,341,507, forward strand.
AAAATTTTGGTTTGTTTGTTTAGTTAAATTTTATCAAAGGATTTGGCACAATGTTAGGAAATCAATATTAAAAAAAGAATTTCTTGCAAAAAATATAATTTTCCAGACTTTGGAGACTTACCCTCAAAATAAAGATCTGCAGAAGATAAAAACTTAAGGCTGGATCACACAATTGTCGTAATGCACCAATAATTAGTTTTTTTATATGCCAATCCTGTGATTATACGATTTATTGGCTCATACGGCAAATCAGAATATTATTGTGCTTATTTATACCAATAAAATGCAACCCTGGTGCGACAATCGTGTCAAAGCTTTATCGGCAATCATGCACCAATGTAAATTCTAAAAATACACCAATAATTATGGTATTCTTGTGTGGCGATTGAAGAAGACAATAATTACCGATTTTGATTTTTTAGTTGATTTATTTCTGAAAAAAAAACACGTGTTTATACGGTATTTATTATTGGCATCCCTTAAGATATGCATTTTTTTCTATTTATATGTAAATTGCATCACAAACTACCACCATTTCTTTCTTTCATTATTTTTACTTTTTTTTATAAAGCTGACACCTAATAATCAAAGCCGATGCAATTTTTATTTTTTAGGGAACAAATCGTCTTTACTTTAGAGAATTACATATAATTTGTAATTATATTCCAATTTAAATAAATAAATATTTTAATGAAATAATTATTCTTTGATTAATTGAAATGTTTTTTCATATGCACCATCAATGGCCTTTCTTGTGAGCCAATCTTTGACCCACACAAATTTTCTTTTCTTTTCCTTTTGTATTTCTTTTTATTTATTTGTTCGCTAAATGACCTCAATAAGAATAAACAGGACGCTATTTTCTTTTTTCAAAGAACGAACCATTTTGAACACCGAAAAAAATAATGAATTTAATTTACCCCAACAGCTGATTTATAGAGTTGCCGTAAACTAGAAATTTGTATGACAACGCTGGGACAATTATTGTCAATACATCGCTTCGCGCCATCTTGTGACAATATATTTTGTATAAAATAAGACAACCGTGTGAATACAGAATTTTTAATTGGGACAATATTATTATTGTGCGCTAATTTGTCACAATAAAACTTGTATCTGATTGTTGTATTTGAGTCACTCGTGTGATCCCAGCTTTATATTCGATTTCCTTTTTTAGTTCAAATCGTAAAAGCATTGTTAGGCTCTAGATAAATCATATTTTTTATCCAGACCAAATCACTGTACCCACAAATCATTGACCACAACAATATCATTAGCAAGCAATACGAATATAATAAAAAATAGCTGTTTAAGGTCAATGTCTGACCTTACAAATGAAATAGTTTTGCGCCATATAAACATTATCATGTGCTATTGATTGCGGGTTTTATGATGCCATAAAATGATCGAATTTCTAACAATTGATCATACGATCACCGTGCGTCTGTCCTTTACGATAATATAGTGAACATGTTTTGTTATTCATTTTTTTTTAATTTAATTTTTTAAATTTACTTTAGGGAGTAACAAAATTAAATATTGGCTTCATAATGCATATTTTTTATAAAATTTAGTTAATTTTGGATTTTTTGTTTGTTTGTTATTTATTTTTATATGTATATGGTCATGCATGGTTATTTGGTTGGCTTTTTTTTGTGCCACAATATACAGTAATGTTGATGATGATCATGCCACTTGATGAAGTGTGATGCAGAGCGCCACCCAGAAGCTTTAGTTTAAAATAATCGAACCGAAACAAATACAAAAACCAACAACAATTCAAAAAGCACTTAAAAAAACAGCAGAAAACAAAACAACAACAAAAACAACAACAACACAACACAAAATTCAGAAACACTGTGAGAAACTCAGAAAAAAAAACAAAAAAAAAAAAGAATTTGTGTTTAAATATTGAACAGGCATTTCATCTTCATCAAAACAGTTCAACAGAAAGCAAACAAATCCCTCCCAAAAGTAAAAATCGAAAACGAGAATGAAAAAAAAAATTTCAAAAGGGAAACACAAAACATCGTGATGACTGCTGCTTTATAAAGTCACTTGCAACTGAAATTGAAATAAGCAACAACGACAACAACGACAGCAACAACAACGGTAACAAATATAAAATAAAAATGTTCAAAACTGCGTCAAGATAAACATGAAACTGTTATGTTGGCTGTTTGGCTGTTTGGACGTTTGGTTAGCGAGCGATCTCATTGCTAAGGAATCTGAAATCACTGCTTTGTACGCAGAATAGCGTAGAACAACACAGAACATGGTTTAGCACTGCTCTTGTTTTTATAGCCTCCTTTTTCTGATTGTAGTGTGGTTGTTGTTGTTGTGGTTGTTGTCTTAATGTTATTTGTAAAACGGGGTTTATTGACCAACAACTAATAATAATAATAATAACAATATTAAAGCCAAGTTAAGCAAAAAATAAAATAAAAAATAATGCAAAACTTATGAGAGTCACAATGAAGTATGTCATACCCTACAAAGAGTTTTTTTTAAGCAGTTCTGTTCATTGATAAAAAAATCAACGGCCATTTAATAAAGTAATAGGAGCCAATTTTTTCCTCCGTCACTCCGCTATAGCTTGCCACAGAACACCAATTGCCTTGTTTCGATTTCATTAATCAAGTTGTTTTTTAGCCAAGTAATGTTCATTCCACTGTAGCTTGTCTCTATATAATTGTGTAGTGGTAAAGATCCTGGGTGTCATCTGGGTGTACGTGAGTCTTCGACGTACGGCATACCCCACGGTGCCACAATGGCACGAGTGAATACTATGCGTCCACCAACGCCCACACAGTGGATATCACTAGTGAGTACTTATTCGAAGGCGCGTTGTTAGGACACTTACCTTAACTTCTTGATGAGGAGTTGGAGACCATCTAAACTCCTGGTAAACTCGTGATATGGGTCACAACACCTAGTTGAGGAGATGCAACACCACACCGAGCTGCGTTCTGCCTGCGCTTTAGGTCTAAGCCACAGCCACCACGAAACTTCCACAAGGGGGCCTATCCAACAATCGGTCAGATATCAGAATCACTGGGGCTCCCGATTCCCGTGGCTTTGTGATACGTGAGTGGAGGGAATACACCCACGTGCCGCCTCCAGTTTCGGCCCCAAAACGGCCGCAGACTGGTTGCCGGTATTCTTTACTTAGCTTTGTAATTTTTTCCCAGTAGGTGGTGTTTTTCTCGAGTCCATTCCTCTGATGTTTGTCATCATCGTCAGAGGTAAGCTTGTCAGATCAGGGGGCTTTTTTTTATTTTTTAAATGGAGTTGCTTGGAGGGAAATTGAAGATTCTTTATTAAACACTTGAAATTTGAATTAACTATTTTCGTCATGTCATCTGCTCGGGCTCGAACCTGGGCCGCTTGTGTTGTATACGTGTGCTTCGGCTATTACACCACGCCAAACCCCCTAACCTAACTTTTAGCAACAATTTAAGTTATAATTTAAATGACGTTTTTGTTTTGACAGCTCATTCACTACATCCACGTAGCTTTTAAAACCTTAATGTCATTCTACGCCTTTAAGTGGTACATCTCGTTTCTCTACTATAGCAGATATCTCCAAAACTTATCACCTTTTCAATAAGAGATATCCTTAGAGCGGAGTCCTTTCTTGGTGACGACTGAGGGCGTACGGAAGAGAATATGATTTGGCCAGTGAAACCTATAAGAACCTTAAGCTAGGCAAGAGTCTTCAAGAGGCTTCACTAAGACGTGTTGGGTAAATGGGGTGAAAAGGAAGTGTCCAGCAGTACACTGCTGTAGATGACCTTATTCTGCCATCTAGAATGCCGAATGAAATCAATCTTCATTATATTACGAGTACTGTACACTTCTAACATAATGGAAGAATTAAAGGTGTACTAGTCGTGTGGAATGCGATTTCTGACAAAATTATTATAGATTCGTGCTGTTAAGCCGTATGATCTTCTTGTTCACCCATTCAGATTTTCATAATAGAAAAATGATCGATCATGTTATGGAGCGACAGGGAGAGGGCCGAGAACAGCGATCTACTGTTAGAAAACTGTCCGAACCACAAGCTGATGATCTATATTTATAAGGAACAACATAAAATTATTTAGTCGGTTCCGAATTCCGCCGCAACACTTTTTTTCCGTCACTACTCTAGGGAGCATATTTTTTCTGCAAAGCATCCATTGCTTTTTTTCAGTTTTTTTAATCGAGTTGATTTTCAAGATAAGTAGCTCATCTCTGTATGATTGTGTGTAATGGTGAAGATCCTTGCTAAGTGGTAAGCGTGAGTGCTGCTACGCTGTCATACCCCACAGAACCCGAGGCACGACTGACTAAAATGTGCCCATCAACGCCACCACCTAAGTAGAAAATTGCCAGTGAGTACCAAATTCAAAGGCGTGTTGCTTAACCGTGCTAAGTGGTGGTGGTAATTCTTACTTAGCATTGTAATTATTCCCAAGTAGTTGACGTTTTTTTCCTGATTATTCGTCTCATGTTTATTATTAAGAGGTAAGCTTCAAAGTCGGGGGGGGCGGTGAGGAGAGTGGGTTCTTACAGTGGGCTTCTTTAGATGGATTTGTCTGTCCAAACCGCAATTAATTTTCTTGTCATGTCCTCTACTAGGTTTCGAACTTGGGCCGATTATGTTATTTGCGTGCGCTCCAATCACTACACTACACCACCCCAACGTAACACTTTCAGCTCTTTCACATCTGCGAACTCTTTTTGCCCTAAAAATTTGGCGATGCGCAGAAGGCAAAAATAATCCAGTAGTAGAGCGGCACTAATCATACACCACTCAACGACAAAAAGGCAGAAAAGAGTTTTATACTTGGAGACTGCAGAAAGAATATGGCCCTTATCATAAACAAAATTTCACCGATCAATGATTACTGTTACTGAAGAGGAGACTGTCGAGCATTTTCTATTATAGATTTTTCGGATATTAGGATTGTTTTCCTCAGCAATCAGTTTCTGCATTTCAAATGGGACCTAGCTGATGAGAGCATCAGCGGGCTTTTTTCCGTTAAGTAGGCATCTCGTTGGTTCGTTTCTGGCCAGGCTTCTGACTTTTAGGTCCGTTTGGATAATATCTTCTATGGGCATCACATATATATTATATGTTAATTCCCATAACACTCCATGCAGGAACATGGGGACTTCTCTCAGTCAATGGGCTGCATTCGATTCAATTTTTAGACTCATTGAAAGGGGCCTACAGTTTAACGTCGGCTCTGAACGACAAATGCCTTGGAGAAGTAGTAATACTCATAACCAGTTACTAGCTGGTATTTAACCGAGGACCTCCTGGTTGGTAGTAGGGTGTCTTACTTACCATACCACAGCGGCACACAGTGTGATTAATGTTGGACCCAAGTGAGCTGGACTAGTGTCTGGCTACTTGTTGTAACTTGCTAACTAATATTGGGTAATTGGCTTGCATTCTTGTGAACGTAGACTAACTACATCGCCAAAACATTTTTTAAGCTTCTGTGAACCTATCTAACCATTTGCTCTTTCAAAACCAGCCTTGAGTTTTTTAGCAGTATTCTACGCCGACTCAAAATGATAAAACGTTTTAGGTCTAGTTTCTAAACAATTTGCTAGGTCTCATTTGGTCTGAAGAGTTACCATCTGGCTGCCCTTTTATATGCCCTCTGAATAATATATTCTGATCGATGACGTAGTTTGTATTCGGTGGCATAACTCTGTCGGTCAGTCGATAGTTTGAATGACTCAATGTCGTTAATGTGCGTAATTATTTTATCCGTTAGCTATTGAAATGTTCTTGGCTTATTCACGTACATTTTTTCTTTTAAATATCCCCAAAGAAAGAAGTTCAACGGTGTGAAATCACATGATCGTGGCGGCCAATTAACATCAACATGACATAAAATAACACGGCCGTTGAATTTCTCGCGCAAAAAAGCCATTGTTCTGTAGGCTGTGTGGCAAGTGGCTTCATTCTGTTGGAAGCACATGTCGTCAAGGTCCATATCCTCAATTTCTGGCACCAAGAAGTCTGTTATAATCTCACGATAGTGAACAACGTTCACGGTGACTGTTTGGCCGACACCATTTTCGCCCATAAACCGCACCAAACAGTCAGTTTTGGTTGATATCTCGGATTTTCAACAATCACTCGTAGATTCTCATTTGCCCAAATGTGGAAATTCTGCTTGTTAACGAATCCACTGAGGTGAAAGTGCGTGTAAAGTCACCATTCACTTCGGCATATTGATGACGCTTGAAAATTCGCATCAGTGATGTTCGCTCTTCCTTCACACTCTAGCGTACAACAGCAAGGTTTTTCACAGAACAAACTCGGAGAGCATGCACATATCCTAAAGACTTGGTTTCCTGAAATTATGTACAATTTTCCCGTTGGAACCACATATCCTACAGGTATATATTTTCAATTTCTGGCCACAAGAAGTCTGTTGTCATATCGCGATATCAAACACCAGTCACGTTAACTGCTTGGCCGACCTTATTTTCGAAGAAGTGCTGCCCAATGACAACGCAAACAGTCACTCCTTGTAGATGCATTGGCTTTTTAATAATCACTGCGGTGATTATACTGACAATGCTTTAACAATCCATGGTTGAATTTTTCAAACACTGAAACAAAGAAATGTCAAATTAAGTTGGGCAAAAAACTTGACGTTCAGCTGTGACTCACAGTTAACATAACCAAATTTAAGGTTAGGAAGTAAAAATTTTTTTTTTTTTTTTTGACAAATTCAGTTTTATTCATACCAATATAAAATAGAAATGTGGGAATTATTAAGGGAATATGATGTTGGGCAAATGTCCGTTAGCACGTGGGCAGATGTTCGCTCTTTTCATAAAATTTTGAACCACATTTTGCACAAAACTTTGCTTATCTCGTCAAGGTAGTGGCGAATTTCATCTTTCAGAGTGTCTGTTGTTTGTGGTTCGTTCACGTAAGCCCGGTCTTTGACAAGGCCCCATACAAAATAATCTAGCAGCGTTAAATCACAAGAACGAGGCGGCCAACTGATATCGCCAAAACGAGAAACGGGAAATTTCTCATGCAATAACTGAATTGTTTGGCTGGCTGTGTGGCTTGTAGCGTCGTCTTGCTGAAACCAAAGGTCACTGATGTTAACATTAGCCTATTGTGGCCACAAAAACCTGGTTATCATGGTTTGGTAGCGCAGAGAATTCACGTTGACGGCGTCTCTTTGCTCATTTTCGAAAAAATACGGGCCGATGATGCCGCCTAACCACAAATCATACCATACGGTAATTTTCTTTGGATATAATGGGTTTTTGAGGACTGTCTGGATTTTGCTACAATTTTGTTCGTTAAAAATGTTTTGGTTGAAAAATGCGTTGGTTTCGTTCAGTTTTTCAAACAGCCAATTCACAAACGTTCGACGCAAACTATGGTCGACTGGCTTTAATTCTTGAATGAAATGAACTTTCTAAGAGTGAAGACGAAGATCTTTAGGCAAAATGTTACGCGAAATTCCTCTGGTGATGTCCAATTATTGTGAACGTCGACGAGTTGATGTTTCAGGCTCATTCTCAACACTTTGCTGTACAGCGGTTATGTTTGCATCACTACGGTCACTGTGAGCGTATTTTTTTAATCTATTGCCAGCAAAAGTACCGCGAGTCTCGAATTTAGCCATTAAATTAAGCACAACGGTCTCAGAAGAAACCTGATTATTAGGAAAAGCGATACAATAAAATATTCTCCATTTGGGTAGTAACTTTTGCAATCAAAATTCTTTGTTCGAGAGTATAGCGTTTCCTAACTAATTAATTATTCCATTCTTGACATTTCATCATTTGATAGCCAATTAACTTCCTAATCTCAAATTTGCCCACCCTGTATGTACAGTCATGTTAAAAATAATAGCGACACATTGCGGGTTTTCTAAAGAGCTTAAAAGAAAAATGAACTGCAACGGAGAAACGGTACAAAATTTGACGGTTCTTTAAGATATTTTTGATAAATATTTGAAAATTGAAACAGAGTTGCGTTTTTAACTATTTTGATATAAGTGTCCCTATTATTTTGCATATGGATGTATGTTTATAAGAAAATTGGTTCAAAAATATTATAGTCTAAAATATTAGTAATACTGACCCATTATTAGTTTATAAAGGGTCTTTTATTATGAACTATCCATTTCTATATTTGCTTAAAAATAGCATATGTGTGAAGTTATCAAAATATTTATTTGTTTAAACGGCTTATCGATACCATTATGAATATAGAGGGTGTTTTTTTTATAGAATTATAGAACTTTAGATTGCAATAAAACAACGATGGATTATTCGATTGACATGAATTTTATTTATCCGAAAGATAATCTTGTGGCATTACATTTTAAATATGATTTCTGGCATATGACCGCCACGGCTGGCGCGGATGTAGTCCAATCTGGACGTCCAATTTTCGATGACTTTTTCCAACATTTGTGGTTGTATATCGGCAATAATACGGCAAATGTTCTCTTCCAAATGGTCAAGCGTTGTGGCTTTATCGCATAGACCAATGGCTTTACATGGCCCCACACAAAGTAGTCTAGCGGTGTTAAATCACAAGATCTTGGAGGCCAATTCACAGGTCCAAAACGTGAAATTAGGCGGTCACCAAACGTGTCTTTCAATAAATCTATTGTGGCACGAGCTGTGTGGCATGTTGCGCCGTCTTGTTGAAACCACATCTCCTGGACTTCATGGTTATTCAATTCAGGAATGAAAAAGTCAGTAATCATGGCTCTATACCGATCACCATTGACTGTAACGTTCTGGCCACCATCATTTTTGAAAAAGTACGGACCAATGATTTCACCAGCCCATAAAGCGCACCAAACAGTCAGTTTTTCTGGATGTAACGGTTTTTTCACAGTTTTGTTTGTTGACGTAACCATTAAACCAGAAGTGCGCTTCATCGCTAAACAAAATTCGCTTATAAAAATTGAAAAAAAAATTCACTTATGAAAAATTAAAATTGCACTATTTGCAAGCGTTGTTCAGGCGTGAGTCTATTCATGATTAATTGCCAAGCCAAACTGAGAATAAATCACTTGACAGCTTTTAAATCGGTCACCATCTTGAAAAGTAATGCCAACTTAAAGTTCTATACCTCTATAAAAAACATGCTTTACATACATACATATAAAATTCCCGCGACATCCTAAGAGGGACAAGGGGGACTTCTCTCAATCAATGAGCTGCACCCTATTCTATGTTTAGATTCATTGGAAGGGACCTATGCATTAGTTAGAGAAGCTTTTCATAGCGTAAACACTCATAACCGGGCGCTAGCAGTGCTATGAGGTGGTACCGCTGTTGAAAATTATCTGATGGTCTGGTCGGGTATTAAACGGAGGACCTCTTTGTTGGTTGGTGGGTGTCTTACCTATCATATCACAGCGGCATACACCATTATGAATATAACGTCCTGTAAATGCCCGCATAATCATTCCCAACCATAGGGTATTAAAAATATTTAATATACCATTTTAAGTTGCTTGTTTTGAATCGTTTTTTGGTGATCGTGAGTTTTGCATTTTAAATTATTTGAAAGAGGAATTAAGTGCTTCTACCACGCAATTTTGATATATAAAAAAAACTTGATATAAATATTTTTTGGCGCTGCCTTTTGCTTCTCAATATTTAATTTTCGGTTTCCCTTTTTATATTGAAAATGAAGATTGAAAAAAGGCAGAAAAAAAAAACTATCGAAGAAAACAACTCCAAATAAATGGAATCGACTTGCAATGCGTGTGATCTCTAAATCAAAAAAGGATTTTTTTTTTAACGTTACGGTTTCCTACCACTACTATACGGGCGATTTCTTTTGACATTTACCGCTGACCTATATCGTATGCTATGACAGTAGTTGTTATACTCTTTTCTTCACAAAAAAAAAAAAAACAAAAATGAATTAAAATACAAATTCATGTAGAAGAGTAAAAAGAAAAATTAAAAGAAAGGTTTACGAAAATGTGTAGAATAAAAATTTAATATCAAAACAGTGTAATTAATTCAGGGTGCGTTGTGCATCAGTGTTTTAGATTTAAATATAAGTATTTTTTTAACGCTTTTTAAAGCTTAAAAAGGGTTTTAAGCCTTAAGTTTTTTTTATTTGTTTTTAAAATTTAATTATTATATTAAATAAATATATTTTTCCTAATTCAATGGGTTCGATTATTTTAAATTTTAACATCATTATCATTACCATCCTGACCAGGTACTCTTGCAGGACACTACGACTCATGGGATCTATTGTACCTCCTCCGGCTCACAGTTTATTCAGCAGCTTATTCTGCTGTCTTCCTAATTGAACACCAACAGATAAGAAACCAAAATGTTAGATATTTCTCTCAATGAGACCCTATGAAGATGAAGTACAATTATTTCGATTAGAAATGAAACATTATTTTATTCATATGGCTGTCACGGCAGTACCACATTCGATCGGACAAATTTTCGGGAATTTTTTCGAGTGTATATTGTCGTATCTCGGCAATGGCATCACTAATGTTGGCCTTTAAATGTTCAATAGTCTCTGGTTAATTGGCATAACATTTGTCTTTAACGGCATCCCACAGGAAGTAGTCCAACTTACATCAGCATTTCGGCCGTCAAACGTTTGATGCAATAAATCGATTGTGGCATGAAATGTGTGGCAAGTTACCATCCTGTTGAAACCAAACATCGTTCAAATCAATACCATGAAGAACGGGCACAAAAAACTCGGTTATCATGGTTGCGAAATATGAAATACGGGCTAATGATGCCTCTGCTCCACAAGCCGCACCAAACAGTCACACGTAGTGATCGTTTGGGTTTTTTGAGTTGCAAAAGAAACAAATAAATCCCATTGCTCAAGCCTAAGCGATTCATTTCGTTCATTCTATTCGTTTGGACAGAATAGAACGACATAAGTATTGGTAGATTCGAAATAATAGCTGCTTCAAATTCAAAACGATAGATAGCCCACCCGATATAACTTCTCTAAAAAGTGAACATTTATGCGTTTTAAGTTTGGCCGATTATAAGGCCAACCATTACGTAACGCCTAAGGTTGAGCATGTGGTTCCTTCGAAACAACAAAGCAAAGACAGGCTTTTCTGCCTATGACTGCAGCCGTGCTCACATTAGACCTGCAAAGCAATCGATAGTATCGATAGTTTTGTGTCTGCCTCACCATCAATAGTTTTTTTTCACTATCGATACTATCGTCAAATTCCAAGAGTAAATACGAAGGCCACTAAATGTAGTCAAAGTCACATTTGCAAAAATTTGTTCGACGCATATAGGTTCATAGGGACACAGCTTAACAGTTTCTTAAATTTCTATTTGTTAAACTCAAACAAAGTATGAATTGTAACCGAAATATGTTTGTACATACGATTTTGCATTTGACCCCAACAAATTAATCTTCGTTTCGTCAGACCATATAATGTTGTTCTAATTATTACGGTGCAGGTGTTGCTTCCATTTGCTGAGAAATTATACATTTCAAGGACTCTTACCATAAGTCTAGCTTCCAAAAGTTTTTTTTTTCTTATTGCGCGAATTGAAACAGGAGAATAACCTTTTTTTTGAGCCTTTTTGATGACTGGAAGAGATTAATCTTTGAAGTACGAATTAAAAATTGACAGGTGTTCTACGCTTTCTTCCCATAGTCTCTGCAGTTTTCTTTCACTGGAGCTTATTAATTACTTGAGTTGTGGAGCATTTCATGGTCTGAGCAATTTTCGAGGATTGATCAACACATACAATTTTATTACATCCTGGAAAAAAACGGTGTCCCTATTTTTTGTTTCAATACTGTATATTTATTATTATTCTTTTCCTTTCACTTAAATTCTTATGTTACTGCCACTAGTAGTACTTAAAAGAATCCGATAGTATCGATAGTTTCGATAGTTTGCAAAAAAACTATCGATAGTTTTGCAGCTCTAGCTCACATCCTTGTTAAGAAGTGTGATATGGGGAGTGCTTTTATGCTATAGTCGAGTGCTCGATCACAGACCATAGGAACTCTTAACTAGTTTTCAAATGGAGGTCCGAGATCAAGTTCTCTGATCGCGGGGAATAAATTTCGAGGCCCAAGGAGCCTTAAGTGGCTTACAAATGTATTGAGGACTAACAGGGGTGTAAGAAAGAGGTTTTTGCAGCAAATACAAATATCTCTGTACCTATGGCGAAGTGTCTGAAATTGAAACTGAAATTGACGCAATTTTAGTGTGCGCTGGGATAAACCTACACATGCACGCACATATCATCATATTTTCGAATAGCACTGAGGTTATTGGCTTCATGTTCACTGAAATCGCGGTTATGTCGAAGAGTGCTTTGGCTATCAGCAACAACTTGCTGCAGCTAACAGGGTCGTGCTTTGCTGATTACCAACACAGAAGTCCTTAGTTCAATACCTGGTCAGACCATTTGACAGATTTTAACAACTCTTCAACAATTTCTCCAATCCCTTTCAATGATGATGGAATCTGGCGGGACTTATGTATGTGTGTACAGAAAGAAGTTCGGCTTTCAAATTCAGAGATCTCTATAACCCTCAAAGATTTTAAGCGAAGCCATGAAGTAATTTAAAGGTAAATTAGTCAGCTTTAATTGACACATTTTATTTAATGTAACAAATTCATTATTAAAGCTTTTAAAATACATTTTTAAATAGGCCATAGGTCAACGTTTAGGGTCTTGGTAATATTGAGATGTATATTTGGCCATATATCCAGGAGGAGAGTATATTTTGCTTCTCAGCTGGTGCAAAAATTTATATTTTTAACACAAAAATGATCTTCACTTTTGTTTAAAAGGATTTCTTTAGGAATTTTCTTTTTAGAGGGGGTATTTTGGAGAAAACGTTTTTCTAAATTTTGCGAGAATAAAAAAATGTATTTGGCAGCGCTGATTGTAGCTTTGCCAGCGCGGCAGATGCCGAACGTTCTGAACGTCCTGTTGAACAAATTCACGATATGGTGTTAGCCCTTCGGAAATTGTAAATGCGAGATATTATGGAAACCATAGGCATCTTGCACAGTGTCACAGCGGTTTTAATTTTGAATGATAATTTGTATATAAGAGATGCTTCCGCAAAATGGGTGCCGCTTATATTCACAACCGATCGCAACCGTAATTGTGTGATAATCTAGCAGAAGTGTTTGGCATTGTTACGCTACAATATGAACATGTTCTTGTATCCATCACAATACACCAGATACCAAGCAGATGTCAAAAAAAAGGTTTTTTCCGCTTAAGTCGGTACCTAAGAACATCAAGACGGGCTTATCAGCTAATAAAAAGATGCGACCAATTTGGGGGGAGGGTTGGTTATTTTTAATAAAACTGACCTTGTTCACTAGAAGACTCAAGCCATCCCCGTTTAGAATGCCCAGATTGATTTAACTGATTTAATTCAACCGCGTAACTTTCGTCAAAAGTCAAGTATGTAGTTCAGTGATAGTAAACCAAGAATTGCCAAAAGCAAAACTGTATTTGTAGTGTACGTTGAAGAAAACAACTAAAAAGGTAAACAATAACAGAAATAAATAATTTTAATGCACAAAGCGACGAATGTCTGCTTTCATCAAAAGCTATTACTCAACTGAATAAAATTGTTGTTTATATTTGTTATTCTCTGTTGAATATATTCTTTTCGTTCTTGGTGTATACATATATGTATATAGGGAGCCGAATAAACGTGTGCACTTCAGTGCGACTATGGCCATATATGTATTAAACTGAAAACTTCATTGGAAGCTGCATGTGAAGGCACCTGTGTTGTTCTTTACTCCTGCAAATCTATGTTTTCCGAAAATGCTTAGTGAAACCACTAATAGTATACTGAATGTGCAACTTGGTGGTTCTGTTAATTTTTACCTATGGTTGTGTTAAATGAGAGTGATTGTTAGAGACACTAGAATAGAATCAAAGTTGGTGCTAAGAACCTAAATTTCATGAAAAAAAGAGACTGTGTTGAGGTCGCCAAAGACTTGGTTTGCGAGGCTGAATCCGATCACATATATATCAAAAGGATTATTGCTGGAGACGAGAGGTGGGTTTATGAGTACGACACGCAATCCAGACATCAGGAAAGAGAATGGTGTTCACCAAATGAGCCGCGACCGTTTTCAGTCAAAAAAGAAGACAATGCTCACGGTTTTCTTGGAATAGAACGGTGTAGTGCATCATGAATATTTGCCAGAAGACCAGACAGTAAGTAAAGAGTATTATTTAGGCGTTATGAGACATTTGCGTGAAACAATTCGCCGAAAGAGATCAGAATTATGGGCAGAAAATTCGCGGATTTTGCATCGTAATAGCGCACCGTCGCACAGTGCCACTATTATTCGAAATTTTATGACGAAGAATGCAACAAATACCATCCAACAGTCACGGAATACACCTGATTTGGCTCCCTGTGACTTTCTTTCTATTCAATCGACTTAAAACAACATTACCGGAAACGCGTTTCAACAGCCGTTTCTAAAATTGTAAAAAATCGCCAACATATGCGCAAATTTCAAGCTCATATGTTCTTAGATTTCTCAGACAGTAAGAAATAATCGTAAAAAATTTAATAATTATTTCCTCTTGAACTTTTACTTTTATTATGATGTTTTTTCTAACTTTTCATACATAAGTATGTATGTTCATACATAAGTATGTATGTTCATACATAAGTATGTATGTTCCAGTTAAATGATGCCTTACATTCTTACATATTTTTTTTCTCTCATAGTCAATTTCAAGTATCTACGATTCTTTAGTAAATAAATTCTTGACAGACATGGCATGAATCATTTTTAATATCTTTTATTTTTTTCGGTGTCTTCTTTTGGCCATTTTTTTAAGTCGTTATAAGTGCATGAAGTTTATTAAGTAACATTTTTATAGCCAAAAAATTACTTTACTTTTGGCCCATATTCTGTGAATAAGTGAGTCTTGGTCATATCCTTGTACTTACTTTTTACAGTGTGTTGCATGCAATATTTACTTGTCATCATGTATTTGCATGAGCAACTAACTATCGCCGAATATTAATTTTATTTCACTCTGTGTCGCTCTCTCATATTCGTTTTTGTTTTTATTGCTGATGCAGAGCGCCAAAGTAAACAACGAAAATGAATTACAAAATCCTGGCAAAGGATTTGTCCTGTCAAGGTTATTACTTCAGTTTGCCAGAAACTGAAATAGAAAAAAATCTGCTGCTGTAACCTCTAAATCCAAATGGAATAGAGGAAAGGGAAAATGACATATGGAAACTATGCTAAAATCTAATAAAAAAAAAAATACTGACAATATTGTTTAATTTAATCTTCTAGTTAATTTGAATCTATTCTCTCTCTCTCTCTCGCTGCGCTTATTTAATTTTTTCGTATATCGGTGGGTAGTGAGAAAAATCTTGTTAAAATATGGACCCACCGTTCATCTACTATTCAAAGCGCTTACGCTGACTTAATTATTATTTTTTGTAACGAGTATGTATTATAATAATTGAGTGGCAACATTGGCGCACTTATTTGGGTTGGCAACATATTGTTTGACCAATGACGGCAATGATTCTACTTAGTCACTTAAGGTGGTGATACATTGGCAAACATTTGTTTGCAAACATCGCAAATAGCCAATCGCATTCAAGGAAAAGTAAGTTATCCATGTATTCATGTATCACCCCTATAAGGGGGGTGATATATTGGCAAACATCTGTTTGCAAACATCGCAAATAGCCAATCGAATACATGGATAGCTTACTTTTTCTTGAATGCCAATGAATGTTTGCCAATGTATCAGCGGTTTAAAAGGGGTGATACATTGGTAAACATAAATGCATACATCGATAACTTACTTTTCCTTGAATGCGATTGTATCACCCCTTTTAAGCGAGATCATTCAGACGTTAAATTATTTGCTGGCAAAAATGTATTTGCAAACATCTTAGATAGCCAATCGCATACACGGATAACTTACTTCTCCATGAAAGCGATTGTATATTTGCGATATTTGCAAACAAATGTTTGTCAATGTATCACCCCTTAAAACTAGAAGCGCGTTACACTGCTAGCATTTAGAAACTCGATTTTGATTTTTTAACAGCCACTTAACGAATTTCATTAAACCGCTGATACATTGGCAAACATTTGTTTAAAAGTTGGTCAGAAATTTGAGTTGTAAGACTCTCATCGGTACTTTTAATGATGTTGTTTTGGGAATCAGATGTTTGGTAACCTCTTAGATGTCTCCGCAGCACTTGAGGCTTCGTCAGCGATATTACTTGCCCATTTTTGTCTGTGTTTCTTGGTTCTGCGTTTGATTGTACGGTTTAAACTGTTGTTGTAATGGGCCATTCTACCTTTATTTAGCTTTACTTTGATACTCTTCCTCTCCGTTATTAGGAAGCATATATTGTCAAAGATCAAATTTTGCGCTTGAAAGGCCTACTAACGATTCTGTAAAAGAGCCCTTGTAAGATTTTCGTTGTATACTGGAGTATCTTAAGCTACATAAACTTCGATTTATTTTCTATGGCATGTATCGGAAATTTTAAGTCAGAGCCAGCCATTATTTGAGAGTCTCTCACTCAGGCCACTTTGCACTGTATTTCTCTCTTCACTTCTTTCTGTTAATTTTTTTTTGCTTAATTTTTGCCTATGCGTACGAGTACGTACGTTTGAAAACAAAAGAGAAGAGCAGCTCTTTGCCTGACTCTGTTTTAAGTATTAAGTGCTGGATGCGAATTGGTCAACCAGCAGCCATTATGATAAGAAATTTATATTAAGTCAATGAGAATTATAACACCACTAAACTAAACTAAAATCTCCCCCTTGAAATGAAAAACGTTGTGCTATAAGTTTAATAAGATAATTCATTATATTTACGAAACACCCCTCGCTTTATTACTTATATTCATGCCATAGCTGTAATTGCTTACTCTTCTACTTGATTTTAATCCTTTAAATCCTTTTAATGTAATTTTCTTTCTTGCCATTGTTCTTTTTTTTTCTACGACAATGTCGTCAAAGTTATTGTTGCCGTAGCTGGGTGTAAACGAGTTGTTGACTCCTTTTGCTCCTTTACAGCTCGTTGTCTTCATAATATTGTCAACGCTGTCGTATACACTCAGTCATTTGGTTTATTTATCAATTTGTCTTGACACTGTATGTGCATTCACTGTTTGATGCTGCTTTAATGCAATCAATTTCTCAGTGCAAAGCTCATTATTTCATTGTTATTGCTTGAGTTGATATTGTTGTTTGTTATTGTTACTTAATTAAGTTCAACAGGGAATTGTACTTACAAAAGTTTATACGGGACCAGGTATGACAAGAAATTATAGAGTAAAAAATGAAAAGAATCTTCGTTAGAAAAAAAGGTAAAGGTAAACTGAGTTAACGAAAGTTACACCCACAACACCTATTTGAGGGAAAAGGAATCTGTTTTTAAAGGATAAGAAAATATTTTTCTTAAAATGAAATTTCCTAACAATTTGTAACTTAATTGAATTAATTAATTCATACATATACTCATACTTCTAATGCTTGTGCACCGCTACGACTGTGTTGCATCAATATGTTTTCAAGTGTCAATTCAATTTTGCGTCTGAGTATTAATGCATCAGCTCTCGTAAATAATTAATTTCGAACGTGTTGCACGCTGATTGTGCTTAAGTTAAACACACACTTGGGTCCTATGCTGTTGATGAAGGTGTTGAAAGTGAATTAATTTGAATGCTGCATATACTACACACTATACTTGTACGTTCAACATAATTTCTAAATGAATTACAATTAATAAAATTGTGTAAAATGTAAAGATACGACTAAAACTAATGTAAAGGAGACTGATATAAATTTTAGTAAGCGGCCTATTTCCAATATAGTTTCTTTCATATTGGTATTCGGGGCATATGGCTTTCATTATGCATTTTTGCTTTGTTTCAGTTTCTTTGTCTTTATTTGTCATGTAATTTCTCTTCTAGCTAAGCAAATGATTGCTCTACTGTAGCATGTCTAGGAAGAATGCTGGGGCTACTATTTGCCGTTGCCCTCTACGTATTTGGTGTAGTGATATACTCTTACTTATTTCCTCACCCAGCTGGCGTTTCTACTCCTTTAAACATCAACGAATGTAAAATTATGTTGCAACTATTAGCCGATATCTTCCATAAACACTTAACAGCGACCGTAAATTACTCTTTCCTGCTGCTTCAAAAAAATTCTTTTTTTTAAATAATCTAAAGGGTGGTCCAACGAAAACGCGCAAAGCTTATTGTAAATAAAACAAAAAGTTTTCAGATAATTATTTTAATATTTTTTATTATGATGGAAGGATCTATGACAATCATGTTTGAAACAAAATATTGGCCAAATGCTAGCCACGACTTTAGTGGCATACTTTTAGAGAGATCAGACGGTTATTATGCTACCGTTTTTAACCAGTTTTTTTTTGTTTTGTCGAATACGGTTTTTCAAAATCGTAATTTTTCAAATACGGAATAAACCGGTTGATTTAACAAGAATAACCGGTTAATTTAAATAAGAATAGATTTTGCACGCTTGTGTATTTTTTTATTGCAAATGTGTTCATCGTTGAACTACGAGGGCGGATTTATATTGAAGCTACCTAAGTAGGAAAAAAACAAAACCATTCATTTCTCAACATAGTCTCCTTTTAGCTCAATACACTTAGTAAGACGATTTTCTAACTTTTTTTATACCATCTGAATAATACGGTCTTGGGAACTCCTCCAAATACGCATTACTTTCGGTAATCACTTCTTCGTTTGAGATGAATCTTTTTCTTGCGAGCCATTTTTTCAAGTTTGGAAACGGTAAAAAGTAGGGGCTAAATCTGGAATATAAGGTGGATGATCAACCAATTCGAAGTGGATTTCTCGTAGTTTTAGCATCGTATCTAATGCTGAGTGAACCAGTGCGTTGTCTTAAAGAAAGAGCACTTTGTTCTTGTTTAAATGTGGTCGTTCTTCCTTGATTGCATAAGCCAATTGATCCAATAATGCACGACAATACTCTCCTGCGATTGTGGATCCTTTTTCAAGATAATCGATGAGCACTATTCCGTGTGCTTCCCAAAATACAGTGGCCATAACCTTGCCAGCCGATTTCGCTGTCTTCGTCTTCTTCGGAGCACTTTCACCAGCTTCAACCCATTGCTTCGATTGATTTTTGATTTCAGGTGTGTAGTGGTGGACCCATGTTTCATCAACAGTTATTAATCTACGCCAAAAATCAGCAGGATTATGCTTTATCATGTCCAAACATCGCTGTGAAGTGATCTGTCGAACTCGTTTTTGTTCAACACTGAGCAAACGCGGCACCCATCTTGCCGATAGCTTTTTCATATGCAAATGTTCATGCAAAATGTTGAACACATGTTCATATGATATGTTTACCACTTCAGCAATCTCACGTATTTTGACCCGGCGATCATTCATAACGATATCGAGAATTTTCTTGATATTTTCTTCAGTAATCACCTCTTTTGGCCTTCCTGTTGATGGTATTGTTGCAGTGCTTGTTCGGCCCCGTTTAAATTCAGCAATCCAATATTTTACCATATAATCTGACGGAGCAGATTCGCCGTAATGTTTATCAAGCTTTTCTTTTTTCATTTTCGCCGTTTTGCCTTTCAAATAGTAGTGTTTGATCACTACACGAAATTCACTTTTTTCAATTTTCCAAGAAACACAAAAGTTGCTTAATTCAAACAATTACAACAAATAAACTAATCGATGAATTTGGCTAAAATTTTAACAGCTGACGTTTGACAGATCGTAGTTTCTGAGAAAGAAAAAGTTTTTGCGTTTGTATTGTCATCTAGCGTTAGGTAGCTTCAGTGTCAATCCGCCCTCGTATATGTATAAATTAAATTATTACTCTTTGCTCAAAAACACATTTTTTTGACAAATTCAGTTTTATTCATACCAATAAAATAAAAATATGGGAATTAAAAATGGAATATTATGTCTGGCAAACGTCCACCTCAAGCACGTCCACCTTAGGCGTCAGCTTTTTTCACAAAATTTTGAACCATATTTTGCAACAAAGATTCGTTTATCTCGTCAATGCAGCGCCAAATTGTATCCTTCTGAGTATCAGTTAGTTGTGTTTTTTCACGTACGCCCGATCTTTCAAATGGCCTTAAAGAAAATTCTCCAGCGGCATGTTAAATCACAAGAACGAGGCAGCCAATTGACATCGCCAAATCGAGAAATTACGCAACCGTGAAATTTCTCATGGTGACAGCGTTTATTTGCTCATTTTTGAAAAAATACCGGCCGATGATGCCGCCTAACTACATACCGCATTATACGGTCACTCTCTTTTGATATAATGTTTTTTCGAGGACTGTTTATGGACTTTTTGAGCCCCATATGCGACAATTTTGTTTGTTTACA
The DNA here is from genome assembly GCA_023159175.1 of Wohlfahrtia magnifica. Lineage (NCBI taxonomy): Eukaryota > Metazoa > Arthropoda > Insecta > Diptera > Sarcophagidae > Wohlfahrtia > Wohlfahrtia magnifica. The sequence goes on from JAKWBJ010000179.1 coordinate 3,361,944, forward strand.
TAAACGCCTAATTGAAAATAGGCCTCAGCACGAAGATTTTGTCGAAAAGTGCGTTGTTTTCGTTCAGTTTTTCAAACAGTAAATTTTCGCAATTAAAACTCTTGGTTCAACTTTTTACTAAATAAGTATCAAAGGTTAACAGCTAAATTCTTGATATTCTCTCATTTGACAGCCAATTTACTTCCTCACCTCAAATTTGCTCACCCTGTATAAAATTTTCTTCTAATTGTTTTTGTAATTTTTGTTGTTGTAATTTTTTAATTTTGCTTCGTTATTCTGTTGTTGTTATTGTGTTTCGCTTTATTTATTGTTATAATGCCTTTTTCGTTACCTTTATTGCATAAACCTAAGATGCGAAATCACTTTTTCCGGTGTACGCAACAATTTGCCTAAAAAATGTGTATTTTTTGCAGTGTAGTCTACTGGGCATATTCTCATTTTACTGACACAGTTGTAAAATGCAGTGGTAAAAGTTTGCCTGTCGCTGCCTTAAAATAAAGCAGATTTTCTTTTAACACAATAGTAGAGTAAAAAAAAAATAAAATAAAATCTTCTTCTGACTTCTAAACATCTTCTCAAGATCTCATGCAATTGTAGTCTAGCTCGTTAAGCCAAAGAAAAGCAAAAATAATATTCAATTATAAGATTTCAATTGTGCCACAAACAAAACTATGCACTTATTCCTAAACTCTTATTCAAACTCTTCCTCCTGAAGAACATCAGAAGGACAAGAGTAACAAAGCCATACCAGCAACCGTAACAGGACTTGCGGCCGCTACCGTGGCAACTGCAGTAAAAAAAGCAGACAATAAGTAGTAGAGTTATAAGATGACGTTTCGGAAAAACAACTTGACTAAGAGGATTACAACAAAGTGATACAAATTTAACTACACTTTCAACTACAGAAGTAGAAGAGGGAAAAATGTAGATGATTTGGGTAAAATAGAATATACATGAGGTGCCACCAAATTAGTAGCAAATATTCGGAAGAGAAATATAGAATGAGAAGTATAGGAAAGATTTTATTGTGGAACTTCTTAAGCAATATGTACAAATAAGGACATTAAATTAATGCAGTGGTTTTAAAGAATGCATTTTATGACAATATTTGATTTGAAACAAGACTCGCTCAAGACCCAGTAGATTTTGCTTTCGGCAGCGTCTGATATTTAGCTATAAAGCAGGTGCTAAATAAATAATTTCACAGCAAACAATTTTTTAGAAATATTTTCAAATTTCTTCTACTACTAAAATGTCTTACGTTAACCACCAGATGCTTTCATTAAGAATTTAGGCTTACTACGTAGCCCAGCCTTACTACAACGTCAGCGGACAATACGCAACATATAGCTAAAAACTACAGGGAACAATGTGTCTGCAGCAGCAGCAGAAACGAATAATTCGACTATTTCTTCCGCTACCACAACATTGATTTCACAGAAACCTACTACAGTCGAAATATACAACCAGCTACTCTCTCTAACATATCAAAGTTTTGAGATATTTTAAGGTATCGGGATGCAAAACGATACAAGAGGCGCCTTAAATTTGTTTTCATCCGATTGTCTAGCTCATTAGCCAACCATAAAATAGCCATAGGAACCAGAAAGAAAAAGTGAGGCCCTAGTCGACGTTGAAGGTATTTAGAATTTATTTTTGCTTATCTTTTGCATTTTTTCTTGTTACTCCTCTTAAGAGCATAAAGGCCGCACTTAAGTCACTGCCAAAAACTCAACTAAAAGCCTACCAAATACTTAATCAACTTTTTCGTTTCTATGATGGACTTTTTGTATAGTTTTGTTAGCGAAAGTATGACAAATGCTATCTGAGAGTTGAATTGAATAGGTAATTAGCACTATTCGCATCTGAATGGATTTATTTTTTATTAAAAATATAGAAATTTTAAGTTTAAATCAATATTGTAAAAAGAATCTGCATACACCCGCTACGCATGTTCAATCGTCGCTGTTTCAATGACGAATAAAAGCAAAAGCATTCATTGCACAACGTGTTTCTTTTGTTATTGTTTTGCATATAAGACACATACAGCTGTTTACGTACGTAAAGTACGATTGGGTCGCTCAAAATGTAAACAATTAAAACTGCACAAAACTCGGCGAAAAGTTTGTTAAGTACATTTTAGTTATACCACGAGTGACCAAAAAGAGAAATTTTTGCGTGGTAGTGTTAGTGAATTTTTGCTATGTGCATTGAAGAGAAAAACTGAAAAGGTAAGCAACAACACAAACAATAAATTTTTAAAAGCAAAGCTACATACGTCCACTTCCATTCACATCTATTCCACAACTAAACAAAATTTGTTATTTTATTTATTAACTTGTTATTATCTGCTCATTTTCGTTCGGTTGTATACATTTACCATGCAGATAATTCCTAGCCAGATAAGGACCAAAAAAGCTTATCTGTTCAACTATGGTTATACACATTTGATTGTGTGTATTCGCACAGTCGTTTAAGCTAGCCGACGCATATTATAGTTGAGCATTAAGTCATATATACTTCCACAAACCATCTGTGCTATGTTTCAGTTTCTTTTCAATCGGTTTTTTTGTTCTGCAGCTAAACATGTGATCGGTCTACTGCAGCAATTTTAGTATGATTAACACTGCTGTCATTTGTCTTTGCCTAAAAACAACACTCTTATATATTTGGTTTAGATGTCCGGAACATTGCTGCTGTTGAAGACTCCTACTATTTTTTCTTTTCAGTTTTTACCAGGAGGTGGTATTACCTAATCTTCATATGATGTTTCTGTCATTGATGTTGACATTTTTCCTTAGGGAAGCTCACACAATTTCATATCTAAAAGCTGTGCTATAAGAGCAATAAAGCAACGTAAATTAAAAGCCAAAACCCAGCTGAAAAAAAACCGTATCCCCTTAGGCCTGATGGCAAGGATAGAACACTGAAACAGGAGGTAAAAGACAATCAAAAACATGCAAAGAACGACTGAATTTGTTAGCATGTCTTCATTCAGGCAGTTACCCGTGGGAGCTACAAGTGTGCGAAAAGTGATCATGCGGCTCAATCCATTATGCCGCCAACGAAATTGAGCCTCGTCATACATCGACCGAAGATTATGCGAAGTCCTTAACAACTGAAGCTTTGTCGTAGCGCTTAAAAGATTCAATAATAACCGCTGCTATAGTTCTATCCCTTACTGATAAACGATTTAATTGAAACCACGTATTTCCTACAAAAATTTTGGCCATGAAAACGTTTAGTGAACGATCAAACGAAATTGCCTTTGTATCTTATAGAGGTCAAGCACAATCAACACAATCAAAATCAGGGCAACGAAAAAGTTGGTTATCCATTCAGTGAGAAAAAATTTTTTTTTCGAAGTTATCATAGCCCCTTAAGAAAGTGATCCTATGAGCTGTTATAGCAGGGTACTTACATGCTGCGATTTTGCAGTATATATTGCGCAGAACCTACACTAATCAGCTTCAATATTCTCCAAGATATGCTGGTGCCTGAGATCATAATCATTATTAAGTAGACCCGTTAGTACCCTAAATTCGCACTTGCTAACTAGAAGTACTTTACGGAATCTACCTGTTGACATGGAGATAAACTTTACGTTTATCTGAGATATTCAATAGGGACACCAAAAAATGATTAAAGCTACCCTGCTCACCACTGAGTACTATTATTTCCAGAGTGGTCTTCATGGCTCGCTACCTAATGTTGTTGTGGATACCAAGTTCATTAAACGACATAAAGTGGTTCATGACATTCTTTGGACAATGAAAAAGCGGGTGCAAAAGACATCGACGATGGAGATAATCTCCATCTTCCTCCGCTGGACAGTTCTTGTTAGCGGTCATCGGCTGGTGAAAGTCAACGTCTGTGAGCGACAGGGAAGTGGCGCGGTTATCCAAAGGTCCTAACAAGTAATGAAGACTTCGGGAGTGTTGACTTCACAGCACCAGACTGACTTCTTAATGAAGTTTCGAACTATGATTCCGGACAGGAAGAAATGGGTGAATGGTGTGATCCTCCTCTTTAAAGATTTAGAGCAAGTCATCAAGGATGGCTTCGAGTTGAAAGGAGTGGTGGGTGGAGGTATCTTCTCGGAGTCGGTGAATGTAACTCATTCCATAAGCTTGCCGGAGCACTGTAACGTTTACCAAGTAGAAAAATCAGCCATACGAGCTGCTTTGATCATCTTTGGAAAGTGCTTTGTCTCCAGTAGAGTTATTGGCATATATTAGGATAGCCAGGCGGCTGTGAAAGCTCTGGGACTCACATGTTGACCTTGAGAACAGTTATAGATTGACGTAGATTTCTCAACGAAGTAGCTAAGCACTATGATATTCATATTATATGGATATGATATTCTAGGGAACTGTAAGGCTGATGAACTCGCTAGGCAGGCGCTACTATCGAACTTACAAGCGAATTTTCTATTTTGGCATCCGATTGAGAACTGTCAACTCCGCAAGGGCAGCCTTAGAGTGTGGCAAGAGGGCGAAGTTAAAGCTGAATTATAAGCGCACAAAAGATCTGCTTAATCTCCAAAGAAGTATACTCAGTGTAAATATCGGTGTCATTAATGTGTTTTGTTTACAAGGCAGGCGGCTTAGACTGAGCTACCTGGCCAATGATTTCAGCAGAAGTTGCAGGAAAGAGGAGGAGGAAGAAACAATTCTTAACCTGCACATTCCCGGCATTATGTGACAGGAAAAAGAGGTACCTGGGCTGCTGCAATGCAACTGAGCTAATGGAACTGTCAAGTATGAAAATTTGGAAGCTAAGCGGTTTTATTGTTGGTTTCGGATGGTTCCGAATAATATAGCGGGATGATTAACGATTGTGGCATTACAGCGAACCATTTTTGGCCTACGTGTGTCCTATTTTTGGTGCAATCACCTCTACCTACCTTCTTACCTATCAGATGCTGGACTAAGGAGAAATCTTGCATGACTGGTGGACTCACTTGGCCTAAATTTATTTATTATTACTATCATTGAAGTATGATAGTACTGCGACCTCTCGATGCATAATAGCCTTCCATCTGAATAAAGTTTCCCTATAATGTCTAATTTCCCTATAATATCTTGGTAACAATCGCGATAACTTCCCACATAGTATCTGATAGGCACCTAGATAGTTCCTTCTAGAGTGCATCAACGCCTCACATGTGCCCTCATCACAGAATCTGAATAGAGACTAATCCTATTTTACTCAGATGTCCATTTAGCCTGCAATGGCCGTTCAATTACCCAGTCAGTATTCTCAGGTTGTCTCTGAACATTACTATGCGGGGCGGGATTCAAATCATCTCTTGTTATAGTTACTCAATAAAAGAAAGAGTGTCCGCCTCTCTTTATTCTCTTTTGGGTTGAGTATGCCCTTCCAGGCCACTCTTCTCAACCCACAAAATGGTTCTGGCCCCGCCAGTAGAGCTCCATTTCTGGCCAGTTCATCGATCTGTTATTCCTCGGGATACCTACAGGACCTGGAACCCAGCATAATCTGACTCTATTTGGCCAAAATTGGATAGTAAGTTCAACAATCAACTACTCGAGCTTAATAGTGAAAACATCTCTAACGCTATGTTATTTTGTTATGCTTACCAGCAAAAGATTATTGTCGAGGTTGTAGATTGAGAAAGAAGAGAATGCGATCCACTTTATGGGCCAATGCTTATATCTCGCTTAACGTAGACAAGAACCAACAGAGCTATCATTTCATGATATCGGGACTATTGTCAGATTTAGTCTCAGTTTACGGGCTGGTTTTCAGGATATGTTAGAAGAGTTGTGTCTTTAAGCCAGGCGTTTGACTAATTGTTAAAACCAGCTTGCTAGGCCGTCGTGAGGCATCGTTTCATGTGACACCACAACGGGCCCTTAGTGTGGTCAAGTGAGCTTTGATTTAACGAACCTACCACTCCATTCTTTCCTATCCCAGTATGAGCATCATACACTGAAGAACTATATTTTATTTTAAACCTTATCTCTGAAATTTAATGCATTCATTTAAAACTCTGCAAGACAGAGATAAAAGCATACAATACAACTTAACTTAATATTCTTGCGGAATACATTTATAACGAGTAGTAACGGTTAAATCTTAATGTTACAACAAGTTTACGTGTTTTAGCACGAAACGGCCATGGTGGCTTTTAAAGTGGCACGAAGAATGGCGAAACGAATAAAGAAATCATGCCAATACACACACACACACACACACACACAACGATAAAACATTTTAAATTAACACCAACCAGGGTATGATTTTAAAAAGTTGCCACACTTTCTATTACTTTATCTTCGCTTCGCTTATTTGTGTTTATTTTGCCTGTTTTTTTGCTTCTTTTTCTTTTTTGGCTGTACTCTTGTGAAATTCTTTAGTAATTTCACTAATAATACCACCGAAAAAAGCATCAAAAAAATATTAACAAATAAAGGAAAACAAAATAAAACAATTCTTGTTGAAGTTGTTATTTAAACGAATGTACTGCCGTTGTATTCAAACTGTCTGTCTAAACTTAGTGGCTCGGCTTACAATTTGAATGCCAATAAAGTTTTTCTTTTGGGGTTTAAAAGTTTTATTTGACGTTTTTGTTTTTCTTCATTCTTGTACAGATGCATTGAAATTCAAGTTGAGCCATTTTAAGAGGATTTTAAGAAGAGGTTGCCAAATCAAAATATTTCACAACATTTACGTTTTAACAAACTTTCATTTTTATTTATTTTTAACTCGAAAAGGATACTAAAGGATACTGCTGCAACCGATTTGTTGTTATTATGTGTGTGGGTGGATGATTATTTGTTGCAATATAAACAGTTTGCAAAGTGACAATAATAGCAAACAGCAGTTTGCATTCACTGACAATCACGAAACGTGAGACCACAATTTGCCTTAAAGGATACAATTTTTAAAATAAAATCTTTTTTTATTAATGCAATAGAGAAAATATTGAAAACACAAAGAGATACTATTTAATCCAATGAGTTGAAAAAAGGAAAAAAAAAGAAAATTTTTGAATTTTTTTCTTTTTGTGTTAAAAAATTATTTTAAAAAATACAGAATTTGAGTAACCGCAAAACAGCTTTAATTTAAATGAAAGCAATGAAATGATTATTCGGGATAAATTGTGTCGATTTCACATATACCACAATCTAGTCCAAGGGTGGCCAAATAGAAAACTGCACTTGCAGTAGTAGTAGTAGTAATATTAGTAATAGTAGTAATACTAGTAGTAGTAATAGTAGTAGTAATAGTAGTAGTAATAGTAGTAGTAATAGTTGTAGTAGAAGTCGTAATAGCTGTAGTAGTAATAGCAGCAGTAGTAGTGGTAGTAATAGTAGTAGTAATAGTTGTAGTAATAGTAGTAATAGTTGCAGTGGTAGTAGTAATAGTAGTAGTAGTGATAATAGTAGTAGTAGTAATAGTAGTAGTAGTAGTAGCAGTAGTAGTAACAGTTGAAGTAGTAGTAGTAATAGTTGCAGTGGTAGTAGTAGTAATATTAGTAGTAACAGTAGTAATTGTTGTAGTAGTAGGAATAATAGTAACAGTGGTAGTAGTAATAGTAGAAGTAATAGTTGTAGTGGTAGTTGTAATAGTTGTATTAGTAGTAGTAGTAATAGTAGTAGTGGTAGTAGTAGTAGTAGTAATAGAAGTAGTCGTGGCAACAGTTGTAGTAGTAGTAATAGTTGCAGTAGTAGTAGTAGTAATAGCAATAGTAACATTAGTAATAGTTGTAGTAGGAGTAGTAATAGTAGCAGTGGTAGTAGTAATGGTATTAGTATTAGCTGTAGTAGTAGTAGTAATAGTTGAGTAGCAGGAGTAATAGTATAAGTAGTAGTAGTAGTAGTAATAGTTGTAGTAGTTGTAGTAGTAGTAGTAGTAATTGTAGTAGTAGTAGCAGTATTAGTAGTAGTAGTGGCAGTAATAGTAGTAGTAGTAGTAGTAATAGTTGTAGTAGTAGTAGTAGTAATAGTTGCAGTAATAGTAGCAATAGTTGCAGTAGTAGTAGTTGTAATAGTAGTAGTAATAGCTGTAGTAGTAGTAGTAGTAATAGTTGTAGTAGTAGTAGTAATAATAGTGGCAGTAATAGTTGTAGTAGTAGTAATAGTAGTAGTAATAGTTGTAGTTGTAGTAGTAATAATTGCAGTAGTAATATTTGTAGTTGTAGTAGTAATAATTGCAGTAGTAATAGTAATAATAGCAGTAGTACTAATAGTTGCATTAGTAGTAGTAATAGCAGTAATAGTTGTAGTTGTAGTAGTGATAGTTGGAGTAGTAGTAGTAATAATAGTAACAGTAGTAATAATTGGAGTAGTAGTAGTAATAATAGTAGCAGTAGTAATATTTTTCGTGTGCGTTGAAGAAAAAGTGAACAAAGTAAACAACAAAACAAATAAACAAATTTGGTACGCAAAGCGATATACTACATTTCCTGAAATTTACTCAGAAAATGAAAAATACAAGTTTATTCATCTAAATCTGTATTGCCCTTATATTGTCCCCCATTCAATAGAATTCCCATCAATTGCAAAATACTTATGCCAGCGCTTGATCGCAATGGGTTTTTAACTCGATTGAACAGAAAGAAGTCACAGGGAGCCAAATCAAGTGAGTTCAGAGGCTGTTGGATGGTATTTGTCGCATTTTTCATCGAAAATTTCAAATGGCACTGTGCGGCGGTGCGTTATCATGGTGCAAAATCTACAAGTTTTCTGACACATCTCCGGTCTCTTTCGTCGAATTGCTTGCACGACGAAAGCCCAAATCATTAACCAAAATGTCTTAGGCGGATCCATAGGCAATGTTCAAGTCCTCCGCTATCCCTTTGATGGTGAGTTTGCGATTATTGACCAACATATCCTTTACTTCATTAATGTTTTCGTCGGTTTTCAATGTCGCTGGTCTGCCATTGTGTTCGTCATCTTCGATTGACTCATGACCACATTTGAACCGCTTGTAGCGCACTTTTCCAACATTTCCATCGTTTGTGCTCCATGAAATCCCTTTTTGACTCAGAATTTAATACAAGTTCGTTACTGGAAATTGAAATACATTTCTAAGATTTAAAAAATCGCCAACACACAGATAGATGTACCCTTGGCTACGTAGCTTTTGCAAATATCAGCTTTGACACTAAAAGTTAGTGGGAATATCAACAACAGATGTACCAACTTAACAGAAAAAAAAAAAAAAATTTTTTTTAAGACTCAAACCGGAACGATGGGACCGCCACACGTGGGTGATTCGGGGAACTTCTTGATCAAGGTGGTATATCTGCTTTCATCAAACGCTATCCTATAACTGAATGAAATTGTTGTTTATTTGTTATTCTCTGTTGAAAATTTTCGTGTTCGTTCGTATGTAAACATATACGCAGTCTATTAAAGGAGTTCACTTCTGTGTGACTTGGTCATATATGATCTACTCAGAGCACATGCAATCTATTTTTTTCTGCAGCTCGTCTTAGGATCATATGGCTTTCCACAAAGTATCCATTACATTGTTTCAATTTCAGTAATTTTTTATTATATACTACGAAGAAAATAAATTTTAGTCTACAGATTCACCAAAAAATTAACAAACACCCATACAAGGGCGAAACGAGTTGTCGAAACCAACTACGATGATAAAAAACATCAGATGGATGGGCAGGAGAAAACACCACCTACTGGAAAAAAAAAGAAAATACAACGCTAAGTTAGGATCGTCACCCCACAAATTAGCAAGAATCTTCACCCCTACACACTATTATATGGTGGCGAGCTACAGTAGATCGATCATCTATTTAGCCTGAAAATCAACTTGATTCCTGAAACTGAAACAAAGTAATGAATGCTTTGTGGAAAGACAATATGATCCATAGAGGAGTGACGGAGAAAAAAAATTTCAGTAGAAAACTTTTTAAAATTATTTTTATTCCTTGTTTTTTTGTTACTTCACTTGGGAGCATATGTCTTCCACAAAGTTTCTTTGCCTTGTTTCAGTGTCTCCAATACAATGATCGGTAGAAGCAAAACTATCAGATTGCCATCGGCGAAAGGGCAAGAAAAGCCATTAAGGTGACTGTGTATCGTTAATCTTTGCTAAGAGTGCAGTCCTTCTAATGTTGAATACATCTAGGGCAAAAGCGACCAACCTCCTAACAGCACGATCGTCCAACAAGGGACCCATACTGCAATATGAGTAATACCCATACTATCTAAGTCTCTAATTTCATTATAGTCTTCAGTCCTTATTCCATACCGGCAGTTCGCCGTTTCCATCTGGCCAATACATTGCGAAAATTTTTTGAAAGAGTTATGTTCCAGGCTTAAGCCGAAGCCGAAATCTTGGGTTTTGCTGTACAAAAGTCACATTAGATATAAATTCGTATGTCATACTTCCCTTATGCATCTTATCTGCCACCTATCTATAAGGCACCTTTGGAAAAGGGCCTTATACCTATCTGTCCTTATGTCAAGCTCTGGAGTAAAACGTCAGTCATTCGTTTCAAGTGGCAGATCCCTCCTGATCTTGTAGGCCATACTGCGGCAGTACACCAACAAGAACCTATAGAGTGTAGGCAGGAATAGGTTATCTTAAGATAAGCTTCTTAGTTATTTAAAATTTAAAAATCATGATGGAGAATTATCGTCTATAGGACTCCTACCTAGGCTGCTCTAGTTCTGTAAGTAAGGACATTGTGCCAACAATTATTTATTTATTTTATTTCTACTCCTTTATTTCCATTAAATTATATTTCATCCTTTGTGTTTATAATCATAAATATAAAAATGTGAGGGAGGGATTAAAAGAATTTCTATAATAAACTCATCAATGTGAACTTGATAATCAACAAATTCTATGGATGGGTTTTTTAGAAATTCTTTCCCTTTTTTTTTGCTATTTTAAGTTTCGATGTTGTAATTAAAAATGCTCGTGCATGTTGCAGTTGCTTGGTAAACTATGGTAAGCTGGTATGTTCAGAATTTAAGAAACACTATTTAATGGTTTTAAATAAAAGCCATTAAATGTAGAAGAACAATGTATAGGGTACTTATTTATATGAATATTATAAAATGGTATTTGTTTACAACTATAAAGGGTCCGCCATCCAACGTTTTTTTTCAACTAATGCTTATTTCGTGAATGGTAACACTTAGCTCATGGCTGATTTGACAGATAATTAGTTTTATCCTTCCGCTGAACGAATATGGTTGTGTATATGCTTGAACAACGCTGGGAAATATTGCGACATTACTTTAAAAATCATGATAATGTTGCAGAATCAAAAATCATCTTTCCAGATGAAGCTCATTTTGATCTTGGCGGTATGTAAACAAGCAAAATTGTCTTATTTGGGGCACAGAAAACCCGCACGCATATATTGAAAAGCCGATACACCCAAGACGAGTCACTGTTTGGTGCGGATTTTGGTCCAGAGACATAATTAGGCCATTTTTCTTCGAAAATGAGCAAGGAGTGGCCGTTACAATCAATGGCGATCGCTATCGGGCCATGTTGAACGAATTTTTGTTCACGAAAATTGAAGAGGAGGATATTAGCAACATTTGGTTTCAACAGAACGGCGCTACGTGCCACACTCGATGTTTTGCGCCCTGTTTTTGAAGATCGCATTATCAGCCGCAGAGCTGATGTCGTTTGGCCACCTCTGAGCTGCGATTTGACACCGTTGGACTATTATTTGTGGGGTGCCGTCAAAGATAAGTGTTACGCCAACAAGCCAGAGGCAATTGACGCTTTAAAGAACAATATTTGTGAAGCCATTGGTGAAATACAGCTGCAAAATGTGTGCAGCTTAAAAATTTGACTGATCGTGTAGGCTACTACATTTGAATGAAATTAGTTTCCATTATTAGGCGGAAGGATTGTACTTTCAAATAAAAAATAAAAAAATTTAGAAAATATTCAGTAGTTTCTTTTATAGCATTTTCGAAAAAAAAAAAAATTATTTGGCGGACCCTATATATGTACGTATGTATGTATTTTATGTTGGCCATCTGATATAAAATTCTAAAAAATTACTTTTTGAATTTTTATGCAGCAGTGTAGTTTTTAAATAAAACCATAGCTCGGTTAGAGATTAATGAAGTTGTGTTGCGTTGCGTTGTGTTACTCCATATAAATGTGCGGACCTTAAATTGTTTAATTAAAAATTTTGCTGTGGAAAAATTGTACATGAGGGATATGCATAGTTTTTGGCAAAAAATTCGAAAACAAACATTTAATTGGCTCTTAGGGATTTAATTTGCTTTGTAATTTCTAAATTAAAAAAAATGAAATTTTAAATATTTATAGATCACACGTATGTGTGTTTCTGTGTATGTATTTATTTAAACTTATAACTGAAGCCATAAATCATTAACAAATAATATTAATTTTATTATTACTTATGTATGTTTATGATGTTTTTCTTTTTTATGACTTTGTTCCTAAAATTAAAACATTTTCAATTGACTTTAAAACTTAATTAAATAAATCATTTTAGAATGATTATGTTGGCCATCAATTTATTACTCGTCTTATTATTTTGTTATAAAGATTTCAAAATTCTTAATTATATTTCATTTGACATTTTCTTTGTTTGACAATTAATTGAAAATGTTAAACATGGTCATTATCATCATCATAATTTTCTTGTCAGTCAATCACTCACTCAGTCATTTGGTCACTTTCAATTCTATTTTCTCTTCTATTCAATAAAATATGTTGAACGTTCTATGTGTGTATGTATTTATGTATGTATATACGATAATTTATTATATAGTCTTAAAATAGTAAATTTTGGGCTTTAAATGCATATGTTACAAGCTTAGTTACTTATACCATATTTGCATACATACATTTAAGGGTGTCCCATGACGTTGTTAATTAAACAAGATTATTAAAGCTGATCCCCAGGCTACCTAAGGCACTGTTTTCAGATGGCATAAGGAAGTTTTTTTTTTTTAACAGATTACGTATGTTGAATTATATTTAATTTCAAGGGAAACCCTTTAATTTGGATGTATAGTGTACAGTGAATCTTTACACCATTATTATAAGAGATTTTGTATTTCATTGTTCGCTGATTGAATTACTTTTTGCGAATTACCCTGTTCATATAAAATTTTTAATTTTTTTTTTTAAAACAGAAAAATTTGTGGCCCAATTCATAGATTTTTGTTCCTAGTGATCACCAGATATCAGCAGTTAATATTGAAATCATGAGTGTACTCAAATCATGAAACATAAATTCTTGTATGTATACTTATTCATACTCCTTATAATGGCTACATTCATACTCTAAAGCAGTGGTGTCCAAAGGTAAAAATGTGCTTGTGTTAGTGAGAACTTAAAAATTGCTCTCTGAGAATTAAGTTGAATGGATAATTAAATATCCATACAACAAATGGAAAACAATTTTCTAACCTCGGATAACCACTACATTTTTTTTAAGCCCTATGGTCGCCTAACTTCAGAAATCATCAGATGCTATGAATACGTTTTTTTTGAATATTTTTTTTTTTTTCTAAAATGTGAGATTTTTGAAGAGGCTGCTTCATACATCTTATGATAACTTTGAAATGACTCATTCGATTTCGTTAAGCCATATGTTAAAAAATTCAAAATTATACCAGCTTTACGATATTTTAATAGAATTTTTCAATATAACCCGTATTTTTGGAGTTATTGAGAAAACAATCAAAAAAATTTTTTTTTAATTATGAAATTTTTGGTTTCTAAAGTTTTACAAAAAATATAACGCAGCAAATAAAGGGTCCACCACATAAACTTTTTTTTTTGAAAATGCTTTAAAAAAAACTGCTGCATATTTTTACAAATTTCTTTTTTTATTTGAAAGTACAATCCTTCCGGTTAATAATGGAATGGTTTAATTTTTAAGCTGCACATATTGTGCAGCTGTATTTCACCAATGGCTTCACAAATAATAGTCCAGCGGTGTCAAATCGCAGCCCCGAGGTGGTCAAACGACATCAGCCCTGCGGCTGATAATGCGATCTTCAAAAACAGGGAGCAAAACACCGAGTGTAGCTTCGGCTGTGTGGAACGTAGCGCCGTCCTGTTGAAACCAAATGTTGCTAATATACTCCTCCTCAATTTTTGTGAACAAAAGTTCGTTCAACATGGCCCGATAACGATCGCCATTGACTGTAATGGCCACTCCTTGCTCATTTTCAAGAAAAATGGTCCAATTATGCCTCCGGACCAAAATCCGCACCAAACAGTGACTCGTCTTGGGTGTATCGGCTTTTCAATGTATGCGTGCGGGCTTGTTTACATACCCGCCAAGATCAAAACGAGCTTCATCTGAAAAGATGAACACACATCCTGCAACATTACCATGACTTTCAAAGTAATGTCGCAATATTTCCAAGCGTTGTTCAAGCATATACACAACCATATTCGTTCAGCGGAAGGATAAAACCAATTGTCTGTCAAATCAGACATGAAATAAGTGTTGCCATTCTCGAAATAAGCACTTGTTGAAAAAAACGTTAGATGGCGGATCCGGTATTTACCAGTTTCACTATTTATTCATAAAGCTGTATAAAATAGAAATAAAATAAGCCATAATTCATGAAAATCGATGAATAAAATATGTTCTTTTTTCCCAAGTAGATTTTAAAATAAAAATTTTTACTTGTGTAGTGGTTATCCAAGGTATTTTTGCGTAATTTGCATTATTTGTATCGTAATGAATATATTTTTATTCAAAAAGTAATCATTTTAATATTTTTTGAAATCTTTTAGTATAATCGAAAAAAGTTATCGCTGTTTTATTGACAACTAAAAGCCAGAGTGTAAGAATAAGTGTAAATTGAGCGTAAATAAAAGTTCTATGAAATATGCATGGCTGCTCTAAACCTTGAAGTACTCATCATACTCATGCTTGTCGACATTGATCACGCTATTGATTTATACTCATTTACACGCATTGCGCGTGACGTTGCAACATGAGCAAGATACGAATATAAGAATGCGTATTTCTTTTTTCTA
The DNA here is from genome assembly GCA_023159175.1 of Wohlfahrtia magnifica. Classification (NCBI taxonomy): domain Eukaryota; kingdom Metazoa; phylum Arthropoda; class Insecta; order Diptera; family Sarcophagidae; genus Wohlfahrtia; species Wohlfahrtia magnifica. The sequence goes on from JAKWBJ010000179.1 coordinate 3,376,947, forward strand.
TTTAATCGACTATACCATACTCACACAATACTCACTTACGTGTGCCGGCCTACCAACCAGAAGATCCTCGGTTCAATACCCGCCGAGACCATCTGAGAAAAGAAAAAAGTTTTTCAACAGCGGTATCACCTTATAACATTAGCTAGTAGCTGGTTATGAGTATTACTACCATTGAAAACTTCTCTAACACATTTACCGTTCGGCGTCGGCGTTAACTGTAGGTCCCTTTCAATGAGTCTAAAAATGGAATCGGGTGCAACTCATTGACTGAGAGAAGTCCCCATGTTCCTTCATGGAATGTTATGGGAGTTGATATATATACTCATATACGTGTATTATGAGTATTTTCTGACGTTTAGTTCATACTCATTACTTGTTACACTCATGAATCAACATTATTGTGATTGTGAATGAGTATGAGTAGTTGAAACGAACGATGTGTACTCACTTATACTATTAAATTTATAAATGAGTATGAGTAGCAAAAAACGATATATTACTGATTTCTGGTGACCACATACATATCTGTCTACCAGTAGGTTGTAGGGATAAAACATATATTTTTTTTTAATAAAATAGTTTTTTTTTTAGGAAACAATTCAAATGAGATGAAGTACGTTATTAATTTTTTAAGCACTGGAGGTATAAAATGTTAGCCCGTCATAACCCGTCCTCACTAAAAATATGTACGTTTTGCCTATGGTGTTTATCTACTAAGCCATACCTTGACATACACAGTCAAAATGCAGAACAGACATCAGACTACTGAAAATGTTGTGGCCAAGCTACCAAGATCTACGCCTCTGGACTTGTCCACTGCCTGACACTCCCGTCACTGTCACACACTCGGCAAATATCAGAAGTACTTGTTCCCACATGCTAGTCATTGCCCTCAGAGCGCAGTGTCTAGTCAAGAAACCAATCAGAATCTTAAGAAGTGAAATTCTCAACTGTATAGAGGATTCCATTTCATAATTCCTAGTAGAGATGATTGGGCCCCTGGCTCTGTCGTCTCCGTTGATTCGGTGGGTTCTATACAGTTGGTTCTCAACTTGAGAACAAGTTGGGCAATGAATTTTTCCGAAAACCTTAGCCTTAGGATATTTCTTCGCCCACCAGAATATTGTAATATGGGATACCATCACGGCAGTTTTACGTCCTCCAGTGGACAGAGCATGAGCGGAATAAGATTCTTATAGCACTGTTGCACTCACCTGGCTTAGGTTGGATATGAACCGTACCAACAAACTACTTAAACTGAACCGTTGGAGCGTCTCCTCTACCGTAGCTATCCTGCCAGGTCATTGTGTTATGGCAGGCACGCACAGAGGCTGCGCTTAGCTGCGAAAACTTCTATCGAGGTTGTGGGTCGGTTGAAGGCGAGAGTGTTTCCCACTTCATCTACCATTGTCCGTTTCTAGCTTAGCGGAGACGTTTCACACTAGGCTCACCAATTCTCGATTGCTTATCAGAGCTATCGGTCCTTGACATAGGTTGTTAAGCAGGTTCATTGAACTGTTTTTGTTGTTGTTGTAGCAGCTTGACCTTCTTTCTTTTCTGCTTATTCTACTATTCTAAGGCCCTGGAGCTACTTCCTCCGGATTTGTCCAGAGCGATCTGGGGGCCAGAATTGAAGTGGCCGGATTTTAGTAGTGCGAGGACAACTCTGGTCTCTCTATGGGAAGTTTTTTTCGCTTTCTGTTACGGGGTGTGGTCGGCATCCTGAGACGGAATTATCGTGATAGCTTCTTAGCAATCTTTCAACCGTATCACGATGAAAGTCCTTCAGAGATGCCTTACATGCGTCCAAATCTAAAGGATCCTTGAGATAACCTTGGATCTCACCTTCATATTGACGAAAATCTGGCCTCAGATTCCTAGGTGGAGCATAAGTGCGTGTCACCCCATGATTCGAATGCTCTATCCGATGGCAGGGCATGAGGAACTGTTTAATGAGCAGAGTGCTGTGTTTCTCGACTGTAAGATCTTCGATTCCTCATGGAGATGTGGGTCTAATGTCATCTGGACTCAGACGTTGATGGTTCTTAGTGGGGCATTTTGAAATCTCTGTAGATTTCTCTACCATGTTGAGCTCACTACTGGTGTCACCGCGGGCACTACATAATTGCCTTAAATGTAGTCAATAAGTTTTCCTTGTCCGTGCCCTAAGTACTGCCGGCAAGTGACTTGAGGACCTTGCTTCTACTCCGCATCCTATTGCTAATTGCAGCAGCATGTGCCTAGAAGCGAAAGAGGCTATCAAAAGTGACCACTAGGGTTTTGGCGTAGTTTTTAATCGGGATTTTTGATGCATCCACTATTATTTTTAGTACCAGCCTTATTTTCTTCATTCATGTAGTAAAGAGCATAGCAGAGGACTTTGACGCTTAGACTCTCGAATTACTCCGAGTGAAGAAATCTATTAAGTGCTCGCTATTTATGTATTTATACTCATTAGGCTTCCCGGCTGGTTTTAGATTTAACTTAGTGAAGTGCTTCTGTGCGTTGCCTCTAGTTGATTATCAGTATTGGTTTTGGATTCTGGTGACTAGCTAGGGCACAACACTTTATGTGGTAACACAACGGGCCGCTGTGCGTTCCCAAGTCCCATCCTATCCTATCCTAACTTTTTGGAATTTTCTTCATACTTATCTAGACTTCCTACTGTCAAAGACGTTGAAAATTCTTATAACAGTCCACTGAAAGGTAACACTTACCGGTAGTTGTCTTGTTGTTGTTGCAATGAAGAACGTTACCAAATTTAAAAAAAATATATTCTAAACCACTGTTCTTAAGACACCCTGCTAAGTGTCTCTGTGTCAGGGTGTGATTTGAACACATTGTCATTAAAATTATCGTATGATTGTTGATGCTGCTGTGCTGTGCCTGTTTTTGTATGCGTTGCTTGCTATTGTGTGTGTGTGTGTGTATGAGTTTAGTTATTCAACTGCATGCTCCATGCATGTAAAAGTGTAAGTTCAACTACATAGAAAATTTTAATCTACAGGATATTTAATAAATTGTCAAAAGAGAAATTATGTATTTCTGTTATTTCATTGTATGAGTGAGTATGTGTGCTTGTGAGCGTATGCGAATGTAAAGAGTAAATGTGTTTGTTGAAAACATGACAGACGGACATATAATAATGCACAATTGTTTTCGAAAACACTTGTTGTTGTTTTTGTTATTATAACAAACTTATTTCCACTATATATACACACCCATATATACAGCACTTACGAGCATTTTTGTGTTGGTGTATGTTTCTCTCTCTCTCGCTTTCTTTATCACTCTTCAAAACATATGCTGGTGTGAAGTGCAGACAGGCGTATGTGAAACATGAAATTCTGTTCTTTTGAAACACTTCCACTTTTAAACATGGTGGGTGTTACTGTTACTCATGTAATTGTTATTGTTGCTTTACAATCCATACGCATAAATGCATGTTGGCATTTGTGTGTGCGTGAGTAAGAGTGTACATGTAATTGTAGGAAATACTTATTTATTGCAGTGTAAGCTTATGTTTTAAACCTACTGACACATGTCCTATTCTGTCATAAATACTCGCTAGTCTGGCTTTCTATAGATACTTGTGTGGTTGTGGACATTCGGTGGGAAAATTTTTATTGTAAATTTGATGACATCAGATAAGAAAAAGGGGATTTTTATGAAATGAAGTGACATAATTACAATTATAGATATAATATTACTTTACTATGTATGTATTATTAATATAAAAAATATAATAATAATTGCTGTGTAGAACAAGGGTTTTTATATATTATCAGATATGATTTAAAAACAAAATAAAATAAAATAAAAATACACTTTAAACTATTTGACAGTTGCTGTTTTAATTTTAAAATTCAGTTGAAGTGGCATGTAATTATGAATTTAAAAGTTTTAATTTAAAAATGCAATAAAACAAAAATAGTTTAAAATTCAGCCAAATTTATTTTTTTGTTGTGAAGTAGGGTCCGCCAAATGATTCTTTTGTTGAAAATGCTATAAAAAAAACTACAAAAAGCTTTACAAAAAAGTACAATCCTTCCAGTTAGTAATGGAAAATAATTTCATTCAAATGGCTGCCTCGGCTGGCCATGCATTAGCCTACACGATGGGTCCAATTTTTAAGCACATTATCGATTGTGTGCTGTATTTCACCAATGGCTTCACGAATATTGTCCTTTAAAGCGTCAATAGTCTCTGGCTTGTTGGCGTAACACTTATCTTTGACGGCACCCCGCAAATAATAGTCCAACGGTGTCAAATCGCAGCTCCGAGGTGGCCAAACGACATCAGCTCTGCGGCTGATAATGCGATCTTCAAAAACAGGGCGCAAAACATCGAGTGTAGCTTCGGATGTGTGGCACGTAGCACCGTCCTGACGAAACCAAATGTTGCTAATATCCTCCTCTTCAATTTTTGCGAACAAAAATTCATTCAACGTGGCCCGATAACGATCGCCATTGACTGTAACGGCCACTCCTTGCCCATTTTCGAAGAAAAATGGCCCAATTATGGACAAAAATCCGCACCAAACAGTGACTCGTCGTGGGTGTATCGCCTTTTCAATATATGCGTGCGGGTTTTTTGTGCCTCAAATGCGACAATTTTGCTTGTTTACATACCCGCCAAGATCAAAATGAGCTTCATCTGAAAAGATGATTTTTTTGGCAAAATCGGCATCTTCTGTAAGTCTATCGCAGGCCCAGATTCCCAACGTTGTTCAAGCGTATACACAACCATATTCGTTCAGCGGAAGGATAAAACTAATTATCTGTCAAATCAGACATGAGTTAAGTTAGTTAAGTTATTTGAAAAAATAAAACGTTAGATGGCGGACCCGATACAATTGTTTCGTTTAGAAATGTAATATTATTTCATTCTTATGGCTAACGCGGCTGGCCGCACAATACCCTATTCGACCGAACCAATTTTCGAGAACTTTTTCGAGGTTATGGCGAATGTTGGCACTTTGCTTCATTAATTTGTCCAGCCTCGAGTATTCTCTGTGGGCAAAAGTTTCCGAATTTTTCGTTTTAGCAATATTTGGCCAAATTTTTGTTTCTGCCCGAAAATTTATGAACTTCCAGATATTTTTTGATATTTATGGCCTCTTCTGCGTGATTCTGTAGCCTATATTTTCCTCTGCGATATTTGTTAAAGTGTTCTGGATGAGGGTCCATCTATCACTGATCTGACCTTCACGACATGAGTTCCTGATGACATTGGTAAAGCGGGTTTTGATGTTCGGGTCCTCTAGTTTCCTCGTACCAAATTTTCCTTTGCTAGTTTATCTTGTTCCGTCTTATTGTCGGATTTTTGAACCGAATAGTAACGATCGAGAGATGGTTATCACTCGATATGTCCGCACCGCGCTTACTACGCACATCCTTGAGACACCCACGCGATTTTCTACTAACGGTGCTATGTTCGATCTGATTCTCTGTCATGCGGTCAGGTGAAACCAACGTTGCCTTATTAATACGCAATGACTAGACCATGACTGATCACATCACAGCCTCCAGTCTGGTATTATTGTTGCCAAGTTGAGTATTGGGATCATTAAAGGGTGGCCCAACCATAATGCACGATCTTAATTCTGAGTCACATCTTAAGGTCTAGTTTTTTGCCCACCTCAATTTGTCATTTCTTTGTTTCAGTGCTTGAGAAATTCAACCACGGAGAGGTAGTCAGATTGTTGAAGCTTTTTACGAAAATGGGCTTTCATATCCAAAAGCATTTCGTGTTCTTCATGATTTTTTTGGTCAGCATAATCACCTCAGTGGAATCGTTAGCAAGCAGAATTGCCGCATTTGGGCAAATGAGAATCCACGAGTAATTGTTAAAAAGCCGATGCAGCCACGAAAAGTGACTGTTTGCCGCGGTTTGTAGACAGGCGGCGTCATCGGGTCGCACTTCTTTGAAAATGAGATCAGTCAAGCAATTACAGTGAATGGTGTTCTTTATCGCGAGACGATAACGGACTTCTTGTGGCCAGAAAATATGTAATTCCAACAGGTTGATGCCACCTGCAACACAGCCAACGAAACAATGGCTACTTTGTGGCGAGAAATTCAATGGCCGTGTTATCTCATGGCATGGCGATGTTAATTTGCCGCTACGATCATGTGATTTTTATTTACAATAAAAATGTGTGGTTTGGTTGGACCACTCTTTAGAGTAATATGTCACTTGAGTTATTTACCATATTTTCTGTAGTGGACTTATAAAACTTAGCGATAGTGGCACACTCAGTTTATATTTATAGAGTCCGCCATCTAATGTTTTTTTTTCAACTACTGCTTATTTCGTATGGTAACACTTAGCTCATGTCTGATTTGACAGATAATTAGTTGTATCCTTCTGCTGAATGAATATGGTTGTGTATACGCTTGAACAACGCTGGGAATCAGAAAACTCGCACGCATATATTGAAAAGCCGATACACCCAAGACGAGTCACTGTTTGGTGCGGATTTTGGTCCAGAGGCATAATTGGGCCATTTTTCTTCGAAAATGAGCAAGGAGTGGCCGTTACAGTCAGTGGCGATCGTTATCGGGCCATGTTGAACGAATTTTTGTTCACAAAAATTGAAGAGGAGGATATTAGCAACATTTGGTTTCAACAGGACGGCGCTACGTGCTACACAGCCGAAGCTGCACTCGATGTCTTGCGCCCTGTTTTCAAAAAAAAAAAAAAAAAAAAAAATATTTGGCGGACCCTTTATTTCAATTTTAATTCTTCTTCAAACACTCATTTCAAAAATGTTACTAAATTCAGAAAAGTACATGACCATTTACTATCCTCTCACTAAAGGGTATATATATTTTATAATAAAAAAGGAAAAAAAAACAAATTGAAACAAATGAACTCCCTTTTGTCTAATAATCTTCCGGCTTTGAGTACAAGCAATGGAAAAATTGAGGAAAAAAAACTGAAGTAAAAAGCGATAAAATAAAGTTTTGCATTCATCCTTCAAGCTTGAAGGCAATTGCATTAAAAACTACAATTTTTCCACTTTCATCTCTCAACACATTGAGTTTAATATTTGGCAACTTTTTTTCCGAAAAGGGTTTCTTATACACTGAAAAAAATGTTAAAAAATCTTATATTATTTAGGTTTTAATAAAAAAAAATTTTATTTATTATGAAATGAAATTTCATTTCTCTCGGTGTATATTTTATTACTTGGGCTAAAGTGGTAGCATTTGCTCGTGACTACTGCTCAGTGTATTTTAATAAGTAATTCTATACTTTTAGTATTATTTTTTTGTTTTTGCCTACTTTTTTGTGTTGCTTTATTTTATTTTTTGGAAATTTGCATCATATGGTGGCAACCAGACAACATCAGCCATAACCTTGGGCGCTTTTGCAATTAAGGCAAAATTTTTGTGGTGTAATAAGTGCCACATCAACAGACAAAAAAAAAGAACAAAAAACAAGGATGAAAACTTATAAAATTTAAAAGATAAGTTAAAAGAATATTGTTGGTTTGGTGCCATTGTTTAATATCCTACATTAACGACTTCTTATATGGATTATGGATGGAAAATATTCACCGAAATGCTGCAATATTCTAATGCGACTGCAACGCTCGCATTGGTAATGAGAAAGCGGGATTTGTAGGCATAATTGAGAAGCATAGCCACGTTACATGCACTGAAAACGGTGGGCTATTTTTGGACCTGTGCGCAAAATACGGTTTAGCTCTTCAGGGATGCTATTTTCCACATAATCATCGACATAAAATAACCTAAAGATCTCGAAATACTCGTTCTATAGTCGAAGGACAAATATCACTTTTGCTTTACTAGGAAACTGTTAAGACTATTGCAGGACGTGAGAGTAAAATTATGTGCAGACATTGTGTCGAACTGACTTCTTTTTACGGCTGAGCTAGCTTTCAATGCAGTTCAGAGGCAAATTCCTCATGTCAGGTGTATCAACTATAATGTTAAAATGCTTAGTGTTAAGCGTATACGAGATAAATTTACAGCGAAAATAACAGAAAATTCTACAGCAAGTCGGCTTCATCTAAATGCTCAGCGTGATATAAATCAGCAGTGAGAAACAATTAGGCAACGCTGATTGCCATTGCAAATGAAGAATGCAAGGCTGACTCCTTCCTTTTGGTCGATCGTTGCTAAATACCAGTGATCCAGTAAAGAGAAAAGGGCTTAACACAAAACACAAGGTACGAGCAAAGCAAGCAAAACGCCAGGCGATAAATGACAAACACAGCTTCGCAAGCAATCTTGCGTTTGCACTCACTTTTCAAGGGCCTATGGCAAAAAGTTTCCGGAATATCCCCGTGTGGCGGTCCCGTCTTTTCAATTTGATTTTTTTTTCTTTTTTGTTAAGTTGGCACATCTGTTGTTGATATTTCCGAAAAATATTAGCGTCATAACTTGACATTTTCATTTTTTATATTCGAATTTTGGTATGTCCATCAGTGCTTCCTGCGACTCTTCTATTATTTCTTCTTGAATACTGAAAGGCGTTTCCCGTAACGGATTTTTAACTCGATTCAAAAGAAAGAAGTCACATGCAGCCAAGTCAGTTGAGTTGCGTGGCTGTTGAATGGTATTTGTTGCATTTTTGGTTAAAAAAACATCGATTGATGATGGCACTGTGGGACGCTGCCCTGTCATGGTGCAAAATCCACGAGTTTTATGCTCACAATTCTGGTCTCTTTCGACGGATTGCTTCACGCAATTTTTTGCCCTCTGACAAAAATTCATGATGCATTACACCGTTGTAATCCATTAAAACCATGGGCAATGCCTTCTTTTTTAATTGAAAACGACGTGTTTTTTTTTTGGTCTCGGCTCATTTGGTGAACAACACTCACTTGCCTGATGTCTAGAATGCGTGTCGTACTCATAAACCTACGTCTCGTCTTCAGTAATGATTCTTTTGATGAATGTGGGATCGGATTCAGCCTCGAAAATCATGTCTTTTGCGGCCTCAACTCGGTTTTGGATCCACAGGCAATGTTCAAGTCCTCCGCTAGTTCTCTGATTGTTAATTTACGGTTATTGACCAACATTTCTTTTACTTTATCAATGTGTTTGTCGGTTTTTGACGTGGAGCAACTCATGACCACTTTTGAACCGCTCGTGCCACTAGTAGATGACCGTTTTCTTTAGAGATTCGTTGCCGAAATACTTTTCCAACATTTCCCACGTTCGCGCACCATTAAATCCGTTTTTACCCAAAATTAAATACCAGTTCGTTGTTGCAAATTTAAATCCATTTCTAAAATTCTAATATATGGCCAACACACATAGAGATAAATGTACTCTTGGCTAAGAAGCTTTTCCAAATGTCAAGCTATGACGCTAAGATTTAGCGGGAATATAAACAACAGATATACCAATTTAACAAAACAAAAATTCAAATCGAAACGATGGGACCGCCACACTGAGGTTTTTCCCTATCTATTTGATCAAGGTGGTATCTCATAGAGCGCATCACTTTGTAATTGCTAGTCCAACTAATCGTACAAAGCATTATAGAAAGAATTCCTTTTTTTTACCACACCGTTCGGTTGTTCAACAGTCTTCCCTGCCAACTACTGGTAAAGGGTCCGTCAAATAATTTTTTGCTTTTTTTTTTTGAAAATGCTGCAAAAAAACTACTGAATATTTTCTCAAATTTCTTTTTTTATTTAAAATTACAATCCTTCCGCTTAATAATGGAAAATAATTTCATTCAAATGGCTGCCTCGGCTGGCCATGCAGTAGCCTACACGATCGGTTCAATTTTTAAGTACATTATCGATTGTGTGCAGCTGTATTTAACCAATGGCTTCACGAATATTGTCCTTGTCTCTGGCTTGTTGGCGTAACACTTATCTTTGACGAAACCTCACAAATAATAGTCCAACGGTGTCAAATCGCAGCTCCGAGGTGGCCAAACGACATAAGCTCTGCGGCTGATAATGCGATCTTCAAAACCAGGGCGCAAAACATTGAGTGTAGCTTCGGCTGTGTGGCACGTAGCGCCGTCCTGTTGAAACCAAATGTTGCTAATATCCTCCTCTTCAATTTTTGTGAACAAAAATTCGTTCAACATGGCCCGATAACGATCGCCATTGACTGTAACGGCCACAACTTGCTCATTTTCGAAGAAAAATGGCCCAATTATGCCTCCGGACCAAAATCCGCACCAAACAGTGACTCGTCTTGGGTGTATCGCCTTTTCAATGTATGCGTGCGGGTTTTCTGTGCCGCAAATGCGAAAATATTGCTTGTTTACATACCCGCCAAGATCAAAATGAGCTTCATCTGAAAAGATGATTTTTTTTTGGCAAAATCGGCATCTTCTGTAAGTCGACCGCAGGCTCACTTAGCGTACACACAACCATATTCATTCAGCGGAAGGATAAAACTAATTATCTGTCAAATCAGACATGAGCTAAGTGTTACCATTCACGAAATAAGCACTAGTTGACAAAAAAAAAAAAAAAAAAACGTTAGATGGCGGATCCTTTATAATAGATCAGTCACCTGTTTAGCTGGAAGACAAATTACATGAAATATGATTACAAAGAAACTGAACTGCTTTGGGGAAGCCACAGGCTCCTAAAAGAAGTGACGAATAAATATCCTGTTTATGAACCAATTAATAATAAACGTTGCAAACATTAACATAAACTTAACACACTTCAACCTCTTTTGAAGGTGAAAAGAAATTAACAAAAAAAAAAAAAAAAAAAAAAAAAAAAAAAAAAAAAAAAAAAAACATTCAAATAAATGTTGGCAACAGTAACAAATACAAGTTATTCGCCATTGTTTTAACGAGTAAATTTTCTATCCCTATGGGTGATGTTTAATAAATAATTTTTATTTCTAATTTAACAGAAATTGCATTTTAATTAGAAGTTTAAAACCATTTAGAAATGAAAAACAAAAATTATCCAAATTTTTTTCATCATCATGTGATTCAATCGAACAGTTCGTTACAAATGTTTTTTGATAAACCTAATCCAGAGGGAAACAGTTATTACGATTTGCATTTTTAATAGTATAGGGAAAAAGTTCATGTTGCTAATATTATGCAAAATAAAATTAAAATTTTGTGAAATGGAAAAACTTAAATATAGAAATGGAATAACATTAACTAAAGGGTGGTCCAGCCATAATGCACGATGTTAATTGTGAGTCACACCTTAACGTGGAGTTTTTTGCCCAACTTTATATGAACTTTGTTTGCTTTAGTGTTTGACAAACTCAACCAATTGTTGAATCCTTCTACGAAAATCGGCGTTCAAATCCACATGAATTTTGTGCACTTAGTGATTTGATTTTTTTGTCAAAATAATTAACCAAATCTGTTCACAATCGGAAGAATTGTGCCTAAATTTTTTCAAATTGCGTCTATAGAAAATGTGGAAACACCTGTGTATGATTGTTTGGTACGGTTTATGACCTAGCGGTGTCATCAGGCTGTACTTCTTCGAAAATGAGGTCAGCTAATCAGTTACAGTGAATGGTGTTCGCTATCGCGTGATGATAACGGACTTCTTGTGGCCAAAAATTAAGGATATGTGCCACTTGCCGCATAGCCACCGAATCAATGACTCTATTACGCAAGAAATTCAATGTCCGTTTTATAAAAAAAAAATTCCGTTGCTCTCTGAAGGATGGAACAGGTCCATTTTGGATTTGGTGAGAGTAAGGTTGTGGCCAGGGCGTTTGACAGAGTCTGGCATGAGACTCTCATATCCAAACTTATTGCCATTGGAGTCGGTAGTCAGTTCTCTCGTTTCATATCGAGATTTCTCAGCAATCGCACTATAAGAGTGGTTATAGATGGGATTTCATCCGACGAGTTCAGGATAAATTCAGGGGTACCGCAAGGCTCTGTCCTTTCTCCAACTCTATTTTTAATATTTTTTAATGACTTTCTTTTTCTTACTTCTTATCCTCTCTACTCTTTTGCAGATGACAGTAACATTTGTTATTCATATTCTTTTGATCGTAGGCCGAGCCGTAGCACCGAAGCACTTACAAACGACCTGTCGAAAATTTTTGAGTGGGGTTGTGCGAACAGGGTCGACTTTAATGCGCGCAAGACCCAATGTTGTTTTCTGATACACAGACGTGTTGGTGTGTTATCATCTGTATCTATGTGCACTGTAGATATTGAGTATTCAGATGGTCTTGAGAATTCACTGTGACGTTCCTTGGAACGAGCAAATATTTCGGGTGTCGAAAGACGCATTCAAGTGTCTCGGCTTTTTAAGACGGTGTAAGAATTACTTCACAGCATCTGATTTACAAGACCTATATCCGACTCAAAGTGGCATACAACTCTCATGTTTGTGCCGGTGCTTCAAAGTCTATTTTGAAGCTTCTCGACCGCGTACAGGAGAGGGCGAAGGTTCTTATTAATGACGGTAGGGTAGCATTGTCGCCATGTGGCGTGTGTTTCATTGTTCTATCGGTACTATAACGGAATGTGTTCTGAAGAAATTAAGGAACTAATTCCTAGTAAACATATATTTTTACGTAGTAGTCGTATTTCTCATTGGGCGCATCCCTTTGCAGTTGATTGTCCAGTAAATCGCACAATACATTATAGGAAGAATTCGTTCTTTGCTTACGACATGAGCATATTTAAATCGAATGTCCACAGACACTACTCTATCTATTCTCCTTCCCACAACCTACTTTCCTAGTACCAGAACAATGCACTGCATTAGTAGGGGTTATTCCCTGAGTGTTGGTCTCAAGAGAAAAAAAACTCATTTCGTGGCAATGTTAATTGGCCGCTAAGATCGTGTGATTTGGACTTCTTTTTTCGGGGGTATTGCAAAGAAAAAATGTACTTCAATAAGCCAAACAGTGACCTTTGCTCATCTCTTTCTCACAAAAAAGGATGCGCATTGCGCAGTGGAATGTACGGACTCTTCGTGGAGCATCACGGCTTGCACAACTCGAACATCAAATAGCAGCCTATAAGATTGACATCTTGGGTATATGTGAGATGAGATGCAATGAATGGTAGTCTTGCACTGTACAGCGGAACAGAAAATGGTGGCGAAAGCGGAGTAGAATATCCGAACTTGTGTTATTGGCTTGATTCAAAAGCAGATTAAGACACAACATCATAGTACAGTGCTGATTTGAACGGGAGATATCATCAAAAAACCGCGGTCGACCAAGAAACACCTGGCGACACACAATTATCCAAGAACTAAGGCAAAACAATCTTACATGGGAAGAGGCAAAGACAACAGCAGCAAATCGTGTTCGATGGAAATGTTTTGTGGAAGCCCCATGCTTTCAAGAGGAGTTACAGAAAAAAACGACAAGAACAATTCAAGAGCCAAAGTGAAATAATTCGGCTCCTTAACGGCATTGAACCTTAACTATGTATCAGAGTCATTGTAAATATGAACCGACGGATAGAGGTACGCTACCCACGCTGTGGTGAGCATTTGAGAAATATTTGGTTTTACACATGATTGTAAAAAATATTCAAATAATTCTCTGAAAACTTTTTGTTTTATTTACAATTAACAAAGTGCGTTTTCGTTGGAGCACCCTTTACAAAAATGTCATATGATGGTCAGGCGATGCCGGAAAAAAGAAAAAGGTACACAAATTCAAAGGTCTTCGTTCCTAGGCAATGACAGCTTGAATCACCTTTATTCATTCTAGTGGAGCTGTCCATCTGTGGTCCATTTACTTGGAACCTCATGATGGATACTCCGTTAAGATAGCTAGGGCTGACTTTTGAACTGTGTGCGTATGCGGAAGATTTGCTCATTCTGATCGTACTGAGCTGGAGGGAAAGGGTGTTCAAGCCATTCGTACCGCTTGTGAGTGGGGTGTAGGTGTTGGTGTTGATGTCACATGGAACAGGATGGTTATGGTGTTGCTCAAGGGCACATTGTCATAGAATACAATTGGTATAAACAGCATTCGCTATGTGACTCAGGTCAGGTACCTCGGAATAGTTATGGGAGGGCGTATGAGCTTCCTCGTTCATCTCACTCATGTTAGGCATAAGCTAATGGCTATTGTTGGAAGGGTTAGACGCATATTGCCGTCCGTATCATATATAATGGGCTCTTCGTAGCTTGTGTGGCGTAGGCGCATCTGCCTGGTATAAGAAGGTTATGTGTGTTGTTGGATAGCGCAAGATTCACACGTGTCAGAGAATTGCATTCTTAGCATGTGTTCCGGTGTGTCGAACTTTTTCTACCGATGCTTTACAAGTCCTTGATGGTGTATCACCGCTTGACTTGGAGGTAGTAGGTCGTAGTACTGCTTTCCCAGTCAAGAGGGGACTGTCACTTGGAACGAAAGATTGACTTTCTACTTCAGAGCTCGAGAATGCGAGAGATAGGTATGAGGCCCTTTCGCAGAGCTGCCAGGAGAGACATATGAATTTATTCTGAAAGTAATGCACGTACGTGAACACCCAGACTTTGGCTCGACTTAAGTCTGGGATTCATATTCACATGACACGGCTATGTCAATACATTTTTGCATCAGATTGGTCGGACTGATTTCGCGAACTGTCGGTGTGGGTGGGGGATTGAGGGCTGGAGGCATGTCCGAAGAATGATAACGTCAGGAATTTAGATAGTACGGGTTTTCAGTTGGGTATTCTTGGATGTTCGTGCTTAAGCCAATTTGGCTGTTTTGCTTTGGAGGTATTTATGTTAATGGAGGTTGAACCCGAACCAGCATCTTAGTGGCCAGCCTTTTTTAGCTCGGTTGCCGGTGGTGTGCTGATAGTTGGTGTTAGCTGCTTGCTGCTTGCTGTTTGCGGGTTTGAGATCGTAGCTGCCGACCATGTTTGTACCGGTCTATCTCTACTGGCTGTGTTTTTGTTATTGTGTGTTGTGTCCGTGGCGCACGATGTCATTTTAAACTCTCCCGTGAGGGTGGCTCCGTTTATTGTTGTGTTGTTGAGTGTTTTATGTTTGTTGTCTCTCAGCATGGTCTCCAGACCGGTGTCGCTTGGGACGTACACTGGTAGTAGTATTTGTGCTACGAAGCCTGACCAGAAGCTTAATTCTGGTACCACGGTTGTGGTGCCCAACTACGGTGAGGCCCCCTTATGGGAGCAACATGGTGATTGTGGTTTAAATTTAAATCGAAGGGAGAGCTATGCTGGCTCGGTGTGGAGTTAAATTCTTAACCGGGTGCCTTGACCCATAGATCGGCAGAAGTTTAGATAGTCACTGACACCTCATCAAGGTAGAGGTCGTCTCCAAATAACCTTGCTTCGGATTGGTACTCACTGGTGATTTTAATCTTAGGTGGGTGCGTTGGTTGGGTGCGTATTCACTCATGCTATGGCACCGTGAGGCAAGGTCCTAGGGCAGTAAAGCAACAGACTTTATTCTAGTAGAGCTGCCTTGAGTAAAACAAAGAATTTCATCAATTCCTTTTTCAAATTCCCTGTCTAATATATTACTTTAATAGCACGAGTTCTTTATTGTTTTTTTTACGTATGACGACGTCATATTTCCTTTAAGGATTGTTGGCATGCTTATGAAATTTATGCAAATATTTAAATTTAAACGAATGAGCGCATAAATGTTGCACATGAAATAGGGTTTTGCATTAATGCGTTTACAGCTACACCTCAACATACATCTTAAGTAGCTTATGCAAAAAAGGAACATCCTTTCTCACCCTCTATTCTAAATGCATGAAACACAATAATCCTTTACTTCAGATATTTATATTCAGTTGATCCTGTTTTTTTTTAATATCTGCCTTTATTTGTTGCAAAGTGTTGAAACAACTTGCAACAACTTTAGCATGATTAAGTTTCTGCTCAATAGTGTGCACATGTTGCCTGAATATATTAAAATGAAAAAAAAATTATGCAGTATATGTGTGAGAGTGCGTGCATATACATGTTGTGGACTTACTCATTTTGATATCCCACACTATAGTTGGCATAGTTCAGCAACATGAATTTCTTTCATTTAGCGAATTTTATAACCTTCTTTGTTAGTTTCATTTGAATACATTAGTTCATGTGTGTGTAATATGTCCGATATAGTTGTTGACTCCAGGGCCATTATGCGGCCGAAACTGGATTCCCCTCACTCGCTTGCTACGATGCATGACCAGAGGTATTCTGATGCCACGGGAGCGCCAGGAATTTCGGTCTCTGCTCGACTTTTGGGTAGGCCCCCTTGTAGGAGCTTCGTGATGGCTGTGGTTTAGACCTAAAACGCAGGCATATCGTAGGCTCGGTGTGGTGTTGCTTCTCCTCAAAAGGGTGCTGTGACCCATATTACGGCAGGAGATTCGATAGTCTCTAACACTTCACCAAGGCTTAAAGATTAGTGTCCTAACAACGCGCCTTTGAATTTGGTACTCATTTGTGGTTATCACGGGTGGGGGCATTGGTGGATGCATGCCCGTGCCTCGAGCACCGTGGTGTATGCCGCAGCAGCGACACTCAGTTAAACCACGACATCACTTGCCACATACTCGCTCCTAATATCCCAGTCCTTGCCCTTAGATCGCAGTGCCATGGGAGAAAACCTATTAGAGTTCTAAGGGACTCCCTTCTCAGATTAAGGACCCATTGCGACCTGGGATGGTCGAGTTTAGACCAAAGCACCTAGAGACCCTACATTCTTATATACACATCATTATATAAAAAAAAACTCTTCCACTCAACAACGGGCTCAATTATCCTCTAAGCTCCTAAAGAACCTCCTAAAGCAGGGGTCTGACAGATGCATCCGCTCTCACCAGCTCATCGGCAATCTCATTTCTCAGTTGGTTGTCTCTGTGTCCAGGAAACCAGCACGGCTTGACGCTTTAAGCATCCAGGGGTGATGTGGGTCCTTCTGCACAGTGGAACCAAATTTAAGCGTCTTAATAGCAATCTGAGTGCAAACATAGTTGACCACACTATCCCCAACAGCGACAAAGTCGCAAATTAGCTCGGCTACTCTGATGACAACGAAGACCTCAACCACGAAGACACTACACTCATCCGCAAGATTATAGGACAGTCTCATATCACTGCCCTCGTGGTAGATCGCCGCACGCCTACCTTTCTCGCTCTTAAAACCATCCTTCAAGATTGCAAGACTCTCTATCAGCAAAAACTGCCGAAAGTTTGCTGCTGAAGTCGCATTCCCTGACTCTGTAGTCCTTGAAACTTGTTCACCGCCATCTAAAAAGAGGACCCGGAATAATACCCAGCGATGACTGAGGAGTACTCCTAAAGGCGCCCAATATGCCCAGAGCATTACACCTATGCACTCTGACCAGAAGCCTCCTCCGACTGGCATTCTCCAGAGCTCTCCACTATGCAAAACAACCATTAGTAAAGATAGGTGTGACTATGGAGTCATAGACCCATCTTTTACTTAAAGCTTCCAAATTTTACTAAAGTTGTGGACATTTTTTCTTCGCTATTAGAAAAATGGTGGGATGACGTTATTTGTTGTGGTGTAGGGTATCAAATAACCAACTTTGACTAAATGTTATCTATTATTTGCCTTTTTTACTTTTTGGTAGAATTTCGCAACAAGTTTCCAAAGTAAGTGTCAAGTGTTTTGTAGAGCCAATACAAAATATTCTATCCTGTATGCATACACGTTCCTGTTCCCTAATAATGCTGGAATATATTCCTTCTGGCATTTTTATTTGCATCTTAGCCACCAGCAAACAATTTATGTTCTAGTGTTGCCACTTTATCGTCTTTTGGGTACATAAAGCTGTTGGCACATATTTAGTAATTAAGTTGAGTGGCTTAAAAGAATATATTATTGAAATAAATAAAGAAACATTCCAAAAGTGCAACGTGCATAAATACTTATTTTGGAAAAGGAAATTTTTAAAGTTTTTTTTTTTTTTTTAGTTTAAAGATTTAAAAAAGGCAATGTAATCTAAATCAGCGTTTATGTGAAAAGTAACGATTCCATTCATTTATGATATTTAGAGCCTTAGACAGCTCACGGACTTCCATTTTTTTTTCGGCCTATATTGTGTTATGGACCTTGTTATGTGGCGACATCTTTTTTAGTTCTCTCTGTCCTCTTTCGTTAATTGACGGAAGACAAATAATTGATACATATCAGCTCCCTGGAATTCTAGAATAAACCAATTCTTCTCTATTCTACGCTAATCGACTTTCGACTATTGTTTTGCGCCTTCCCAAGTAAGATTAAGCTGACCACTAGGTCTAGAAGTATCATGCGTCTCCAAGTGTTTTCTGGTCGGTTAGGGCCGATCCATATCCATTTTTCAGGGATCCGTGTAGCTGATATTACAAGTCCACATTTATCTAAAAAAACCGACGACGCACATAGAGGGGAATGCATGTCCCCCTATATGAGAGACAGAGAGGACCCTATAGTAGCGCACTCATAGCTTTTACGTAATGATATTCGACACTAGACAGGTTTTACTTCAGTACATATGCGTTGCATATTCTAAGCTTTACTCTACTGATTGTTGGTTGGTTAGTTTACGTTGCCACCCATGGTTACTACGAGTGCCAGGTAGTGCCCTTTAATGCTGTTTTGAGAACCGCCACAAACACTCGAAATCGAATGATGTGATACCTTACATTCACTCCTTTAGGTCGAGATATTATCGAAGATCACCCGGTTCAATGCAAGACATGACGCCGATAATTAGAAAACACTCGTTGAATGCACTAGGGCCGGACACCCACAATGATATTGGTCCACTTGTGTTCCATCCTGCTCAGTGCTCATTTATCAAAAAAAAAACCGACGACGCACATAGAGGGGAATGCATGTCCCCCTGTACGAGAGACAGAGAGGACCCTATAGTAGCGCACTCATTAACAATTTCAATCCCTCGACTGCCAGCATGACTTGGAACCTATATCATATAGCAGACGATATGTGCGATACCAACGGGGCCAACTCTCTTATTCGGAGAAGACGTTGAGGGTACACAATCAGTCTGATACTGATATAGCTGTTAGTCATAGTTCGAATTTCGCTTCCGCTTTATTTGCGCCTGTTATTTATATTTGAAGGCCAACATTCGTGATGCCATTGCTAGATACGACCACATAAAAGTTCTCGAGAATTGGTCCGAACGAATGGGGTATTGTGAGGCCAGCTGTGGCAGCTATATGAACGAAATAATATTTCATTTCTAACCGGAACAATTGTACTTCACAACAAAACAATAAATTTGGAAAAATTTCAAACCGATTTTGTTTTATTGCAGTTTTAAATTTAAACTTTTAAGTGGCCCATCCGATTTAAAGAAAGGAAGGCGCCTTGAAAGAAGTTGCTGCAATTGTGATTTCAAATTTTATATCGGAGCAGCTGATTATTATGATGTCGTGTCCAATATATTTAAGTAGCCTGTCATCGTCTACTTATGTGTTTTTAGCATAACAAAGGAAACTAACATCACTAATCTCTTTTTATTATTAACCTGGCCTCGTATATTATGCTCATTCCTGGTCACTCATTTTTATTCTTTTAGGTAAACTTTTATAACCAATTTCATACTTTGTGCGTCATCAAGTCTATATATTTTTGCAAAAAAAAAAAAAAATTAAATAAAAAATTTGCTTAACAAACTAACAAAAACAAAAAAGCTTTAAGCCACATTTACATGTGGCTGGTATTGCGGTCTACCAAAAGTGCCACAAACCCAAAAAAACATTGACATCATCGCACCGCAACGCATCACATCTCATTCAACTATGGAGAAATAACGACATAGAATGTATGCTGATAAAAAATGATAGAAAAAAAAAAATTGCAACAAAAATAGAAAAAATTTCTAAGCAATTCATGGACAGTACAGTGTTTAACTCATGAAATTGTATGGAAATTGCTATAGGAAACAGTGCTGAGATTACAATTAACAATGAAAGGTTATAATAGAATCTTTTTTGCATTAAAGAAATCTATTCTTAATTAGCATTTATATTAAAAAGTATTTTCTTGTTTTTAACAAATAGTTGACAAAACAAATCAAACACTGTACACTGTGGCAGTAGCAAAAACAAGAAAATCACAAACTTTACACACAGCAAGTGAACATAAATAGGAATTGTTTGTTGTAGGGAACGAATTTGTATGACTTTACACATACACACACATATTGTCATAAAGGTAATATCACAATAGCAACTACTTCCTGTCTTTGTTTGCAACAGCATTTTGTTGTGTTGCAACTCTTCTTTTTTTATAGTTTTATTCGAGTTGATTGTGAGCATCCATGGTGTGCCATTTACATGCTGCACAAGTGACAGCATTTTGACTTGATTTTGCATTTCTGAAGTTGTCGTCGGAAAAATGAAAATAAAAACAGATTTTTATTGCCCAAAGTAAGAACACGAGATTATGCAAAAAAAAAAAAAAAAACAAAAAACAAAACAAAAATGGAGTAGAAATAGAGGAGGCAAGAAGTAAGAACGTGCTATAGAACCTCTGTAATAAAACGCAGCAGTAAACAAATTTCAGATTTGCTGGTTTTTTTAATTCTCCTTTATATTGTTACAACACCGCGCTGCTAGAATGACAAAGGACATGTGTCATATCATGTAATAAGCGGAAGATGTGACGAAGCTCTGACATAATTTCGTAATTTATTTATTTAAAATAACAAATTATATTCCAGTTGTTACGAGTACGGTGACTTAATCCTTATCCTTGTTGTAGTATAACAGACCAGAGTATATGGTGAGAACCGAATTCACGACATCCGTTCTGTTAGACTAGCAGACTAAAAAAGACTAAACAAACTTCTTACTTCTGAATATGGTCTCACTAATGCAAAGCTGGATACATTTGGTCCAGCATTTTCTTAGTTCTTCTTCAAATAATGCAATATTTTCGCTGTCCTTCTGCCAGTCAGCAAGTCAAAACTAGCCGGAGAGACAGCGAATTTGGTTAAACATTTTGCTGCAACCGATGAAAATTTTGATGCCGCATGGTCAATCGTCATCGATCGTTACAATAACCAGCGATTGCTAGTAAATAGATTAATTCAGGAGTTGATTGATGTTCCCAATGACAGAGCTGGTGATAATTTTGAAGGTATACAGGATAGAACTCAGAATCTTAAAATAGATACGTCATCTTGGGACCCTCTTTTTACTTTCAATCGATGGAGGCAATGGGAAACAAAGAGAAACGTTTAGGGGCCACAAGGTATGTATATACATCCATGGTAGCTGAAAGCAAATCTTGTATAATGTGCAGAAATGGAAAGCCCCCATTGTTTGTCTGCAAAACGTTGCTGCAGTCATCACCGCTAGCAGCCCCAGAATTCGTTCAATAGCAAAAATTATGCTTCAATTGCTTAAAGCCTATCATGCAGGGTCTTCGCACATAAACACAATTCCTTAAATTTTGTAGGAAGCCAGCCTGATAGTCTAGTGAACCAGTTATTACCCGGTGAACGATATCAACTGTGAGAATGAAGACAGCAGAACAGATGCTCCCAGGGTGCAGTTTAAATAGTTGATTGATACACTTACAGTACAACCTAGATTAGCTGAGTCTAGTAATGAAGCAAGATTCCTCCTCTTCCCAAGATCTGTCAGCCTTCAATAAATAGGGCTGCCTAATAGACAGCTTAAAGAAAGGTAAAAAGTATTCCCATACTCGTGTACCAATGACTAATCGGTAGAAAGGTTCCCGTCTTAGCAAATTCATCAGCAACATAATTAACCGGTATATTATTATGGACAGAAACCCAAATGAGGTAAACACAAAATTGGCGCCAGAGTATGCTAAGGGAATCGCGACAGTCTGTAACCAGCATAGAGCTGAAAGTCACGAGAAAGAGAAGAAGAAGCTCCCTTATCCCCAAAAAGGGAAAAAAAAAGCCAACATCAAGTACAAAAACAAATGCTTAATTAGCTCGGTTAAATGCATGTCAACCGATTGGTATCTGAGCATGCTCTGCCCTCTTCATAAGAAGGGAGAATCTTCCCACGTCAGGGCGGGCGAATTAGAGATATTGGAATATGATATCGGGGAAATGTCAATGTCTAGCACATCGGCAGACGTCCGCTCTTTTCACAAAATTTCGAACCACAACAAAGCTTCGCTAATCTTGTCAATGTAGCGCCGAATTTCATCTGTCAGAGTGTCAGTTGTTTGTGGTTTGTTTACGTAAGCCCGGTCTTTCAAATGGCGTCAGAGAAAATAATCCTGCGGCGTTAAACCACCATCTACGATAGACCACCTATCAACCATATTTTATATTGGATGTACACCACGGTCATTAGACCAAATGTAAACTACGGAGATCTTATCTGGTTGAAGGCGGTGAATATTGGGTCACAACTGGCCGTTCCGAATAGGGTGCAGAGGCTAGACTGTCTTGCAATAATCGGTGCGTGCCATAAGTTTCGCTCCTCAGGCCGGTCTGGAGATAATGCTGAGCATACCCACCCATGGATATTTTTGTCACACGTGTCTCTGCACAGTCGGCACTAATACTCAGAAAGTCGGGAGGACTGAGGCACGTTGGCATTGGACACGGTACCATTCTACAGAAAGTCTGCGGACCGATTTTAATGCGTTGACCAATTCGGTGATACCTACTTTGAACTTCGGTACAGCTTGTCGGGGAGGATACCTTATAGGCAGGGATAAGTGGGCTGCTGGATCTGTCCTTCGAGAGGACACAATCGCTGTCTATACCGATGGCTCCAAGATGGAAACGGGAACAGTGTCGGGTATCTATTCTAATGATCTGGACCTCAGGGACTTTCTCAGACTACCCGACGATTTCACTGTTTCAAGCACAGGTCTAGGCTATATACAGGTCCGCTAGGCGTATACGGAAAGTAAGTACCGAGGTTTTGAGGCCTATTACGATCTATGTCTCCTCGGCTGCATTAGGCCACTGGCCCATCTGTGGCGATATTATGTCGAACTGTTATGGGTTCCCAGTCATGCGGGCATCCGAGGCAATGAAATTGCTGATAAGTGCGCTACTAAAGGTCCTCTCTGTCTCTCGTATAGGGGGACGTGCATGCCCTTCTATATATGTCATCGATGTTGCTAGATAAATGGTCACTAAGCAGGATGGAATACAGGTGGACCAACATCACCACTTTTAAAATATACAGAATACTTTGGCATTCTCTTTTTATATCGGTCTCTTCTTGGGTTTGGATGGGGTTCGATCGGGATTCTTTAGGCATAATTACCGAGCATTGTATGATAGGCCGTATGTCACAGCTCACGGGAAGCCCTGGTCCTGGCTACTGTAGGAGGAATCGATGCAATACCTTCTCTGCGACTGTGCTGCTCTATGGGAGCTTAGACTAAAGCACTTGGGTGCATTTTACTTCCATGATCTTGACTGTCTTAGGGATGTGTCACTGTCGAAGTTGATTAACTTCGTCAAATGTACCGGTTGGCTCAAATGCGGAAAGTGATATTTTTGTGTTTTTAGGTGGTGATATTTTATGGGACTCTCCCAGGTCCGGCCTATCGGCCTCTTCAATGGATCTGTCTTTGTTGAGGGTATCACAACGAGCCATACGACCTGCGAGTGAATTCCTAAAATGCGCGCGACCCATATAACCTAACCTAACCTAACCTAACCTATGTAAATATTATACATACATATACATAAATTAAGTATAGATAACAAATTCACTTTAAATACGCGAATTTTTTCATTCCTTTATTGAAAAAATTTGTCCAGATTTTTATTGCATTAATATTTTTTTAAATGTCAAATTTAAATCTGACGTTTTATAATGCTACTTAATTTGCTATTGTTGATATATGAGGGGGATTTTCTTTTTATATTTTATTAAGAAAAGTAAAATAAAAGAAAAATCCTTGTTTATCCTTCTGTTCTGTTGAAGGTTGTTTTTAAAACCCGTATTAATGTGTATGTAAGTCTTTTTCCTTTAACAAATGCAGTAATAGGTGGTTGCAACTGTAATTTCTTATTTTATAAAAAAAAAGAATTTGAATAATTTTTGACTCAATGTTAAATAATCAGGGAAACCAGAAATATGCAATTGCATGTTTTTTCTCATGCAACCAATCAAGTCGGATGTGAGATATTAAACCGTTTTATGGATTTTTATGAATTTTGGCATCAATTTTTTTTAGTGCATATTTTTGCATATATTTACATATTTTGCTTATTTTGCTCATAAATGCCTTTTTTTCATATTTCAGTTTAAAGAGCATTTCAAAGCTCTTCAGTGTGTATGTATTTGGATTTATTGTGCTTTAGAATATATTTACAGCGAAAAGTCGTTGTATTTTTGAATTATCTGACTGAAACTTATTGCTCATTTATTTCTCATTGAGGCTTAACAGATCTAAAACAATTTTTGAAAGAATCTTGAAAAATACGTTTATTATAAAAACAAAATGACTTGATACATTATTTAAAGTATTGTCCATCGTTAGCCGCTACTTTTTCACATCTTTTTGGTAAGATGCGGATTCCGTTCCAAAAATTGCTCCGGTTTTGAGGTAAAGAATGAAGAGAGCCTATTTCTGATACCCTGTTCTGAAGTGAAGCGTATGCCAGTAAGGACATTCTGCATCGCTTGAAAAAAACCATAGCCGGAAGAGGTAAGGTCTGGGCTATAAGGCGTGTGAGGCAAAACTTGCAATTCACTGTTTTCCAAAAAGTTTTGTTTTTAGTTGTCATGATGGAAGATTATGGCCTCGTATCTGATCGAATATTTTGGTCGTTTTTCGTTGATTGCTCTCTTCAAACGAATCAATTGTGTTCGGCAGAGGTCCCCTGTGATCGTCTGACCAGATTTCAATAGCTCATAATACAAAAGACTTCTCTGATCCCACCGAATACAGAGTATTATCTTGGCGTCATGGATATTTGTCTCTGGCGTTGATTTGGCTGCTTGATCGGGCTTAACATATGACTTTTTACGCTTGGGATTATCCTAATGTATCCATTTGTCATCACCAGTAAAGTATGAAAAATTTGAAATAAAAACATGATTTATAAACATTTTATTTGAACATAAAATTGACAAAACACTTTTACTCTTACCTAATAAAGGATTATGTGCATATGTATTACATTTATATGTTCTTGTATGCAAATATGTTTATATGCGTGTGTGTGTTTATTTTAAATCTTACAATATTGCACAATATTCATACAATGCATACATATTTGTATAATTTTCTTCTTCTACTTTTTTATAAATCTTTTCTTGGACTTTTTTGTTGTTAGTTTTTGCAATTCAAAAGAAAACATCAAGTTGAAAAGAATGGAAAATAAGCGCCATCTTGTCTTGGAAAATAGACGGAAAGAAAAAAAAAGTTGCATATGTAAGCAATGTTTTAACATTCCTATAGTTGTTGCAACATCTGTTTGCTACATGGTACGAGTTTATGCATCTTGTACTTGTACTTACGCATATTTTTATACATGTGCATGCAGTAGGGTCGTTCAAAAAAATGCCAAAAATGAAATTTGTAAAAATTATAAATTGATATTAAGAACTTATGTACGTAGTAAAGTAAATTTAAACTTTACTGCAACTTACTTCAAAGCTGGGATTACACGATTGTTACAATACATCAATTATTGGTACGGCAATCGTGTGTCCGCCCAATAAGTAACAATGCGGCAACAAAACTATCGAAAATGCGCCAATATTTATTGTTTTCTTGTGCGAAATTCGAAGTTGACAATACGTACCAATAATAAATTTTAATATTTATTTTTGTAGAGTAAATTGGGATAATTTTGATAATATTTTACGACAATAAAGCACAATATAAATTGTGTTATATTGGTACATTTACGACAATCGTATGATCCTAGCTTAAGAGCTTGGTATTGTGCCCATAAAATGCAAAAAAATCGACTGACCTTAAAGTACAAAATTTTTAAATTTTTGCCTTAAAATTACTACCCATTTTTCTTTAAGTGAATAAAACTTTTGCAGAGAATTTTCCATTGATTTAATAACGGAGATATGACATTCGTTACCTTGACCAAATATCGATGGCTCTTTCCAAAATGATAGCTTGTGGATATGATGACATAGCTTTAAAACTCTTAAGTAATATGGGTGATGATAGACAAAATCTTTTGTTGAAAGTTTGGCAAATGACTCTAGTAAATCCAATATTGAAAAAAGAGACGATCAACTAAGATAAATTTGGGGAAAGTGTTCGACATTCCGATATAGAAGGATATATGTTACTAAAGCTGCATAGGTATTGACTGTGCAAAGATGTGTTACTACAATCGATGCCATTTTGTTTTGTTTTGTATTATTTCGTTCTAAACTAACATTATCTGGTATCAGTCCACTTTGTAATATTTGTTATAAACGTTCAACTACCTGCATTAAAATGACGCGCTTAATAGCTTTTCGTATGCGTTAGCAAATCTATCCGTATCACCAGTCTCCACTTTCCCAGTTACTTCTGTATCAGCAGCCGCTGCTGCACTAAGCTTAGTTTTTTTTTCGATATGTCTTTAAGCATTATTTCGCCTTGTTTTGTAAGGAAATAATCTTGAGCAACTATACGATCCTTATCCTTGACTTTTCAGGAATCCAATAAATAAGGGGTGTTTTTTATAGAGGTATAGAACTTTAAGTTTTAAAAAAACAACGACGGATTATTGGATTGACATGAATTTTATTTATCCGAAAGATAATCTCGTGGCATTATATTTTAAATATGATCTATGGGATATGACCGCCACGGCTGGCGCGGATGTAGTCCAATCTGGACGTCCAATTTTCTATGACTTTCTCCAACATTTGTGGCCATATATCGGCAATAACACGGCGAATGTTGTCTTCCAAATGGTCAAGCGTTTGTGGCTTTACCGCATAGACCAATGACTTTACATAGCCCCACAGAAAGTAGTCTAGTGGTGTTAAATCGCAAGATCTTGGAAGCTAATTAACAGGTCCAAAACGTGAAATTAGGCGGTCACCAAACGTGTCTTTCCATAAATCTATTGTGGCACGAGCTGTGTGACATGTTGCGCCGTCTTGTTGAAACCATATCTCCTGGACATCATGGTTAATCAATTCAGGAATGAAGAAGTTAGTAATCATGGCTCTATACCGATCACCATTGACTGTAACGTTCTGGCCACCATCGTTTTTGAAAAAGTACAGACCAATGATTCCACCAGCCCATAAAGTGCACCAAACAGTCAGTTTTTGTGGATGTAACGGTGTTTCCACATACACTTGACGATCACTTTCACTTCAAATGCGGCAGTTTTGTTTGTTGACGAAGCCATTCAACCAGAAGTGTGCCTCATCGCTAAACAAAATTCGCTTAAGAAAAGCGGGAACAAATCGAAATAAAATTGTACTATTTGCAAGAGTTGTTTAGGCGTGAGTCTACTAATGATGAATTGCCAAACCAAACTGAGAATAAATCACTTGACAGCTGTTAAATCGGTAGCCATCTTGAAAAGTGATGCAAACTTAAAGTTCTATACCTTTATAAAAGACACGCTATACAAATGAAGATATTTGTAAGCCAGTAGTACGGCAGGCTAAATACTTGATTCATAAGCAGGCATAGAGTTGGTAAAAATGTCAGCTGAGCCGACGGTTCCAAATCTCCCAGTTCTTGTAAATTGTGGCCTCTCAATACAACAAAATTTAACTTGGCACATACTCTTTCAGATTATCTCCGATTTTTAGCTTGCGATTTAGTTATTTAGTAGTAAACATTTCAGCCTCGGCAGATAAGGTAATCCATTTAATTTCCTGAGGTCGTTGTCTGGCAAATCTATGTTTACAAACTGGTCTATCGTGGCCCCTAAAGGTTTAGTATGTGGTACTTTGTAGCCGCATAAATCCAGCTTATATTTGCGGCATGTAAAGAGTGTTTTTTATTATAGAGGTATAGAACTTTAAGTTGGCATTACTTTTCAAGATGACGACCGATTTAACAGTTGTCAAGTGATTTATTCTCAGTTTGGTTTGGCAATTCATCATGAATAGAGTCACGATCATCAAGTAAGGCGTAGATTCGTCGAATGGGCCCAAAACGAGATTACTGTTGTTCCCAATTTTCATAAGCGAATTTTGTTTAGCGATGAAGCGCACTTCTGGTTGAATGGCTACGTCAACAAACAAAACTGCCGCATTTGGAGTGAAGATAATCCTCAAGTGTATGTGGAAACACCGTTACATCCAGAAAAAACTGAGTGTTTGGTGCGCTTTATGGGCTGGTGGAATCATTGGTCCGTGCTTTTCAAAAACGATGGTGGCCAGAACGTTACAGTCAATGGTGATCGGTATACAGCCATGATTACTAACCTTTTCATTCTTGAATTGAATAACCATGATGTCCAGGAGATGTGGTTTCAACAAGACGGCGCAACATGTCACACAGCTCGTGCCACAATAGATTTATTGAAAGACACGTTTGGTGACCGCCTAATATCACGTTTTGGATCTGTGAATTAGCCTCCAAGATCTTGTGATTTAACACCGCTAGACTACTTTCTGTGGGTCTATGCGGTAAAGCCACAAACGCTTGACCATTTGGAAGACAACATTCGCCGTGTTATTGCCAATATACGGCCACAAATGTTGGACGTCCACATCGGACTACATCCGCGCCAGCCGTGGCCGTCATATGCCAGAAATCATATTTAAAATGTAATGCTACGAGATTATCTTTCGGATAAATAAAATTCATATCAATCGGATAATCCATCGTTGTTTTATTGCAACTTAAAATTCTATACCTCTATAAAAAACACCCTCGATTTATAAATTGCATGGACTCAAAAAATTAAATTTATCAGTCATTTTTGTTTCTTAAACATTTCTTCGACTGCGTCTTTTGGGTTGGCCGCAAAATGTAGAATTGGCAGCACTCTATGGTGAGTACGCCATGTTAAAAGTTTTACTTGTTTTGAATGAATATACAGACTTGATTTAGGAAAGCAAAAGAGGCCTCCGCAAGCATGATCAAAAAATAACGATGCAGACACCGTGCTTTAAGTAATATATGAGTCATTGATTACTTTATAAGAGAAGCTGTTGAGGTTTCGGTCAATACTGTACATGCGTTATCATACATTTTTGATTTGAGTCTTTGCTTTAAACAAAATTAACAAAAAACATCAATTTTGAATTTTGTGATTGGATTCCTTGCTACAAATGAAGTTTATGAATATGAATTAAATCATCTTTTATTTGTATTTATTATATGGACATATTGTATACACATCCTTCTCATTGCCATCCTACAATGTCATAAACAAGAATGAACTAAAAGTGACACACATTTGGTTCGCTCATAAATTGTCTGGGGAAAACACAAAAAAAAAACTACGAAATATACGAGTCTATAGCAACACTACAATGCATGTTTGTGAATTTGCTCACAAACACCATTCAACCAATCATCATTGCCATTTTCAGTTTTGCACACACCTCAGTATATACCAGGGTTGTCAAAAACCCGGGTTTTTGTTTTTTAAAAATCAACCCACCGTGTTTTAATAGGTCTTTTAATGGACTTTTTTGGGTTTTATTGGGTTTAATAAATGCTTCTAAATTTCGTTGACGTCGTTAATGTTTTTTGCTTATTAATACAAGTACGTTGCCTTACTATTTATAATGCAATTTTGCACTCTTGGTGGGGGCTATGAGCTGTTTAAACTCACAAAAGTTACAAAACAATTATTAGAAACGATCAAATGCCGATTCCACCGTATTTTCCGAACAGTTCTTCGTCTGACCATTGATATATACGGCCTTTCTTTATATGGCATCTCGCTATAATGACCGCATTGATTTACCGTTTTTTAACAAAAAGAGCAAGGGAAGCAAACGCAACACATATTCATAACGGCATTTCGATTTACGGCCTAATTTTTCAGAACCTATGTATCAAGGCCGTTTAAAGCATGTCATCAATTCACTTTCTTTCAAGAAATATAGAATCGGCTTCAAAGTGGATCGCTTTAAAAAACTAGACGTTTTTCTGATACGCAACTCGGACATTGGCTCAGAAGTGGGAAACGATGTAGGCAGTGATTTCATATTTTCATTTTGATAAATTTGTTAATTCATTATCTTCTTTGAATTAAGAAAACGGACCGAATTAATTTATACTCCCAATATGCAAATTTAAATCATTTTTGTTGTAAATAAACTACGAAAACCTTTACATTAAAAAACTCACCCGGGATTGTTTAAATAAATACCCAATAAAATCCGGGTGGGTTTAATTAAGTTACCAAGCTGGCTGCCAACCCCGGCATATCTGGTACTACCGTACAACCAGTTATAGGTAATTTAACGCTATTTTTTATCTACAACCATAAAAGTTTAAAGGTTTTCGGCCATATGCAATAAAAAATATAAAAGTAGGCTTGTAGTGCAGGTTGCTATATGTGCAGATTTATCTGTATTTTGCAGTTTTTTGTTTAAGTTTTTGTGTTAATTGTGCAGTTTTGCAGTTTTCAATGTTTTGGTTTTTTAATTACAATTTCTAAAGTTAAAATTTCACCATATTTGCTTAATATAAAAATGGTGCACTAATAACGAACAATGACGCGCAAACACAGAGATGGAGAGAATATTTCAATGAAATTAGTAACGTCACGAACACTACCGAGGACAGCGAAACAGTTGAGAACATAGACGAGGAAAGCAGTTTAAGAATAACATGCAATCCTCCCAATCTGAATGAGGTAAAAGAGGCGATTGGTAAATTGTAAAATAATAAGGCGGCAAGCGACAATGGACTACTCGTACCAGCGGAAATTCTACGGGTTGACATCCAATCCACAGCTGAACTTCTACTGCCACACATCACATTAGTATGTGAGGAGGAGAGGCTGCCTCCTACGTGGAAGAAGGGTGTCATTGTAAAGCTACCAAAAAGTGGCGACTTAAAAGACTGTAATAATTGGAGAGGAATTAGTCTACTTAACACCGTATATAAGATACTTGCAGTCATAATACAGGGAAGGCTTCAGAGCAGAATAGACAACATACTGCGGGACTAACAAGCTGACATCAGACCGAATAGAAGCTGCGTAGATCAAGAAAGCGTTTGATACCATCAGGCGAACGGTTATATGGAAAGCACTAAGACCAAAGGAGTACCCCAGAAGATAATTCGAATAATCAGAGCGATGTATGAGCTGCAGAACTTTCAGTTCTTCACAACGGAAACATCAGCCAACCATTCCAAACATCAAGAAAATCAAGGCTATGAGAATAAACAATACGAGCGCGGAAAACATCATGCTATAGGATCAACCAGTTGCGTATGAAAATATCTTCTGCTGTCTAGGAAGTACAATGACTACAAACGGTGCCGCAGAAGCAGACTTAGATAACAGGCTCAATAAAACAAGAGCGGCACTTGGACAACTGCAGTCAGTA
Organism: Wohlfahrtia magnifica; assembly: GCA_023159175.1. Lineage (NCBI taxonomy): Eukaryota > Metazoa > Arthropoda > Insecta > Diptera > Sarcophagidae > Wohlfahrtia > Wohlfahrtia magnifica. The sequence goes on from JAKWBJ010000179.1 coordinate 3,408,318, forward strand.
TGGAGAAACTCACATATATCCAGACGAACTAAGCTCAGGCAAAGTCTACAGCTGTAAACCGTGTTAGATGGTGATGCTTTGTGGAAGCCATATACTCCCAAGAGGAATAACGGAAAAAAAATGTGACATTGAGGTGGTGCGAGAGACCATTGAACATATCCTTTGCGTTTGCGCAACTCTCTAGATGCGCTGGCTGTGAGAGCTAGGCCAGGGTTTCTTCAGTGGTCAAGGTGAGGTTAAGGCAGCCAGGATCTCTGACCTGGAGTATTTTATACGGGTCCGCCATCTAACGTTTTTTTTTCAACTAGTGCTTATTTCGTGAATGGCAACACTTAGCATATGTCTGATTTGACAGATAATTAGTTTTATCCTTCCGCTGAACGAATATGGTTGTGTATACGCCTTTTTCGCTTCGCTAAGTGGGCCTGCGATCGACTTACAGAAGATGCCGATTTTGCCAAAAAAAAATCATCTTTTCAGATGAAGCTCATTTTGATCTTGGCGGGTATGTAAACAAGCAAAATTGTCGCATTTGGGGCACAGAAAACCCGCACGCATACATTGAAAAGCCGATACACCCAAGACGAGTCACTGTTTGGTGCGGATTTTGGTCCAGAAGCATAATTCGAAAATGAGCAAGGAGTGGCCGTTACAGTCAATGGCGATCGTTATCGGGCCATGTTGAACGAGTTTTTGTTCACAAAAATTGAAGAGGAGGATATTAGCAACATTTGGTTTCAAGAGGACGGCGCTACGTGCCACACAGCCGAAGCTACACTCGATGTTTTGCGCCCTGTTTTCAAAAAAAAAAAAAAATTATTTGACGGCCCCTATATCAGGCATTAATTAGCTGGCTTACGAAGGGTACTATTTATATTTCGGCAACTGTCAACAATAATGTCAATAGCTGAAATCTGGCAACACCATAATAAAGGCTGACATTTTTTTTAGCATAAACGTATTCAGAACTTTTTAATGTAGAAGTGCTATTTGTTTTGTTTACAGTGTCAATAGAAGGTTTTCTTTGGATTATTTTTCACAATTTTCGACGCGGATTATTTCAACAAGAATCTGTCGATGAACTCAGTCATTTGTATGGAGATAAAGCACTATCAAAAACCACAGTATATCGCTGATATAGTGAAGTCAATAGTGGTCGTAGTTCGATCGCCGACGAATTCCTTGAAGGTAGTCCAAAATCGGTTATTGTGACACAAAACACCGAAGCAGTGCGTGAACTAATAATGCAAGATCGTTGTGTGACATATTGTGAGATAGAGGCATCCTTGCACTTCAATGCATAAGATTTTGTTGCAAAAAATTTGTTCCTGTTGGCTACCACATAATTTATTAATCGTTCAAAAAAAGGCTCGCGTTGTTGGTGAAGGAAATGATTGAAAAGACGTGTATATAATCGTAACAGGTGAAGAATCATAGCCGAAAAAAAAAACAGTAATCGACCGCGTGGGTATTCAAAGACGTGCTAAATCTAACAAAAGTTGTTCGGTGAAAATGGTCGGCGAAGCAAATGGTCGCCTGTTTCTTCATCGCAATGAGTCATGTGGCCACTGTTCCGCTTGCGGAACGTTGGACGGCCAATTCTGAGTGATACGCTAACATTTGTTTGCCGAAAGTCTTCGGAGAAATTGGTAAAACCAACCGACGAAGACGAATTATTATCCAACATAACAATGCTCTTAGCTCTTACACATCTCGTCAAACAGGTGAATTTTTGAGCATTCAAAACATTAAATTGATATCTCATCCACCGTACGGTTCTTTATTTGGCACTCTAAGACTTCTTGTTCTTGAATATAAAAGGCAAACAAGGTGGTCAACGTTTTATGAGCGCCGAAGAAGCAGTTGAAGCGTTCAAAAACTATGTTTTGGAGGTGTCTCAAGAGGAATGGAAAAACTGCTTTGTCAATGGCAATATTTTGAAAAACATTTTCATTTAAAATATTTTTTATTATTTGCTATTAAGAGAAAGAATACCCCTCGTATTTCGCTACTCCCGGATTTCAGAGTGTTCTAAAGGGTCCGCCAAATAATTTTTTTTTTTTTTTTTTAAAACAGGGCGCAAAGCAATGAATGTAGCTTCGGCTGTGTGGCACGTAGCGCCGTCCTGTTGAAACCAAATGTTGCTAATATCCTTCTCTTCAATTTTTGTGAACAAAAATTCGTTCAACTTTGCACGATAACGATCGTCATTGACTGTAACGGCCACTCCTTGCTCATGTTCGAAGAAAAATGGCCAATTATGCCTCTGGACCAAAATCCGCACCAAACAGTGACTCGTCTTGGGTGTATCGGCTTTTCAATGTATGCGTGCGGCATTTCTGTGCTCCAAATGCGACAGTTTTACTTGGTTACATACCCGCCAAGATCAAAATGAGCTTCATCTTAAAAAAGATGATTTTTTTTTGGCAAAATCGGCATCTTCTGTAAGTCAATCGCAGGCCCACTTAGCGAAGCGAAAAAAGCGTATACACAACCATATTCCTTTAGCAGAAGGATAAAACTAATTATCTGTCAAATCAGACATGAGCTAAGTGTTACCATTCACGAAATAAGCACTAGTTGAAAAAAAACGTTAGATGGCGGACCCTATTCTTGTTCCTATGGTGTCCTATTTGCTATTCTTCTTCTTCCTCTTTTTCTTTTTTTTCTTTCCCTTTCAGCTTTTATTTTTTATTTGTTTTTCTTTCGACCTTTAAAAGCCTTTCCGCTAGGGGTGGAGTGCTGTTGCACTGCCTATTGAACCTTACCTAACCATAGAGCAATTCATAAGACCAGTGTTTTAATCCATCATTGAATTATCAAGCTGAGCCCGTAAAGCGTATAAGCGCACTTTTTCTTGTTTTAGGCAAAACAAAATTAACGATCATTTCTGTTCTTAATCATCTTAATTAATCTGAATTATTCTTCAGCTACGTTTACTTTGTCTTTGTTTGTTTTAATACCTGAAAATAGAGTAAAATGTCTATAATTTAAGAGATTTATTATAATAATTTTCGTTATTAATTATATTTTTTATTTTATTTTTTTGTAAGTTGTCTTAGCAATTAATAAATGAATTTCTTTTTAAATATATTTGCGAAGTTGATGCCAGTAATTTATTGTTAAATTTTTAATGACAGATTCAACGTGGCATCACGAGAAGAAGCATAATAAGTTAAGCAATAATTTATGTTTTTAAACGCCGTTATTATTACTTCATTCATATTCGCATTATATAGCGAATAGCTTTTCTGCTTTATTTCTTTCTTAAATTTACTTCATTTATCGCAGAAAAACGAAAAGAAGCGAAGAGAAAAGAAAATTTTGTGTCATTTATTACCTTTAACTTCCTCATTTTCAAAGTCAACATATCACATGGAGCAAAATGCCATACCACACACACAAAGAAAAAGTAACAAAAAAAGGTTACAAATGAATACTAAGGCGGGTCGATTTGTAGGGAAGCAAAAAATCGCCCAAGTGACAAGGAAAATCATATGCTATGGATACAAATAAGAAACTTTGCCGAAGAAACCATATCTCTTAAATGAAATCTGATGTTCCTTATTTAGACCCAAAGGTCAAATTTTGAAAAACCCTACTTAGTTAAAAAAAACTTTAGATGGAGGACCCTATATTTGTAAATCAAGATGATCTACCGTTTTAAAGATATGTTCAATTGCTAGCTAGCGTTTCCAAACGAGTTATATCAGAAAATTTAGACGAAATTGCTTGCAAAATTGCTCAGACTTGAGAGCAAAAACAACTTAAAACATTAATTTTTTTTAGTTTCTTTTCTATTATTAAGAAACAAAATAAAACAAACACAGCCATTTCACCGATTGTTTCATGTAAAGTGCCAAAAATGGTGATTTATTTTAATTTTTGTAGGTGATGGCTGGGGTCGGCCCTCCAAAGTTAGTGGAGGTCGGTCATACATTTAGACTAGATTGAGGCACTTTAAATGGGTCAAAGTGGGAATTTGCAGAATTCAAGTTAGAGGTATGGTTCCTTGGGCAAAGTTTCTTATTCTGATCCCTAGAATGTGATTTTCCTTGTTACTTGGACGATTTTGAAATCGACCCGCCCTAATGGATATACACTGTAGCTTATGAGTACACATGCTATGTTGAAAACAAATATTTATTTATGAGAAGGTAATAGATAGTGAGATATAGAGCGAGGGAGAGAAAAACAAATAATGTTAACAACCGTCGCACACACAAGATACTCGTTAACGCACGCATATTAACACCCATACTTAACCAGTATGAGTATGAGTAATAAACAAATATAAAAACAAAAAGAAAAAACCTTCAAACAACAGTGGATAGAAGATAAATATTATGAGTGAATATTTTGTGTAATGCTCGTCATTGATTTGTTCATTATATCTAGTGACACCTGTTCATAAAAAAACTACTCTTATGGATATGTTGTGTGTTTGTTTATTCACACATATACTTGTACCTTAATTTCTTAATAGAAGTACTTACAGTATTGGACAAAACATATACACGAACCTCTGGTTAATAAAAGGTCCGACAAATAATTTTTTTTTTTAAATGATACAAAAGAGAAAATACTGAACATTTTCTCAAATTTCTTTTTTATTTGAAAGTAGAATTCTTTCGGTTAATAATGGAAAATAATTTCATTCAAATGGTTGCCTCGGCTGGCCATGCAGTAGCCTACACCATCGGTCCAATTTTTAAGCACATTATCGATTGTGTGCAGCTGTATTCCACCACTGGCTTCGCGAATATTGTCCTTTAAAGCGCCAATTGTTACTGGCTTGTTGGCGTAACACTTATCTTTGACGGCACCCCACAAATAATAGTCCAATGGGTTCAAATTGCAGCTTCGAGGTGGCCAAACGACATCAGCTCTGCGGCTGATAATGCGATCTTCAAAAACAGGGCGCAAAACATCGAGTGTAGCTTCGGCTGTGTGACACGTAGCGCCGTTCTGTTGAAACCAAATGTTGCTAATATCCTCCTCTTCAATTTTTGTGAACAAAAATTCGTTCAACATGGCCCGATAACGATCGCCATTGACTGTAACGGCCACTTCTTGCTGATTTTGAAAGAAAAATGGCCCAATTAAGCCTCTGGACCAAAATCCGCACCAAACAGTGACTCGTCTTGGGTGTGTCGGCTTTTCAATGTATGCGTGCGGGTTTTCTGTGCCCCAAATGCGACAATTTGGCTTGTTTACATACCCGCCAAAATCAAAATGAGCTTCATCTGAAAAGATGATTTTTGGCATCTTCTGCAAGTCGATCGCAGGCCCACTTAGCGGAGCGAAAAAAGCGTATAACAACCATATTCGTTCAGCGGAAGGATAAAACTAATTATCTGTTAAATCAGACATGAGCTAAGTGTTACCGTTCACGAAATAAGCATTAGTTGAAAAAAAAAACGTTAGATGGCGGACCCTTTACAAAATGTCTCAACAACAAAATGAAATACATTTATTTACAAAGTTAATCACCTTAATTTGTTAAGAAAATAAAAAAAAACGTAGAATATTCCTATTTAACTTAAAAAAATCATTTTGTACGTTGAACGCTGTTTTTCGAATGCGACATTATATACGTACGTCTTCAAACAATACACTGTGAATAGTAATTTTACTAATATTTAAATGCCTCGACTTTATTTAAAGTTCTTTACACATTTTTGTTATTGACTCGATTAGATTCGATATGGTTTCACCAGAAATGTCCTCCTATGCTATATCCACTAGTCAATAAAATTCGTATTTATATTTGAAATTATCGCGGTTTATTTTGAGATGTAAAATATCCCACAGATCGCAGATTTTCTGTGAGATTGCGGTCTGGCGACTGTGCTACACATTTCAAAACGTTGATTTGTTTGTTTACAAAGCACTCCTTCAACTCATTTTCTGTGCATTTTGATATCTCCAATAAAGTCGCACTTTCTCCTCTACTTGCGGTATCAGTCTGTATTCCTGGATATTTTTGTTGACGAATTGATCCATTACACTCTATTTTGTGTATTTGGCCGATTTCAATGCCAGAGCTGTATTTCCAGACTAGAACACTTTCTTCTTTATGTTTTACCGTGTCTTTGTTATATCGAGGATTAAGACGTTCTTTTTATTCAGCTTAACATGTTAAATCCATAACAACGTCTCATATTACGATCTTCCATTAAAAGTACGAGGCCGGATTGACATTAAAGCTACCTAGCACTAAATGAAGAAATTACGATCTGTCAAACGTCAGCTGTTAAAATTTTAGCGAAATTCATCGATTAGTTTATTTGTTGTAGTCGTTTGAAGTAAGCAACTTTTGTGTTTCTTAGAAAATGGAAAAAAGTGAATTTCGTTTAGTGATTAAACACTATTATTTGAAAGGCGAAACGACGAAAGAGACAAAAGAAAAGCTTGATAAACATTACGGCGAATCTGCTCCGTCAGATTATATGGTAAAATATTGGACTGCTGAATTTAAACGGGACAGAACAAGCACTGCAACAATACCATCAACAGGAAGGCCAAAAGAGGTGGTTACTGAAGAAAATATCAAGAAAATCCTCGATATCGTTATGAATGATCGCCGGATCAAAATACGTGAGATTGCTGAAATGGTAAACATATCATATGAACGTGTGTTCAACATTTTGCATGAACATTTGCATATGAAAAAGCTATCGGCAAGATGAGTGCCGAGTTCGACAGATCACTTCACAGCAGTGTTTGGACATGATAAAACATAATCCTGCTGTTTTTTGGCGTAGATTAATAACTGTTGATGAAACGTGGGTCCACCACTACACACCTGAAACCAAAAATCAATCGAAGCAATGGGTGGAAGCTGGTGGAAGTGCTCCGAAGAAAGCGAAGGCAGCGAAATCGGCTGGCAAGGTTATGGCCACTGTATTTTGGGATGCACACGGAATATTGCTCATCGATTATCTTAAAAAGGGATCCACAATCACAGGAGAGTATTATCGTGCATTATTGGATCAATTGGTTGATGCAGTCAAGGAAAAACGACCACATTTAAACAAGAAAATGTGCTCTTTCTTCAAGACAACGCACCGGTTCACACAGCATTAGATACGATGCTAAAACTACGAGAAATCCACTTCGAATTGGTTGATCATCCACCTTATAGTCCAGATTTAGCCCCTAGTGACTTTTTACTGTTTCCAAACTTGAAAAAATGGCTCGCAGGAAAAAGATTCATCTCAAACGAAGAAGTGATTACCGAAACTAATGCGTATTTTGAGGAGTTCCCAAAATCGTATTATCCAGATGGTAAAAAAAAGTTGGAAAATCGTCTTATTAAGTGTATTAAGCTAAAAGGAGACTATGTTGAGAAATGAATGGTTTTTGAAAAAAAATTTTTTTCTTACTTAGATAGCTTCAATATCAATCCGCCCTCGTATACCCAAGTGTACTTGCTCCTCTGCAAATTTCAATCACTTTGACATGATACTAATCCACCGTCTATAGATAGTGTATAGATGCGCGTAATCAAAACATTTAATTTGTATTGATTTTTAATAGACTTTTCTGTCATAAAGACGTACTTTTTTAATAAACGAAGTATTGCCTGGTCATTCTGTTTGCTGCTCTCCAGGGGGCTACTAAAGGGTTCGCCATCTAACGGTTTTTTTTCAATTAGTGCTTATTTCGTGTATGGTAACACTTAGCTCATGTCTGATTTGACAGATAATTAGTTTCATGCTTCTTCCGCTGAACGAATATGGTTGTGTATACGCTTAGCTAAGTGGGCCTGCGATCGACTTACAGAAGATGCCGATTTTGCCAAAAGAAAATCATCTTTTCAGATGAAGTTAATTTTTTTCTTGGCGGGTATGTGAACAAGCAAAATTGTCGCATTTGGGGCACAGAAAACCCGCACGCATACATTGAAAAGCCTATACATCTAAAACGAGTAACTGTTTGGTGCGGATTTTGGTCCAGAAGCATAATTGGGCCATTTTTCTTCGAACATGGGCAAGGAGTGGCCGTTACAGTCAATAGCGATCGTTTTCAGGCCATGTTGAACGAATTTTTGTTCACAAAAGTTGAGGAGGAGGACATTAGCAATATTTGATTTCAACAGGACGACGCTACGTGCCACACAACTGAAGCTACACTTGATGTTTTGCGCCCTATTTTTGAAGATCGCATTATCAGCCGCAGAGCTGATGTCGTTTGGCCACCTCGGAGCTACGATTTGACACCATTGGACTATTATTTGTGGGGTGCCGTCACAACAACAAGCCAGAGACAACTGACGCTTTAAAGGAAAATATTCGTGAAGCCATTGGTGAAATACAGCTGCAAAAAGTCGATAATGTGCTTAAAAACTGGACCGATCGTGTAGGCTACTGCATGGCCAGCCGAGGCAGCCATTTGAATGAAATTATTTTTTATTATTAGCAGTGAAGGTTTGCACTTTTAAATAAAAAAAGAAATTTGAGAAAATATTCAGTAGTTTTTTTATAGCATTTTCAAAAAAAAAATTATATGGCGAACCCTATACTTCTGTGTATGATTGGCAATGAGCCTGATGAAAGAAAACGGCTTAAATAATATTGTGTTGCATTCCGAATTTGTTTCCGATTGATGTCACTAATTCATCTCAATTATAATTAATTAATTACTTTTTCTTCTAATTGCCAATTACTGTTGGCCACTTTTGTAAAACAATTCAAAATATTGTTGGCTAGGGACAGAGTTTGATAGACTCGGTTCAAATTTTCTCTAAATATTGCTCTAATACTGACATGATTGTTTTTGTCGTTGGTATTTTTACTATCTTACTATTCCGTGCTATTGTTTTGACGCATGTAAAATAGAGGTTTTGTAATTGTTAGGGCTCTCAGCGACTGCATGGTGAGATTTGTTGGGAAACTTTTGACCGATGGGGTTATAAATTCCTTCATTGTTTTGGCGTATCTGCTGAGGGGGATAAAGGAGGAGTTGTTACGCCCCTGCTGTGGAACATTGTTGTACATGAATTATTGTTAACATACATTTTAACAGTTACTAATTTGCTTTTCTTTGTTTTTGTCTTATAAATGAATAAATAAAATTAAAACTCGAATAAGTTTTCCTATGTTATAAAGATATATGGTAGTAAGTGCAAGCTCGTGCATATATTTTGTCCAATACTGTACGTATGTGTTTTGTACGCTTTCACAAATAGTGTGTCAGCATAAATAGACGTGAAGTGCGTGTGTGTTTTATTGCAGAAGATGCCATAGTTTTCCTTTGTCATCCCATAAAAGTTAAAATTAAAGAAACCTAATAAACAAAAACATTTGCTACTCTTTACTGTCTTTGTTAAAGCGTATGTTGGCATTAAAGTAAACAAAAATGTTGCCTAATACATATGGAGTCCTTTGATACAATTTCATTTGCTTATCTATTGAACGCTATCAAAACAAGGGTGGTATAGTTGACACAATCATTGTGTTTGGCATTGTAAATGTATTCGTTTATAATTATTTAGAGATTTAATATATAAATTTAAAAAATATACATATTTTTTATACATATAAGTCCAATTCACTATCTTGTGTATATGATCTTGCATCAGTGTCGTATATTTTTACTATATAGCAACGATATCTGGGCGACACATGAATTAACAAAGAAAACTGTAATGCACCGAATTTCCATTTGCGATTCACCGCTAAAACGGAACGAAATCGATCCGTTTCTCAAGCGAATAATCACAAGCGGATCACATATGACAATAATTTACGGGAAAGATAATGTCTGAAGCAAGATAAAGCTTCGTAGATGGTGGCAAAGCTAGGATTGACACTAATGAGGGTCATAATGTGCAGTTGGTGGGTTTGAACGGTAATTAATTAATTATTAAGCTTCTGCAATCTCGTCAGACGATTGATTCTGATCTCGTCTATGAACAACTAACGAAATGGAAGCAAGTAAATCAAAAGAAAGTCCATCACTACAACGTTAGACTGAAAGAGCTTAGCCGTGCAGTTCTCATGCATCCTATATGGTCGACTTTGCAATTGCAGATTATCATTTGTTCCGATCTCTGCAGAGCTTTCCGTAGATGACTACAAAACGCAATTTAATCAAATTTTTACTCAAAAAATCCAAAATTTCTACACTGATGGCCATTATTCAATTAATCCCATAAATAGCAAAAGGTAATCAATAAAGTCTTCAAATATTGATTTTAAATATAAGCAAAAGGTGTTTTATTTATGATCAAATATTTAAACGGACTTAATCTAGCATTCCATTATCCATTTAGGTAACCTTGATGAACATCTGTGCGTTTCACCAGCAAATAAAAGCTGTCGCAAAAGCTATACGCCATGAACTTGCTTACAGATGGAACTGCCTTGAAAATCATTGGCTTCGGTTCTACTTATTTATAGCATTGCCTTGACTGCTCACTTTTATCTTTGGTGTGAAGTAGTGCACCCATGTTTCAATTATGATTACGAGCTGACACAAAAACTCGGCTTTATTGTGCTGGAATATTACTAAACACTCTGCTGCAAAAATTCCTTGTGAACTGATTTGATAAGGCATCCATTTTGCAAGTAGGCCTACGAAACTTCAAATTTTATGTCAATGTGCAACGTACACTTTTTGAAATAAGTCTGAAGGAACCGTTCTTATATAGGAGGTCATTGCATTCTATCTAAATCTTGCAAGATTAGTCAAAATCTTCATTAACAGGTTTCACTTTGAGAAGTAAAAAAAGAGTATCTTTTTACTAAATCATCGAAAGTTTGTTCAATTGTAAAGAGGAGCCAAAGGAGAGCCAAAAGGCTGCCACGCGGCTTTTCTTTTTTTTCTTTTCTTAACCAATTCTTATAATTTGGAACTATATGTTCTCATTAACTTTACAAATTGCATGTTCAAGGTCTCGACTTGATTGTAGGCCATACACATAGACCTAATCTTTCAAGTAGTCCCAAAGAAAAAGGTCTAAGGGTGTCAACTCTGATCTCCATTGACAATTGTTATCGCTTTTTCGAGAAATCACGCAATTATAAAACTTTTCAGTCAAAAGAACGTTGCTATCGCACATACCGTCTTGATAAAAAAAAAACGTGGTCCACAGCAATATCTTTCAATTCCCATCATAAAAAGACATCCATCATCGTTCGAATGCATCAATTCACTGTAACCGCTTATGTTTCGAAGAAGGCTTAGGCAAAAAATCGCACCAGGCAATCACACGTTAAGCATAAAAAGGCTTTTAAACAGTAATGTTGCCTCAAAATGTTTTTTATATTTTATTTTCGTTTTTTTTCGTTTCAACAGTAAAGCTTCTAAAATTCGACCACAACCACTGTTAGCATTTAACTTTCGTTATTGTTTTTCTTACCCACAGTTAAACAGATGAAAATTAAACAGCCATAAACAAAATAAAGAAGGAGAATAAGAGTAACACAACAATAACAAGCATAATAGAGGAGTTTTGTTTATATTGCTATTATTGTAAACAACTAAAGAGAGAGAGAGAGAGAGAGAGAAAGAGGAAGAGAAAAAACATTTATTTTTACTTTAACCTGTGCAACTGTTTACAAGAACGTTAGCATATGAACAATTCTATGTGTGTGTGTGTTGTAAAATTGTATACTTTATTTACAAATGTATGCCAAAGTGTAAGTAAATATGTGTGAGTGTTATCTACTCGTATATTAATCGAGGCTGAACATAAAAAAGAGTCTATATCAACAAATTTTGTCTCTCCTCTTTGTGTATTGTTTTCTTTTACTTTAAATAGTAGGAGAGTGCAAGCGAGAATGAACGTCTCTGTGTATTCGTTTTTTTTTTATGGCAGACATTAGAATTGTGCTGTAAAAAGCTGTATTTGTGTGTGATGAGAGTGTGATGAACAGGGAAACCAGAAATATGCTCCTGAAAAATGTGCTTTATGGGCATAAAATATGCACTAAAAATTCGAAAATTTTAAAAATCATCATATCAAATATATAATATTTCTAAAGCACTTTTTTTGTCGGTTGCAAATATCTTCCGTATTACGATTATTATTAATCATTAATTTTAAAGATGAATTTCCAAGTCTTGAAGTTAAAGTTACCTAAAATACATTTAAAAGCCTCAAGGTTCACAGTTATTTTGTAGTTGCAGTGTTTATTTTTTCAAGTGTATTTACTAACACAGGATTGTTTAATATATAGTGTCAAGTGATATCAAACTTCAACTGTTACAGAGACTTTAAGAAAACAGACACATAAATAATATATAAACTAAGTGTTTTTTAAAGTAAAATAAGTAATCGTTTTTAAATGGGGCTTTCTTTCTATCATAACCATCGTCGTTTGCACACATATAATGCCTCAAATACGTTTTTTTTTGTCGGTTACTTACTAATGGGAATTGTCGCTAAAGCATTATTTGTTTTATCAAGTGTGTTAACACAGGGTTGTTTAATATATGGTGTCAGGTGATGTTTAACTTTAACCTTTTAAATGCTTTCAAGAAATAAGTGCACAATTAATGTAAAAACAACGTGTTATTTAGATTAAAATAATATTTGCTTTTAAAAAAATTTTCGTCATTAGATAAATTACTTTTTAAAGATGATTCTGACGGTTGCAAACTACTTCTTTACTACTGCATATAGTCAACATTGCTGTGTTTGTTTTATTAAGGGTAGTAATACTGAGTCGTTCTATATATAGGGTCAGATAATGTCAAAATTAAACGCGTTGCATGGACCGAAATTGCAACTAATCTTCTACCAGGAGATCAAACAGATCCCATCATTTGTAATGATATTTCGATGATACTCAAACATGTATCCTGTAGAAGCATGATATTGTGAATAATAACTTTTCTCATGGAGAAAAATAATTCTGTTCCATAGAGATTTTCGCCAGGTTTTACCCGTTTTAAGAAACGTTAATAGAACAACCATTGCTGAAAAGGTGGTAAAAAGAAGACCTTTTGGTCTTACGTTAAAATGCGTAAGTTGACTCAAAATTTGAGATCGAACGATTTTTCTTTTAGAAATTCTTTCTTTTGAGTAACGGTGACTTAGAATGTATAACAAGTCATAATAATGAAGCATTTGAAGTACCGAAGTATCATAATTGTAAACTGTGTTTTTTATAAAGGTATAGAACTTTAAGTTGGCATTACTTTTTAAGATGGCGATCGATTTAACAGCTGTCAAGTGATTTATTCTTAGTTTGGTTTGGCAATTCATCGAATGGGCCCAAAACGAGATTACCGTTGTTCCCGATTTTCATAAACGAATTTTGTTTAGCGATGAAGCGCACTTCTGGTTGAATGGCTACGTCAACAAACAAAACTGCCGCATTTGGAGTGAAGGTAATCCTCAAGTGTATGTGGAAACACCGTTACATCCAGAAAAACTTACTGTTTGGTGCACTTTATGGACTGGTGGAATCACTGGGCCGTACGATGGTGGCCAGAACGTTACAGTCAATGGTGATTGGTATAGAGCCATGATTACTAACTTTTTCATTCCTGAAGTGAATTGCCATGATATCCAGGAGATGTGGTTTCAACAAGACGGCGCAACATGTCACATAGCTCGTGCCACAATAGATTTATTGAAAGACACGTTTGGTTCCGCCTAATTTCACGTTCTGGACCTGTGTTTTGGCCTCCAAGATCTTGTGATTTAACACCGCTAGACTACTTTCTGTGGTGCTATGTAAAGTCATTGGGCTATGCGGTAAAGCCACAAACGCTTGACCATTTGGGAGACAACATTCGCCGTGCTATTGCCGATATACGGCCACAAATGATGGAAAAAGTCATCGAAAATTGGACTACATCCGCGCCAACCATGGCAGTCATATGGCGGAATCATATTTAGACACAAGATTACCTTTCGGATAAATAAAATTCATGTCAATCGAATAATTCATCCTTGTTTTATTGTAACTTAAAGTTCTATACTTATTATTTCTCCCAATATTACACAACGTCAAATTTGTGTCCAAAAATGGATGCTTATATAAAAATAAAACTGTAGACCTTCTGATGCAACTGTCTTTTCGGATGATAGAAAAAAAATTTCTATAAAAAAATTTCTATATAAAGCTCTTCAAAATGCAGGATTGTATTTAATCGTTTTTCTCATAGACAGTTATATGAAGACTTACACGAACACGTGCGTTTATAGGTATTTTTGTTTCTGTTAAAGATTCGTACGGGCAAAATTAAACGTTAATCACATCATAACCTCAAAAATGATTCTTCAAGAAATTTCATAAAATTATTTAATAAAAAATATGAATTAATATCACTTAAGAACGAATGAATTTGTTACTTTTTTCTCTAGTAAAGTATATTGAAGTCCTCAATATTCGAATTTTATATTTATACTTCCATATGTTACAAAAATTACCACTAATAGTGCGAAAAATTCGTACGTGTCATCTAGTATGCTCTAAAGGGAGCACAAAAACATTTTCTTTGTTAATAAAAAAAGTTTTATTTTACAGTTCAATACTTTTACTTACTTTCGATATAAATATCGTTTAAAAGATGTATTTCTCTGTTTTCTATATCCGAAAAAAACCTTAAAATCGGTTAATAATAAGCCAACTTATTAGCTGATGAGTGCTTGATGCTCCGAAATACCGGTAGTTTACCTATAAGTCAAGATTTTAAAAGTGTTGCAAAAATTCCAAGAACAGATCCTTCTTCTACTTGATAACGCCTATGAGAAAAGTATTTCATTTATTTATTTGTTATTTAAAACAAGAATATGAGAATATTTGTGGTTGTTTTCTGTTTAAAGGTACGGTTTGACGCAATAAATTTCAAGTAACAAATAACTCAGAAATGCCTTGAACCGCTTTGAATTCAAAAAATCAAAATATGCTCTAGAAAGATTTAAAATGCTTTTCATACAGAAATATACAAACAAATGCTTTAAGAAGCAAAGTATTGGAATATATGCAAGAACAAATCGGTGCTAAAATTCATAAAAATTCCTATAAATGCAATATGCATGCGTTTAAACTTTATCAACAGTCGTTATTTTCTTGTTAATGCAGTGCACAACAGATAACATTTTCGATATTTAACGCCACCTACATTTCATATATTATTTCTCCGCAAACAATTGTTTATCGTTAAGTTGTTTTTGTTTATTGCCACACCTTAAATTATAATTTTGCGCGCTACATAGTGATGTCTTCCCCGAAGTTTATTTTTGTCTAAAGTGATACATTTCACCATTTAAGAAACCTCTGACCACAGATAAAGTTGTTTAAAATAGAAATTGTGTCAATATTTGAGACTGAGCGGGATTTATTTTTGAGAATCAATATATAAAATTGTTTGGTTTTAATTAGTAAAGAGTCTGCCAAATATTTTTTTTTTTTGAAAATGCTATGAAAACAACTACTGAATATTTTCTCAAATTTCTATTTTTATTTGAAAGTACAATCCTTCCGGTTAATAATGGAAAATAACTTCATTCAAATGGCTGCCTCAGCTGGCCGTGCAGTAGCCTACACGATCGGTCAAATTTTTAAGCACATTATCGATTGTGTGCAACAGTATTTCACCAATGGCTTCACAATTATTGCCCTTTAAAGCGTCAGTTGTCTTTGGCTTGTTGGTGTAACAATTATCTTTGAGGGCACCCCACAAATAATAGTCCAACGGTGTCAAATTGCAGCTCCGAGGTGGCCAAACGACTTCAGCTCTGCGACTGATAATGCGATTTTCAAAAACAGGGCGCAAAACATCGAGTGTAGCTTCGGCTGTGTGGCACGTAGCGTCGTCCTGTTGAAAACAAATGTTGCTAATATCTTCCACTTAAATTTTTGTGAACAAAAATTCGTTCAACATGGCCCCATAACGATCGCCAATGACTGTAACGGCCACTCCTTGCACATTTTGAAAGAAAAATGGCCCAATTAAGCCTCTGGACCAAAATCCGCACCAAACAGTGACTCGTCTTGGGTGTATCGGCTTTTCAATGTATGCGTGCGGGTTTGCTGTTCCCCAAATGCGACAATTAGGCTTGTTTACATACCCGCCAAGATCAAAATGAGCTTAATCTGAAAAGATAATTTTTTTTTTTTTTTTGCAAAATCGGCATCTTCTGTAAGTCGATCGCAGGCCCACTTAGCGGAGCGGAAAAATCGTATACACAACCATATTCGTTCAGCGGAAGGATAAAACTAATTATCTGTCAAATCTGACATGAGATAAGTGTTACCATTCACGAAATAAGCACTAGTTGAAAAAAAAACGTTAGATGGTGGACCCCATAGAGCAATTAATTATATGGTATACGTTTTTTCTTGCTATCTAATAATAGTGCAGAGACTGCGAATTGTCATTTATGATGGCATGAAATAATTTGTAAAATATCAAGTCTACTACAATTATAATTTAAACAACATAGCAACACTATCAGCTGTTAATTTTTGTTCTAAATTAGACTTAGGAACTAAAGGTCTGCACAAATGTATTTGAGTTCAAAAAGTACATATGATCCATTTATTTTATATACGCACATTTATCCGAAATATCCGAATAAGAACAATAAAATTACCGAATAACTTGTTGTTGTTATTTGACTGTGTTCGATGCATACAAACACATGTTCAACTTTCTTTCTCAGGCATGGTATTGTGTAGCAATATCCTCCTCTCCAATTTTTGTAAACAAAAAATTATTCAACATGGCCATTGACTGTAACGGCCACTCCTTGCTCATTTTCGACGAAAAATGGCCAAATTATGCCTCTGGAACAAAATCCGCACCAAACAGTGACTCGTCTTCGGTGTATCGGCTTTTCAATGTATGCGTGCGGCTTTTCTGTGCCATAAATGCGACAATTTTACTTGTTTACATACCCGCCAAGATCAAAATGAGCTTTATCTGAAAAGATGATTTTTTTTTTGGCAAAATTGGCATCTTCTGTAAGTCGATCGCAGGCCCACTTAGCGAAGCGAAAACGCATTGGACACAACCATATTCTAAAACAAATTATCTGTCAAATCAGACATGAGCTAAGTGTGAAAAAAACGTTAGATGGTGGACCCTATATAAAGCTTAAATAGCTGACATTCGACTTGATTGAATGCATGTGAAAAAACAATGGTTTATTTCTGGTTTCCCTGGTGAGGGTTTTTTTTTTTTAAATAAACTTTAAAACCCAGTACTCAACATTGGATTTAGAAGAGAATTTATTAAAGTACGATTAGAGTAGAGTAGAGTAGAGCAGAGTTTTTAACATTTTCATTAAAAGTAAGACAATGGAATTAAAACCTTAAAATATTTTTAATGTTTGTAATAAAAAATAAATAAATAAATAAAACAAAGTATGATAAAAGAGTTATACTGTTGGCCTAAATAAATATCCACGTACTAAGTAGATAATACAGTAACAACAACAACAGCAACAACAACAAAAGCCATAAATTGCTTCTTTTTAATAGAAGCAACAGCATAACAGCTTTAAAGAGAAAAACATTCAAGTGCACACAACGCATACGTATGAGTGATATACTTAATTGCTATCAATTAAATATTAGTCATACGCAATGGAAGACTATATTTTGAGGCTTCTTTTCTGTGTGTTATGTATTGTTCTGCTTTAGAGAAGGAGCAACTATTTAAAGTATTTAATTAAATTTAAGAGTTTCCATAAAAGCTAATGATATTACTTTTAAGCATAAGAGTGAAGATTAAAATATTTCTTAGAAAATAGTAAAAATATAGAATGAAAATATTGTTTTATTTTATGAGTTTGTAATTGCTTATTGGTGTAAATATTACAGAAGAATATAAAGTTAAATTCTACCACCACCCGCATCTTAAATGCTACCTATTCCAGAAAGACGCTGTAGGTTCTGCTTTTTAGCTGTATATAGTCTTCAAACTAACGCACATTAATTTTTTTATATAAAATACATACAAGGGTGGATTGACCAAAAACCATTCATTTCTCAACATAGTCTCCTTTTAGCTCAATACACTTAGTAAGACGATTTTCCAACTTTTTTATACCATCTGAATAATACGATTTTGGGAACTCCTCAAAATACGCATTAGTTTCGGTAATCGCTTCTTCGTTTGAGATGAATCAACCAATTCAAAGTGGATTTCTGGTAGTTTTAGCATCGTATCTAATGCTGTGTGAACCGATGTGTTGTCTTGAAGAAAGCGCACTTTTTTCTTGTTTAAATGTGGTCGTTTTTCCTTGATTGCACCAACCAATTGATCCAATAATGCACGTTTAATACTATCCTGTGATTGTGAATCCCTTTTCAAGATAATCGATGAGCAATATTCCGTGTGCATCCCAAAATACAGTGGCCATAACCTTGCCAGCCGATTTTGCTGTCTTCGCCTTCTTCGGAGCACTTCCACCAGCTTCCAACCATTGCTCTGATTAATTTTTGATTTCAGGTGTGTAGTGGTGTACCCACGTTTCATCAACAGTTATTAATCTACGCGAAAAATCAGCAGGATTATGCTTTATCATGTCCAAACACCGCTGTGAAGTGATCTGTTGAACTCGTTTCTGTTCAACACTGAGCAAACGCGGCACCCATCTTGCCGATAGGTTTTTCATATGCAAATGTTCATGTAAAATGTTGAACACACGTTCATATGATATGTTTACCATTTCAGCAATCTCACGGATTTCGACTCGGCGATCATTCATAACGATATCGAGGATTTTCTTGATATTTTTTTTAGTAACCACCTCTTTTGCCTTCCTGTTGATGGTATTGTTGTAGTGCTTGTTGGGCCCAATCCAATATTGAACCATATAATCTGACGGAGCAGATTCGCCGTAATGTTTATCAAGCTTTTCTTTTATCTCTTTCGCCGTTTTGTCTTTCAAATAATAGTGTTTAATCACTACACGCAATTCCCTTTTTTCCGTTTTTCAAGAAACACAAAAGTTGCTTACTTCGAACGACTACAACAAATAAACTAATCGATGAATTTGGCTAAAATTTTAACAGCTGACGTTTGACAGATCGTAATTTCTAAGAAAGCAAAAGTTTTTGTGTTTGTGCTGCCATCTAGCGCTAGGTAGCTTCAATATCAGTCCGCCCTCGTATGTATGTATCGGTTAGGCCATTTAATAGCTTAAATTTAAAAATGCAATAAAACAAAAACGGTTTGAAATTTTGCCAAATTTATTTTGTTGTTGTGAAGTAAAATTGTTCCGGTTAGAAATGAAATACTATTTCATTTTTAGTGCTAATTCGTCTGGCCTCAGAGTACTCCATTGTTGAGGACCAATTTTCGAGAAATTTCTCGAGTATAAGGGTTCGTATCTCGGCAGTGTAATCACGAATGTTGGCCTTCAAATGCTCACTTGTCTCTGGTTTGTCGGCATAACACTTGTCTTTAACCGCGCCCCCACAGCAAATAGTTCAAGGGTGCCAAGTCGCAGCTTCTTGGCTGCCAACTATCATCATCATTTTGTCTAATCAAACGCCCATCAATAAATCGATTGTGGCTTGGTGCGATAAGTGTCTCTATTGACCGTAATGATTCCGCCGTCCTCAGTTTCAAAGGAATATGAACCGCAGCAAACAGTCACTTGTAATGGGTGTATTGGCTTTGGTAAGACCACGTTTGTGAGTTCTGGGTCCCAAATATAGAAATTTTGCTTATTAACGTAGCCAACAAAATGAAAATGAGCTTCAGCCGTTCTTGTTCTGGCAAAAAAAAAAAAAAAAAATTCCAATAAATCCCAACGTTGCTCAAGAGTAAAACGACTTATTTCCTTCAGTGGAGATAATGCACTGAATTTTGTGACAGAATAAGTGTTGTCAGATTCGTAATAACCCCTGGTTCAAATTTAAACTGATAGATGGCCCATTCGATATATAGCCTTTGTCCAGTGTGTGATATATCCCATTCCCTATCTTTGTCTGATGTCGTTAGATAACGAAGTTATAACAGTTGTCGTTCTCGATATATAAAGGGTGTTTTTTATAGAGGTATAGAACTTTAAGTTGCAATAAAATAATGAAGGATTTTTCGATTGACATGAGTTTTATTTATCCGAAAGATAATCTTGTGGCATTACATTTTAAATATGATTTCTGGCATATGACCGCCACGGCTGGCGCGGATGTAGTCCAATCTGGACGTCAAATTTTCAGTGACTTTTCTAACATTTGTGACCGTAATCGGCTATAACACGGCGAATGTTGTCTTCCAATGGTCAAGCGTTTGTGGCTTTACCGCATAGTCCAATGACTTTGCATAGCCCCACAGAAAGTAGTCTAGCGGTGTTAAATCACAAGATCTGGGAGGCCAATTCACAGGTCCAAAACGTGAAATTAGGCGGTCACCAAACTTGTGTTTCAATAAATCTATTGTGACACGAGCTGTGTAATATGTTGCTACGTCTTGTTGAAACCACATCTCTTGGACATCATGGTTATTCAATTCAGGAATGAAAAAGTTAGCAATCATGGCTCTATACCAATCATCATTGACTGTAACGTTCTAGCAACTATCGTTCTTGAAAAAGTACGGACCAATGATTCGACCAGCCCATAAAGCGCACCAAACAGTCAGTTTTTCTGGATGTAACGGTGTTTCCACATAGACTTTAGGATTACCTTCACTCCAAATGCGGCAGTTTTGTTTGTTGACGTAGCCATTCAACTAGAAGTGCGCCTTATCGCTAAACGAAATCCGCTTATGAAAATTGAAGATTGAAAAAAAAAATTCGCTTATGAAAAATGAAAATATTTGCAAGCGTTGTTCACACGTGAGTTTATTCACGATGAATTGCCAAACCAATCTGAGAATAAATCACTTGACAGCTGTTAAATCTGTCGCCATCTTGAAAAGTAATGCCAACTTAAAGTTCTATACCTCTTTAAAAAACACGCTTTACAAAATTCAATATTTTACATAAATGGAAGGTGCCGCACCCACATATTCAATCTCGCCCCTTTACCAACTGGTGATGTGTATTGTTCGCGGCGTTTTTTGAACCTTATTTCGAAACTTTTTATTGACTTTTGTATTGACTATGAAGTCATTCAGACTAAATTCAGAAGCTTTTGCTTTAAGCCTGCTCAAGATATACAGAAATAAACAATTAGTTTATATGGAAGGTACCTCGCCCACTTGTCTAAATCCTCCAACTTTTTGACTGATGACTTGACTTGGCTGTAAATCAATTTGGGTCAATTAATGCTTAATTTCTGTTACTATTTTGAAGATATAGACAAATAGATATTCATTTTGTTTGGGCCAAGCTGGAATTTTAAAATTTATATAGCCGTTACTCCTCTAGGGAGTATATTGGCTTTCCACAATGAATCCATGCCTCTGTTTTAGTTGCTTTAATCTCTCAAGCTAAGTAGATGATTAATCCACTGTAGCTTCCTCCATATGACTTTGACTATTGGTGAAGATCCGTGGTGGTGATCTTTACTTAAGCATTTTCATTTTCCCAGTAGGTGGCTCTTTGTCCTGATCATTCGCCTGATGTTTGTCATCATTGCCAAAGGTATGCGGGAAGGTTAGGTGGGCTTTTTCTTTATTTTTTAGATTGAGTTGTCTAGAGAGAAGCTCTAACCTCTTTATTAAAAATTCTAAACGACAATTATATCTTCTTCGTTCTGGGACTCGAATCTGGGTCGTTTGTGTTGTTATGCGTGAGTTTTAAACATTACATCACGCCGCTTCCGTTACAGAAATACAGTTATAGTTGCATAGATTCTTATAGAAATACAGAGAGATACTGCGATAATTTTAAGGCAATTGGCTTGGCCGATACATACCAACAAAGATACATGCAAACAACACACATTAATTTTTATTTATAAGATTATATCTTACAGGTGTGTAGCGTGTTTTGCAGTCTATTGTTTCTCCGGCATTGACTTTAGCTGGTTTCTGCTGAGTGTCGTCTAGCCATTTTACTTTCGACATTTGAACTGACACGGGTTGATGTTGCGGAACAAGAATTAGAAATCATTACTGCTTATGATTCGCAACCATACAGAGGAATTCATTTCACAGTCTAATTTTCGTGTACTTTGACATGTGTGACGACAAAGGCCAAGCCAGCACAGCAGCTTTATTTTAGAGCGCACAATACTTACTTTCGTGTAAACCATACATAGCTTAGTATTATAACATATGTAGCATTTATCTTCTACTCATAGGAAACCTAAGATCTTATGAAGTATTTTGCTCTCGAACGCTCGTTGTTCGACAGTAACTATGCTTCTTCGACGTATAGCACTATATTGATGATAAGCGCTTTGTAGGGTGGTGGCGTCAAGTAGGGGTTAGAGAGCAGGCATACAACACAAGCTGCAGAGGACATGACTAAAAAATTTTATTGCGGTATCGAGTATTTCATAAAGAAACTTCAAACTCCCTTCAGACAAATCCAGTAGACAAATGATCAGGAGAAAATGCCACCAACTGGGATAAACTTCCAAAACTAAGTATGTAACGCCACCACCATTTAGCAGGTATCTTCACCGCTACGCACAATCGTGTGGAGGCGAGCTACAGTTTAATCATCTACGTAATTTGAAAATCAACTTAATTATTAAAACTTAAACAAAGCAGTGGATGCTTCCTAGAGCGAAATAAATGATTTGTATAGCGTGAGTGTAGCTTGCTGAGAGAGAGCTCTGCTTCTCAATGGCCTTTTAAGCCCAAAGTGGCATCTGTTGGTAAAAGTATTCTCCGTTTGGTCTCCAGGCTCACGTCTATCATAGCGTTAATGACCCACCCACTTTGAATACTTCTCTCTAGATTGGATTAGAGTGAGCAGAAGATAAAACATCTGTATTAATACCAACAAGGCCGATATCATTGGCGTATGCCAGCAGCATAACGCTCTTATAGAAAATGGTGCCTTGGCGACTCATTCAAGCGTTACAACTAAAAAATTTCTTAGTAAAAGATTGAAAAAGTGACGCATGACAGGAAATCGCCTTGTCTGAAACCTTGTTTTGTACCAATCAGCTCTAAGGCTCTTTACAATTCTGACTGAGCTTTCGGTAGCGCTCAACGTCATACTTCATAGCCGTATAAGTTTAGCGTATTTATACAATTCAGACGTGGATGAGTAGAGGCAGTTGCTATCTGTACTGTCAAAGACGGACTTGAGGTATACTTAAAAGGCCTAAAACCGCACTGGTTAGGCCAGATCATCTTGTTGAGCTTCAGTCTCTGTATCAATATACTATCAGGATAGTAAAGCTGTTGAAATCTGAGCTGTAGTAAATATCATACGTTTACGCACATTATTTTGGTCTCAAAAACACATATCTTAAATCCGAATTGCCCACATTCGGGACATCGTCTGGTTTATCCCTTATGTGGATCACCCAGTGAGTCATAAGACAGGTTTCATCGGCGCATTCTAAGTCCTGTAAATTACCATGCAAACTCTCAGAAATGTTCATGTTTTCTCTCATGACCCTTTATCAACCAGTTATCAGCGCGATATTGAAAAGCATTGGTGCTAGGAAGCAGCCTTGACGGACACCTGCGTCGGTGGAAATGAACTCGCCAAAGTGATATGCGAGTTTCAGTTTGAAATGAGCTTGCGGTACGTACTTTAACGCAGTCCAGTAATGTATGGTGTCAAAGGCTTTTTCAAGTGACCACCATTCCACCACCTTGTCCACTATTATTCCTAACTTGTCGATAGGGTCTATGCAAGAGAATTCTGAACGTAGTCCAGTCTGTTGAATACTTAAGCCTGCGGAGGATATTGCTTTCTCCAGGCATCTGTATAAATTACTGGTATTTAAAAGAGTAATTCCTCGCCAGCTTTCGCATTCAAAGGAGTCTCTTACTTTGGTGGATTTATTATAGTTCCCAGCCAGAAATCTGTATAGGCCAGGCAGGAGAACATACGGATTTGGCCTGAGTAGTTCTTGTAAGATGTTATGAGGCCTAGATGCTCCATAGGCTCTTATATCTTTAATGGCAACTACTATCCCTACCAAGTTTGGGCAATTAGTGTTGAGGTCCTGCCTTATTAAGTATTACGCCCAATCACTTACGTTGGGGTCTCAAATTATCATTTTACTGAAAAACGGCTTTAAACGAAGGAAGATTCATTCCTAAAAAAGTAAATATAGATCGTAGACGTTTTTTTTTTTCTAAAAATTCTAAACATTTCCTAAACGCTTACTTGTTTATTCACCAACTGTAATAACTTTTCTTGTGAAAGAAAAAACGCACAGTAATTTAAATGTTACTTTGCAAAAACTAGCAACACAAAAAAAAACAAATAGAAAAAAAAAATAAAAACAAAATGAAACGAATATGAAACAAAAACATGATTGTTGTTGCAACTGATAGCACAATAAACTGTCATGCTGACAGAAGAATTTTTTTTTCGGTTTCAACTTTATTTTCTCTATTCGAATGATCACAAATATCTTGTCATTGTATTGTGTTTTTGTTGTTGTTGTTGTTCATTTTGCTGTTGTGGCTTCTGGCAATATTGTTTTTATTATTTGTATCTCGTAAAACAAATTTTGTTGAAAAAAAAATGACTTTTTTTGCGTTGTTATCTGCAGTGACATAAGCTTAACAATTTAGAAACACCAATATTACTAGAGAGTATATGTCGTATAAGTTTCATATGTATTGTAGACTAGTATGTATGTATGTATGAATATTTTCAGTTACAATTTCACAAAAACAAATGCTAAAGTTACAATACATCTGCAATATCCTCATTGAAGTGTAAGTAATCCAGGATAAATTTGATTACGGCCTACAATTTGTGTTTGTATTTGTATTTGTACTTGTATTAGGTTGGTATAGATTATTTAAGTTTTAACTTTAATTTACTCGAGAGGTGCATTTAGACAGCCTTAATAGTATAGCATAAGACATTATTATACACCGGAGAATATAATTAAAGACGTTGCTCAGAAGATTGTCAATGAAAAAGTGTTTTTTTAAACGAAAGCTTTGTTATATTTTTACCTTTTAAACACTTTAACTAATCGAATTTAAAATTGAAAATAAATTATAAAAAAAATTTGTCCGTTTCATGAGCTAGGAAGGAAGTAAAAGTTCAGACTTAATTATCTGTAGCGTTCACAATTTTAGTTATGAGCTTTTAGTACGGAATGCTAAGCTAGTTTAGCCATACTTTTTATGATCTACTTAAGAAGCTCTAAAAGTCTCTTTAAATATAAACTTTTTCATTAAGCCAATTTCAGGACCATTAATATTAATTATAATTGAACGCATTGGCCCATATTCACAGTCCCACACTAAAGTTAAGTCTGGCTAGAGTAAGCCTATAACTTAAAACCTTTTACTATATTTTTTATCTTAAACTAGCAGACCCGGGCAAACGTTGTTTTGCCTTCGAACTTTATTTTCACTGTAAGTCTGGTTCGCATGCTGATTGATATTTAAAGAAGAATGAAAGGTGCACTAAATCGACACAGCTGGGCTCGATCCGCGTTGCTGGCCCCAAATGTTTCTTTTATGTTGAACTGTTTCTTATGAATAATTTTGGTATAAAACTCACTTTCGAATCCTGGCTAGTTCGTTGTCTTCTGCGCGCTCCTCCTGTGTCCGCTGCGAGCGCAGCACTTTCATATAATTTGTGTGTCGTGAACGACGACCAATATTTGCACGTGAGCGTTGCATTTTGTACTGCAATATACGTTTCTTATGATGATTTTTTGTTATTGTTGGGGTAGAAAGTCTGCCCTTTATTGTCTTAACTGTTGCTTATTTACTTTTTTCAATAGCTTTCAATAATACAATTAATTTACTTTCACTAACACCTTCGCTACACGCCCCCACACGACAATGAAGCACCTAACGCTTTCAGCAAAACATAAATAGGCTTATTGCTTAAAAAAGAGTGACAGATATATTATTTTTTTTGTAAATATTTCTTTCACAAAAAGATGTTAGGTTTCAGTCGGTATCAGGCTAATTAACGCCACTGCACGCTGATTAACGAACCAACGCCTTCAACGCAACACAGCATAGTGCAATAGTTCTTGAGTTACGGTGCAAAAACACAAAAAAACTAAATATTGCGCCATATGTCGGACGAACTTCAAACTAGACAGAAACACTCCTCACGCCCCATAGAACATGTATATTAAGTTTGGTCAAAATCGGTTCGGTAGTTTTTGAGTTTAGTGTTCACGAAGATACACGTCATTTTTATATATTTATATAGAGACTATACTTAATGCTATAAACACATTTAAAGCTACCGACCATCGACTACAAGCTGTTAAAAATAGAATACATGTGTGCATATGAGAATAATTACACTGGTCTACGAAAAACAAAAAATTTACTCGCTTTTAAGTAAAACCATATGAAATATAATGATATTGTAACGTTTTTACCTTTTAAAAACGTCTATTTATGAGTTCGTCGATTGTAGTTAAAATAAAATAAATTTTGTGTGTGGTTTTTAATTAAAAATCCTTTATTCAACACCGTTTTGTGCACCACTGCTTGTAACCTTTTTACAGGCAATAACAATTTTCTCTTCTTAATTACTCCGTCTGTTTACAATCTTGTAAACAACAACAATTACTCTACAGATCTTTCTACTTAAAGATCTTCCAACCTGATCATAGTTATAACTTAGGTTCGATCACAACCTTTTCAACCAGAGGTTATCCACACTTACCTCTCTTTACTAAACTGGTTTTTTACTTAACGATTAACTTAACAAGTTTACTCCTTATAAACTCTCTTCACACAAATAACACATTCGCTGAGTTAACTTTACTTAAACTGATTGCTGTTCGCATACCTCTTTAAGCTCTTAGTATTTGTTGTTGCTTGTTTATTGTGGCCCAATTATACGTCCGGACCAAAATCCGCACCGAACAGTGACTCGTCTTGGGTGTATCGGCTTTTCAATGTATGCGTGCGGGTTTTCTGTGCCCCAAATGCGACAATTTTGCTTGTTTACATACCCGCTAAGATCAAAATGAGCTCCATCTGCAAAGATGAAGCGTATACACAACCATATTCATTCAGCGGAAGGACAAAACTAATTATCTGTCAAATCAGACAAATAAGCACTAGTTGAAAAAAAACGCTAGATGGCGATGCCTTTATATGTCCAGCACTGTATGTGTATATTTATACTTTGTTTATTTGTCATATAAAAATTTTTTTTTTTGGAATTTAAAAAAAAAAATTTTTGGAAAATATTAGGGGATCTCACTTGTTGTTGCAAACATGCATTGCAAGTCTTGCAAACGTAGCGAACCAAGCATATTTGCTACATTTTGCTACGTCACAACAACAAATTACATGATAGTGACATTTGCTACACTTATGCATATTTGCTACACAAAAAATCATTGCAAGTTTGCTATACTTAAACAGACTTGGTTTTTATTTTGTTTATATACAGGGTAGATTCATACAAACGATGTAGTGTAAAAAATCATGTAAAGACGGGGTTAGGTGTAAATACAGTATTAAAAAATATTTTTTTTTTGACAAAATTTTCAAAAAATATTTATTATTTATTTGTTTAAATATTTTTAATTTGCTGAAGGTTCTATGAAACAAAACTCACTCTTTGTGGCTGAAATTCAGAGCATAAGTAGTAAATTGTAAATTTAAAATGAAGAGCGATTTCCGATATTATTTTAAAATTTTAGGCTTAACTATTTATAGAAAATTTGTATGAAAAATTTTAAATATTATACATATTAAAATAAAATTTAGATATTAGAATGCGGCTGATTATGTCAGCCGCTACATACTATAGTATTATTATTATTACTTTTATTATTATTATTTTTTTTCAATAAGACCAGCACTCAGGGGATAACCACTAGTCGTGCAGTGCATTGTGCTGGTACAAGGAAAATAGGTTATTGGAAGGAGGACAGAGGGAGTAGTGTTTATGGACGTTAGATTTAAATTTACTCATGTCATATGTGACTGGAAATACTTTCGCTGGAAGATTATTCCAGAACCAAACAGTGCGTCCAAAGAACGAATTCTCTCTATAATGCGTTGTGCAATTTACTGGACAATCAGCTACAAAGGAATGTACTCTACAAGAAATACGAGTACTACGTAAAAATATGTGATTTTTAAGAATTAGTTCCTTAATTTCGTCAGAACACATTCCGTTATAATAAGAACCTTCGCCTTCTCCTGTATGCGGTCGAGAAGCTCCAAAATAGACTTTGAAACACCGGCCCATACATGAGAGTTGTATTCTAATTTGAGTCGGATATAGGTGTTGTAAATATTAAGGAGATCAGATGGAATGAAGTAATTCTTACATCGTCTTAAGAAGCCGAGACACTTGAATGCTTTTTCCGACACTCGAAATATGTACTCGTTCCAACGAACGGCACAGTTAATTCTCATACCCAGAACATCATGAGCATCTGATTCCTGAATATCTACATTACCCATAGATACAGATGACAACACACCATCACGTCTGTGTGTCAGAAAGCAACATTGGGTCTGGCGCGCATCAAAGTTGACCTTGTTCGCGCGAGCCAACTCAGAGATTTTTGACAGTTCGTTTAAAAGTGTGTCGTTCATATTCCGCCTTTTCGCCCCAATCTCCAAAAGGCTCGGACTACGATCAAAAGAATATGAGTGACAAATGTAGCTGTCATCAGCAAAAGAGTAGATAGGATTAGAAGTGAGAAAAAGAAAGTCGTTAAGAAAAATTAGAAATAAAGTTGGAGAACGAAGAGAGCATTGCGGTACTCCTGAATTTATCCCGAACTCGACGGATGAGATCCCATCTATAACCACTCTTATAGTACGATTTCTGAGAAAGCTCGATATGAATCGAGAGAAGTGACAACCGAAAGCAATAAGTTTGAATATGAGAGCCTTGTACCAGACTCTGTCAAACACCTTGGAAATATCCAGGGCCACAATTTCACTCTCACCAAGTCCATGAATGGACCTGTTCCTCTCTTCAGAGAGAAACGCCAGCAGATCACCATAATGGCGATCGCTCAGCAAATTGTTGGAATCTAAATACTTTACAAGGTGATGATTAATCACATTCTCCCTAACTTTGGAAAGTGCCGAACAAACTGCTATTGGGCGGTAGTTTTCAAGATGGAAAAACACCCGCGCGATAAGACGCACTAAAAATATTAGTCAATGGACGCGCAAGCGTCGAAAAGCGTTGTTTATTTTTAAATAAAGTAATTTAAAAATCGAAATACGTTTTGGTACTATTATTTGTTTTAATATAATTTTTTAAGAGACGCTCATATAAAAGGAAATGTTTCCATAAAATGTTTCAGTAAAACAGTCGTCGCGTGTTTTTTTCTTTTTTCGTAAAAACTCAATTGAAATACAAAAAAATGGTGGTTGGGTTTTGGTCAAATTTATAAACGAATTTTTCGGTTACCCAATATAATGGTTATCCAGTCTTTTAAACCCTAAACCCTTACTATAGCACCTCTTTTATGTTTTTTCTCTTAATTCTATATAAAAATCATTTAAAAAAGGCTGTTTCTCTACTCAATTTGTCATGCATGTTCTGCAGACTTAAATCTTCAATTATAGGCTCTGCTATGAAGCTCAGAGAAACGTGTTTTAATACGAATTGAGTTTAATTTGGTTTACATATGCTTTTATGCTCTATAATATTGTACAAATACATAAGCACACTCACGTATATAAATATTACCACTACTACTACATATCTAAATGAAAGTATATTGATGATGTTAATTCGATATTAAATGTAGAGAAACCGAGTTAGTTAAGGGTTTTCAGTTATTTTATTGGAATTAGAATTTTCAAGTTGAAAGTGGCATGATATTCTATTTCATTTGTATTTATGTGTGTGAGTGTGTATATGTATTGACTTTCTAAGTATATGTATTTAATAAAATAGACTATTTTGTTGTTGTTTTTGTATAGCAAAGTAACTAAATTTGTGTAAATTTTTTGTCGTTTAGAATTGTGTGAATCGAATATATGTACGGAGTGGGACTCAAAATAAAGACATAAACTGAAATGAATATTTAAAACGAATACGATACAAAAGTTGCAGTAGACTAGAGAATTTCGAAGCCTTATTTCTATTACCACCACTGTATTAGTTTCTCTAAACATTAAGTATGAAAACATGTGATAATAACACAATAAACCAAATGAATCCAGCACACAAATCCTTGTGATTTGGTTATCAAAAATAGCCAGAGTAGGAGAAGATGTGTATGTGTGGTTGACTCAGTGTGTATACACTTGAAAAAAAAAAGTCTGCCTACAAAACCATTAAATCAAAGATAATATAAAAATAAAGGGTCCGCCATCTAACGTTTTATTTTTTCAACTAGTGCTTATTTCATGAATGGTAACACTTAGCTCATGTCTGATTTGACAGATAATTAGTTTTATCCTTCAGCTGAACGAATATGGTTGTGTATACGCTTCGCTAAGTGGACCTGTGATCGACTTACACAATATGCCGATTTTGCCAAAAAAATCATCTCTTCAGATGGAGCTCATTTAGATCTTGGCGGGTATGTAAACAAGCAAAATTGTCGCATTTGGGGCACACAAAACCCGCACTCATATATTGAAAAGCCGATACACCCAAGACGAGTCACTGTTTGGTGCGGATTTTGGTCCAGAGGCATAATTGGGCCATTTTTCTTCGAAAATGAGCAAGGAGTGGCCGTTACAGTCAATGGCGATCGTTATCGGGCCATGTTGAACCAATTTTTGTCCACAAAAATTGAAGAGGAGGATATTAGCAACATTTGCTTTCAATGCGGCGCTACGTGCCACACAACCGAAGCTACACTCGATGTTTTGCGCCCTGTTTTTGAAGATCGCATTATCAGTCGCAGAGCTGATGTCGTTTGGCCACCTCGTAGCTGCGATTTGACACCGTTGGACTATTATTTGAGGGGTGCCGTCAAAGATAAGTGTTACGCCAACAAGCCAGAGACAACTGACGCTTTAAAGGACAATATTCGTGAAGCCATTGGTGAAATACAGCTGCACACAATCGATAATGTGCTTAAAAATTGGACCGATCGTGTAGGCTACTGCATGGCCAGCCGAGGCAGCCATTTGAATGAAATTATATTCCATTAGTAACCGGAAGGATTGTACTTTCAAATAAAAAAAGAAATTTGAGAAAAAAATATTTGGCGGACCCTTTACATTACAGTGATCCAAGATATATTATAAGACCAACAAGTTTAAGCATTGCTGCGAATTCTTAGAAGTAAAAAGGTTTGTACGTAAACTTTTTCTGACGAGTGTATGCAGTATTGTAGTAGTAAAGCGAGAGAAACCGAAAGAGAGCAAGAGAGAAAGAGTAAGTTTGTTAATGAAATGAGATTTCATTGTTCTTGAATTTAATTAGAATTATAATTAGTAGAGGTTTAATGACTAAGTCTAATACTATTGTCAAGTTTAGATTATTAAAAGATGTGGTAAATTAAACATGCGCACACATACTTATACACACATATTACAAATGAATGCAATTATTTGGTTAAAATACGGTTGAGAAACATGCGGTGAATTCCTAAAATTTTGTTATTTTCGGCTAAAATTGGTGATAAAAATTAAATTAAATTTTGTTCGGACTTTCCACACGCACACATGGTCATCAGTTAGTAGTGACAGTTATTAAATTGGATAAAAATTTTATTAAAACAAACGAGTAGTGTTACGGTTCATATTTTTATTGGAAGTGAAAATAGAAAGTAATTTACTTGTGACAAAAACTTTCCTTTGCTTAGTTAGCAAACGAATACACTTTCATTGGAATTCAAACAAAGAACGAAAATATAGGCTAGAAATTTATACAAATTAAGATTGTGTTTAATTTGAAGAAAAGAAAAACCTTTAAAATTCAAACAAAAAATATCTTCTCGATTTTAATAAAAAATCATTACATGCAACTACCATTGGCGGACTCACAATGTGGGATTTCATGTCACATCATAATATTCCAACATTTTTTAATGGTTTAAAAAATTGTTGTAAAAGCATTAAACACATAACCGACAGAAAGCAGCAAATTGTTGTTGGTAGTATGTGCTGCCATCAGTGTGACCAGATTTTAAAATGGCATAAAGCTAAATCGCGTTCAGAAAAAAGCTAAAAAAGCTTAAATTGTTTTTTAAAATAAGGTGTGCTTCCAAATGATAAGGTCACCTTAATATTTGCTCAATTCATCCAAACTATAAAAAGTTACATATGGTCACCTTATCCAAAAAAATACTGACGACTAAACCAGTAGTTGTTCGCCTGAAATGACATTTAATTTTTCTTTTAAAAGCAAATTTTTATTACCAACATGTTCTACTTCAAATGTCTTTGCATTTTCCTTATAAAAACAAATAGGTGATCCAAAAACTGATAGACTCGGAATAAAGGAGAATGTTAACCTTGTTTATAACATAGTACATTGTTAGTTTTTTACCTTTTTAGAAACGTGTATTTATGAGTTCGTAGATTGCAGTTAAAATAAAATAAATTTTGTGTTTGGTTTTAATTTATTATTAATTCCCATAATATTTCATGAAGGAACATAGGGACTTCTCTCAGTCAATGAGCTGCACCCGATTCTATTTTTAAACTCATTGAAAGGGACCTACAGCTTAACGCCGGCTACGAGCGGCAAATGTATTTAGAGAAGTTTTCAATAGTATTTGTACTCATAACCAGTTGCTAGCTAATGCTATGAGGTGATACCGCTGACGAAAAACTTTTTTCTTTTTTCTTAAGATGGTCTGGCCTAGTATTGAACCGACAATCTTCTAATTGGTAGGCAGGTGTCTTATCTACCATACCACAGCGGCACAAAAAAAAATTAATTAAAAATCCTTTATTCAACACAGTTATGTGCACCACTGCTTGTAGTCTTATTACAGGCAATAACAATTTTTATTCTGAAGTACTCTATCTGTTTACAACTTTGTAAACAACAACAATTAGTCGACAGATCTTTCTTCCTAAAGATCTTCCAACCAGATCGTACTTATAACTTAGGTTCGATCACAACCTTTTCAACCAGGGGTTATCCACACTTAACTCTCTTTACTGAGTTAGCTCCAACTAAACCGGTTTTTACTTCACGATTCACGAGTTTACTCATTATAAACTCTCTTCACACCAATAACACATGCGCTGAGTTAACTTTACTTAAAACTGTACTCGCTGAGTTTACGACACATAAACTTTTTATATGGCTGAGTAAACAACATATCGAAAGCTCTCGAACTCTGGAAGCTCTCTCGATATTTCAGGTATATTCCATCTCCTTCTTTTAATTTCTTTTTAGTTCTTTTGTAGCCATGCGTATGTGAACATCTACCACTTTCAGCTCTTAGTATATATTGTTGCTTGTTTATAGTCTGTTACTTGTTTTTTTGGTGCTTTGTAAACAGCACGTATAGAGTTGTTCTCGCAGCTTTTGTTTATTAATTTTAGCGATGTAATAAACGCTGTGGTGCCCAACCTTATTTTCGTAACAATATGTATATAGATTCTTGGGCAACACCGGATGAGTAAAGATAGTCTTAAGCAAGGTTGTAGAAATTGTAATTTTGATTTCAGTTAGTCACTTCTATTATTAGCCATTAGCTGGCTAATATATTATCTTATTTTTATGAGAGTTGTGCGGAACCTGAAAAAAAGTAAAATCTCAAGGCTGTATGAATTGAAAGTTCCCAGACAATTTTCGGCGAATCAAAAGTGTAAATTGGCACTGTAGATTTCTTTTATTTAATATCCTTATTCATTTTCTCTGTTTTCTTCGCCCGTATTGATTCACTTAAAAAAATATAAATTTTTACACTGGCGACGATTTAAAAAACTCCTTTGACCAGAAATGTCAACTATAACTGACTCACGTGGGCAAAGCAGCGTCGCTTATATACCTGACTGCCAACAGTTTCGAATGTTCTTTTAATTACTATCACTTTCTATTCATGTTCTTTATTTTAATATGCAGGATCATAATACATAGAAATGGAACTAAACAAATAAGTATTGCATTGGTAGGTAGCCTTGACACAAACCAGCAAAATAAATAATAGTTCTAAATGTACTAAGTTGCTGTATCTTTTCTTATGTCATTTTTATTTTCGTAGCAATACCATATGGGCAGGTTTGGGCAAAAAATTTTAGGTTTATATTTAGCTACAGTAGAGCACTTTACTCTTGATATACAAAATCGAAGCGGAGAAAAGGGAAACTTTTGAATTCCAAGTTAAACCACTTTTTGTATTATTTTTTTTTAATTACTCACCATTTCTATGTAAGGTTCGATTTATATAAAATGTATAAACGTAAAATAAACTACTTCCCCTTGGTTATTGAATCCATCACTAAATGCTCCCTTTACATTATAGAACAATACGAAATACGTTTTTGCATAATCAGCGCAAATATAACAAATTTTATGTATTTAATTCGACAATATTTTATTCTTAAGGCAGGATCACACGATTGCCGTAATGCACCAATAATTACTATATTTTATATGCCAATCGTGTGATTATTCAATTTATTGGCTCATACTGCAACTCACAATATTATTCTGCTTATTTATCCCAATCAAATGCAACCCTGAATTAGAGAATTAAATATAAATTGTAATTATATTCGAATTTAAATAAATCAGTATTTTAGTGAATTAATTTTTTTTTTAATTTATTGAAATGTTTTTTCATATGCTCTTCCTGTGAGCCAATCTCTGACCCACA
Organism: Wohlfahrtia magnifica; assembly: GCA_023159175.1. Taxonomy (NCBI): domain Eukaryota; kingdom Metazoa; phylum Arthropoda; class Insecta; order Diptera; family Sarcophagidae; genus Wohlfahrtia; species Wohlfahrtia magnifica. Next base: position 3,443,045 of record JAKWBJ010000179.1, read on the forward strand.
AAAAAAAAAAAAATTAATTTAATTTACCACAACAGCTGATTCACAGAATTGCCGTAAACTAGAACAGTCGTGTGACAGCGTTGTGGAATTATTGTCTATACATCGTTTCGCGCCATCCTGTGACAATAAATATTGTATAAAATAAGACAACCGTGTGAATACAGTATTTTTAATTGAGACAATTTTATTATTGTGCGCTAATTTGTCACAATAAAATTTGTATCAGATTGTTGTATTTGAGTCAATCATGTGATCCCAGCTTTACCCTCATAAGTGTTTTGACACATTATTTCACACAAAACATAAGCTGCCATTTTATTACCTAAGTGTGCTCTTAATAATTGTATTAACTATTTTGAGAATTGTTAGTGCTGTTTTTGACTAGCTAGTTGTTTCTAGACGACACACTGTTAGTCGATGAGATTGCTTTGAAACTTGATGCGACTAACTGGAGAAGAAGCGCTTGGGCTCGACTGATGACATTGACCAGTTGAGGTGGTTAATATCCATATACTTAAGTAAGTACTTAGATTGAATGGGATTGTGCTAAGACTGTCTGAGGGGCAAAGTTCTTAAGAGTTTTCTTGGATACGAAGCTTGATTGAAGGGAGAATACCCCTTTGAGAATGAATAAAGGCTTTAACGCCTACTATACGATTAGAAGTGCCATTGGTCGGAGAAGGAGTCTTCGCCCGGCGATGGTGAAGTGGATCTATGACTCCATAGTCATACCTGTTCTCACTTATGGCTGCATCGTATGGTGAACAGTCTTGGAAAATGCCAGTCGGGGGAGGCTTCTAAATAAGGTACATAAGTGTGTTGCTTTGGTGCCTTTAGGAGTACTCCTCAGGCAGCGCTGAACTTGACCTCTCTTGAGGTTGTAGTGAAGGGAAGGGCGGCTAGGAGGATTTTTGAAGGGAGCCTGGCCAAGGCTCTTAGTTATGGACACTCTGTCATTTTAGGGGGACTTGACTGGGGTGCGCATTTGGTGACCTGTGCAGGTTTAACAGACTATAAGATCAGGGAATGCGACTTCGGCATATGCCCTGCGGCAGTTTTTCCGAATAGAGAGTCTTGGCGTGGGTTTAATGGACTTTTCAACAGCCACGCCATCTTTACAGATGGATCTAAGACCGAGGAGGGCACTGGCGCGGGAGTCTACATGGCGGACTGACATTAAATTGTCCTTTAGACTTCCGGATAAGTTCAGTGTTTTCCAGGCCGAGATTTTCGCTGTTCTCAGAGCAGCTGAGCGTTTTCGCGCCTTGGCTGCTGTGGGGGATGGTGTGTGGTCATTTATCTGGACAGCCAGGCGGCTATTAAGGCGCTGACTGATCGCCATGTCAGCTCAAGGCTGGTTGTAAATTGCAGGAGTAGCTTTGCTTCACTCCTGGATGTGTGCAACGTTAAAATGTGCTGGATTCCGGGGAATGCTGGCGCAAGGGGTAACGAGATTGCAGATGAACTGGCAAGAGCGGGCGCGTCTTGTGATGTAGAACAGGCAGATGCGTCGGTGAATCCACCGCTTGTTTTCTTTGGGGGCTTAATTGATGGCTGGGCCCGTCGTAGAGTGGAGAAGTCGTGGAGGAGCAGAGGAGATTGTAGGGTCTCCAGGCTGTTGTGGCCGCGATCTGAGCGCTCTAAGACAGAATGGGTCCACAATCTGAGGAGACAATCTCTTGGGATTTTGATGGGCTTTGTGACTGAGCACTGCGCTCTAAGGGCGCGGACTGGGATTTGGGAAGCATACTTCTCTATTTTCTGCCGAGTTTGCGGCGATGCAGGGGAGCCGGAGACTGTGGAATACATCCTCTGTCACTGCCCGACTCTTTATGGGCGCAGGTTCAGGTTGTTTGGCCGGGGCTTTTGCGATGGCCTTGGTGACATTACGTCGGCTAGGATATGCGACCTGGAGGGCTTTCTATCAGGTCTCAGCTGGCTCCTTAGGTGATGCCTGGTCCTCTTTGGGCATCCGTCTCTTTTTCTGTATGCCACCTCTAACCCTCTTCTTCTCCTATTTCCTTCTCTATCCTTCTCTTCATTGTTCTGCTTATACGTTGAAAGGCTCTGGGTGGGGTACTTTCGGTACCGCCTTTCTTACCTACCTACCTAAGTAAGTAAATAACATAAAATACATACCTTAACAGATTTTTCTATCTCTTTATTGAAATCAAACGCACTGGCCATTTTCAATTGATTTTATTTTCTTCATTCAAAAAGCATTTATTTTTGGTTTTAGTTTCTCTTTTACATTCTTTTACTAAATTTTGCACAATTTGCTTACTTTTAGATTTGATTCTTTTAATTAATATTTACTTTCTGTTGTTTTTGTTGTTGTCTTAAGCTAAATAAAAAATAAATTCCAATAAAAATATACGCAGCTGCTACAAACAGACGACATCATGTCATGGCATCTTCTAAAAATCTAAATATTTTTTTTTCATTTTCAATATTCTTATGACAATATTTTTTATGATTTCTTGTAATGTTTTTTTAAGTTTTCAATATTTATTTTATTTATTTTTTTGATTTTTATTTATTTTTAATTAGTACCATGTAAATATTGATTTCATTTAATTTTTAGGCTTAATTTTTAAATAAATTTTATTTTTTCTTCTTCATTTACTTTTAAAATTACTGGGGGGGAAAATGCGTTTTTAAGATTCCATTTAAGTTTTGATTGATAAATATTTGAAGCTGGTTGCAGTTTTTGTTGTTTTTTTAAGAGTTAGCAAAAAAAGTTAATTTTTTTTTGTTATATTTTTTAATTTTTTTATTATTTTAATAGTAATTTTGTTTTAAATCTAGAGAAGCTCATTTGGTTTTTTTATCATGCGCACAGTGTTTAGATTTGTTAATAATTTTAATATTTAATTTAAAGTGTTTTTCAGTGATTTTTAGCTGTGTTCTAAATGCATATTTTCAGTATGTAGTAGGGCAGGTGTAAATAGATGAATCCTAAGCCAAAAAAATTAAGCAAAACTTGTGCTTTTCTTTGCCGTTTTTTTTTTTATTTAACAGGTACCCGACACTTAAAAATGATGAAAACGATGATGAAGATGTTGTTGTATAATAAATAGGTTTTTATCTTTTGGTTTCTGTAAACAGTTTAATTACGAGTAAAAATAATTTTAATTGATTTTTAATTGTGGACAATAGTAATCCGGCAATTTGTTATTTTTGGTGAATGTCTACCATATAATTATAGTTAGATTTTAAGAGCTTAATAATATAATTACAAATATTATATATAAATGCTATCATTATTACAATATTAATATTATTATTTCTGTTTTCCGTTTCCGTTCTACTTATTGAAATAGTCTTTTCTAGTATTAAATATGCTTAAAATACTACAATGCTTTGACCATTGAAAAGTATACATATACACATCATACACACACTCTTCACACAGGCAAACAAAAAAACACTAAACATTTACACACACATTTATATAATTTTTGTATAAAAATGAAATCTATTAAACACACTTTACATAATTGGAATAGGTTCAGAGCAATGCTTTAAGCACATAGATGACAGTAAAATATCAAAATTAAAATGCTTATGTTTTTATGAAAACAATCACGCAGCAAAAGCATAGACCTTAAGCTTTGCTGCTGCTGTCAAACTTAGTAAAAAACTTTGTGGGGTAGCAAAAAATAAATGAGTGATGCCAATCATATATTGAAAAAAGTTTAAAATGCTGCCGACAGCATTTGCTGCTTGCTTACGTTTTGCTATTGTTATTATATTTGATTATATATATTTGAACATTATTTGTTCTGAGTCGACAACAGCGACATTGTCTATTACGGGTCAACTAAATGATGAAATTTAGCGACATTAACTATTACGAGTTGACTACATTGTCTATTATGTGGGAACAACAGGCTGAAATTTAGGACATTGTATATTATGAGTCGACTACGTAATAAAGCTTAGCGATGTTGTCTACTATGAGTCGACTACATTCTAAAATTTTGCGACATTGTCGGTTATGAGTCAAAAACAGGCTGATATTTTACGACATTATCTGTCATGAGTCGGCCACGTGCTGAAAATTAATGACAGTGTCTATTATGAATCGAAATTTAATGACAATGTCTATTATGTGGGAACAACAGGCTGAAATTTAGGACATTCTATATAATGAGTCGACTACGTTCTAAAATTTAGCGACGTTGTTTGTTATGAGTCAAAAACATGCTGAAATTTAAAGACATTATCTAAATTAGCTACGTACTAAAATTTAATGAGAGTGTCTATTATGAACCGACTCTACACTGAAATTTTATGACATTGTCTATTATGAGTCAACAACATGCTGAAATTTTAAGGCATTAATTGTTATTAGTCAGCTACGTGCTGAAATTTAGCGACATTATCTATTATGAGTCAACAAGATGCTAAAGTTAAAGACATTATCTGTCATGAATCGGCCACGTGCTGAAAT